>VZRH01006018.1:76866-99349 GCA_013397555.1 Urocynchramus pylzowi
AAAAAAAAAAAAAAAAAAAAAAAAAGCTCTTTAAATGCATAAGCAGCAAATAAGGGAAACTCCTGTGTTCTATAGTAAGATCCTTTGTATGTCTGGATATGAGGATATGAGGAAGGGAAAGAATATATAAGAATCTAGGTAAAGAGCTCTCATCCCCTAAACTGCTTAGGGCTCAGTTTCATCAGAAACAGAAGAATTTTAACATGGTAAAGTATACAGTATAATTCTCAAGAGCATATATATCAGAACTGAGTGCACTGGAATTTTAGGAGGGGGAAACAGTCTGCCTTTTTTTTTTTGTGACTGTGTACTGTCCAGTACAAAGAGCCTGATTTTCTCAGGTGCTCATTTTAAGGATAAACAATAATATATAGTCTATTCATTAAAAATATTCTGTCTCTGGTCCTCAAGCCTTTTTCAAATGCATTCAAATCCATGAGAATTCAGTCCAGATACCTCAGAGAAAAGAGAAAGGTGTGATATAGCTTTAAGAATTACATATTGAAAAACATATCATGATGGTACACATCTCTTGCACTTTGATCCCCACAGGGGTCTATTCCTGCTCCAGTGCAAGCACATCCCAGCATGATGCTGCTTTTCTCCCTCAGAGCTGGGGAGGCTGGGGCTGATGAGCTGCCATACTCACAGACTGATCCTCGGGCAGCAGCTGACAAGCCCCCACGTTGGCTTTAGCTTCTTCTGCAGAGCAGTTTGTGGCACCCACAGCAAATTCAGTAGCAACAACGTGCCCTGGGTGATACTGATAAAACAGGAAAAATGTTTGACTGACTTTGCACTTGGAAACTGCAGAGCTGCTGAGAAAAGATAAAAGGCAAATGTTGTGGCTTCATCTCCCACTGGAGTGAAAGGGAATCCTGTGGTTAAAATGACACATAATAGTTGGGAAATTATAAGCAAATCAGGAGGGCGAATTAGAGCAAGCAAATTGTCTGTTTGCAAACATAACTAGGTAGCAGTGCACAATTACTGTAGATGAAATATTATGTTTACATGAAAGGCTAGACATAGCTGTAGAAATTACCTGTATTTTGGCTCTTCCAATCTCGAGGAGTCTGAGGTAAGAATCAGTGGTTTTGCTGTTGTAGTCATTGAGTGCAGCTGACACTGTTTCTAACACCTCTGTGTTGTTCATACTTGCCAGTAGTGGACAGTCAGGGCAGACTTTGAGAATGTCTTCACTGGAGTCTGCAGGAGGGATATATCATGTTTTGATCGGATTGTAAATTGTTTAGAAAGGCATTACAGGCCTATTCAGTAACACAAAGCACTGTTTAAAAGCCTGTCCCAAATTAAAGTGGCAGGAATTTTTCCAGTGCAGACTATAGATGGCAGTGTGTCACACGACTTGGCCATTCAGATCTTTCTGCAAGGAAAAGTGCTGTGGACTTCAGTAGCACATTTCATATGTTCTTACTCAGTTTATAGAAAATTTTCTTTCTGGAAAACTCTCTATGACACCAGTGAAAAGGTGCTTCAGCTCACACACGGAATGATAGATAAATGAAGGTATTTTACCTCATCGGAGTTGTGTTTGTGTGTTATTTCAGTCATCAGTTTTGACAGTAGTACTGAAGACATCTTGTACAGAGCAAAGAAATCTCACACTGAGCAGGCAGAATAGATGTTCTGTTTTCCCATGGCAGTATTGAAAATGCTGGATTTAGTAAAGAAGCTGCATCTGCCAGTGGGACTCTGATGACCAACAAGTGCAAGTAAACTCAGACCAACAAGGAATCAAATTCTTAATGTTAAACTGCTGACTGAAAAGACTCAAATCTGGGACTTGATCCCCAGTTAGTCTTACAGTATCTTAGTTGTCACAGTAAAGAGGAGCAAAGAGAAACAGTGGGTTTGTGAGGGAATGAAACCAGAAAAGGGTGCTGGATTTAGAAAACCCATTAACTGTTGTCCTTTATGCCATATTTATACCGAGCAGTTTAGAATCAGAAAAGCCACTGAACTGTAACCACTGCTATAAAAATACTCCAGCCTCTAGATTCAAACCTACAGAACAAAGCCTTTACCTGCATGTGAGTGGCATTTGCTAGCGAGTACAGATAATGTCCCATCCACCTTCTGCAGTTTAACATCACAGTCACCCTCAACTGCCTAGAGAGAGACAAAAATCAAAGGGTTACATTGTTGGATTTTCTGATAAAGGGCCACTAAATTCAAAAGAACAGATCCTGGCTGACCATTCCTGGCAACATCAGTCTGATGGCAAAGGCACTGCTAGGCTTGTTCTGATGTCTGTGATTTTGTAAAAGGCAGATCAGAGCTACAAAATCTGGATCCAAATCTGGATCTCAAAAGTATCAAAAGTACCAGGGTAGCAAGATTGTGGACATTTAGTACAGGTTTGTCTCTCATATAGAGCAAAGAATATGAATACTTATGAATTAAGACCTTCCACAGAGCTGTTTGATAACGTTCCCACTAATCTCAGCTGGTCAGTGGCCATGGTAACAGCAGAGTGTGCTGCCTTGTGTGAGCAACATGATCCAGCACGGAGGAGATGTCAAAGGCAAAGCTGGAGTCACTGGGAAGAGGGAACAGTTAGAGTTACCTCCCCCCCGATGGAAAATAGAATCTGAGCCCTGATGAATACAGGGGTAGATCATGATTCATATTTAGTGAGCTCTGTGAATTGGGCCCCATTCTAGAAACAGCAGGCTCAGACAACATTTCCACTGCTTTGGTCAGGGAAAGCTTTTCACAGCTGGATCACACTTGCATAAGAACAAAATATCTGAGGCCAGTAAATTCCAGCTGAGCATTACTTCAAAGGCAGAGCCCTATCTGAAGGGAATAGCTCATCTGCAGTTGTAACTAGGAAGAGATGGCTTGGTGGAACTGCACCAGGTAGCAACCCACATGTAGCCAAGGGAAGGGTATTTCTGCACACATTGACAGCCTGCCCTGTCTGTGGTTTGCAATGAGGCAGTGACATCTGGGCTGACTGAATCTGGAGCCCCTAAACAAGGCCCCATGGCATTCATGGACTGTGTGTGGGATGTTATGTTGGCAGAGATCTGTCCTCTTCAGATAACAGGACATGAAAGAAATCCAGGAGCAAAGTCCTTCATAACATGAAGGCAGTGAAGTCAGCAAGGAGGTTACAAGTGGTTGGGTGGTTAAAGGCTGTTACAGGGATATGACATTTGCTTGGGAATCTGGTGATAGCCTGGCCTCTGGCACCAACAGATTGAACATGCACCTTTGGACCCAGCTGGTAGTGCTCAGGTACTCACATGTTCTGCAAAGCTCCTCACTGTGCAATTTGCAAGAGGTGTAGGGCTGAGAATAGGGCACTTGGTCTCCAGTAAGTCAAGTTCAAGAAATATGATGTCATTATTTGGCCCCTGAAAGAAAAAAAATAAACCATTTGAATTGATGTAATTTCTTCACAAAACATCACCAGATTTCTTCCCTGGGGCTGCACTTCCTCTGTTGCTGACTATCATGGGTAGCTCCAAGTATACACCCAAGTAAATGAAAAGGTCCTTACTTTTAACTTCATAAAAAAACAGGACTCCAAATCTGGAGTAAGTCAAGATAATCACACTGAGTTTATTCCAGCTAATAAGGAACAGACTTATAAATTTGGGAAAGTCCAGCTTGTATGTAGTGAGTCAGTTCTCTTAAGTTAATTTTATTTTGTTGGGTAGTTTTAAAAAGTCAACAGCTTTCTTTTTGAGGAAAAAACTTCATGTTTCTATAACCAAATACCAAACAAACACCAGTGAACATTGACCTGTCTTGCATAGTCCATTGGAATTACACTGAATTGCACCAGTTCCTTTGCATCTGTAACACAGGAGACAGTTCCTTGGGTTCCCTAGGTCCAAGATTGATTCTGATGTTTGAGTCATGAGTGATTCCATTTAAAGCAATTAAGTCATTTTAGTGTAAAAGCATTAATATGAGCAAAGCAGTGTCACCACTGTTTTTGTATGGATAACTCTGGACACACTTCTAATCTCATTTATGTCTGTTGTAGTCTTTTCTAAACTTATCTTTTGGTATCTTCTCTTTC
Source organism: Urocynchramus pylzowi (assembly GCA_013397555.1). Lineage (NCBI taxonomy): Eukaryota > Metazoa > Chordata > Aves > Passeriformes > Fringillidae > Urocynchramus > Urocynchramus pylzowi. Next base: position 80,927 of record VZRH01006018.1, read on the forward strand.
ATAACAAGTAGAAAACAGCCATGGAGTTTCATTCATGTCTATCACTCCTGTCATGTTTTCACTCATGGGACTATTTTACATGTTTTAAAAGAATCAGAGGTTCTGAATTGGCACATACATTGTATTCATGGCCTTTTCTATGGCCTTTCTAGATGCCTACAATGATAGCAATAGATCTTAGGGGGAAAAAGCCACTGTTATTTCCATTTAGACCCCTTGGCAGCTCAATGGGACATCAGGTTAAAATAATGCCTACTACAAAATCACAAATAGCATGGAGTTTTGATAGGTATGTATTTAGCCAATAAGTAATTACCTGCATCTCAAAGATTATCCTCAGTTTTTCTCTAGATTAGCTACTGGGCTTACGAATCAGCACCTGGAATGATCTGCCCTAGCAAATGTGCTGCACTTGTAAACCGAGCCCTTTCTAGCATAGTACAAAAATGTCTGAACATTTCTCTCTCCCCCTCTGTTCTACTCTTTGAGAGATACATTCCAGTGACCTGGATTCTCCACTGCTACCAGGTGTCCTTGCCCCATTTAAATCAACAGAGCCATGCTGATTTCCCCATGTGAGGATACAGCCCTTGCAGGCCCTTGGTGATTTCCAAGCATCCCCAGGTGAGCACTGTGTTCTTCTGCCTGCAAGCTCCTCACTTACCTGGGGTACCACGCGGATATCCTCGATTCTGTTTAAGGCAAACTTGTATCCATGATGACTGTGGCCATTAATATAATTCACAGCAACTTCAGCTGCTGCTTCAGATTCTGGGTCATCACAGCCCAAGGGAGCAGGGGGAGCTGCTGGTACAGCTTTGTGAATTGGAAGCTGAACAAGCAGTATTAAAGCTACTAGTGCCTTCATGGCACCTGAGGAAAACTGATCCCTTTCAGAAATAAAGATCTAAGAATACAGCTCAGATGGTAGCTAGGTAGTGAGAACTGGGGCCTCATTTATATAGTACATACCTCAGATTTACATGAGCACACGCCTGATATTTGTCCCAGTTCCAAGAAGCATTGCAAACAACAAAAGAGAAAAGTAAATGTTAGGACATCAAGCTGACTGATTAATTTTGGCCAAAGTAAATTTTATCAGGTAGGATATTGCGAAGTCTGCTAAAGCAGCTTAAGAAGAAAGCGTCAGCAAAAATGTAGCACAATTTTTAGACACTTCTAGCAACCAAATACTGTCCATGTAAGAGGAATGTGATCCATTCTGTTAAATGTGTAGAGATGCTAGTGCTAATTAAGCTTTCTTGTAAACAGGACACATTCTGTTGGGGCCCAAATCTCACCAGACACCAATCTAAATTGTGAGATCAGTAGCATGATAATTTAGAAAATGGAATTTTAAGTAGTTCTAAGGATCACATTCAACAGCAAATGTAATTGAATAGCAACTTTTGCTACTGAATTTATTTGGAATAGGAAATGAGGCATAGTTCCTAAATCCTTTGCATCAGCTCTTTCTTTCTCTGAATAATCTGAATATGTCCAATAGTTCTTGGAGTTTTATTTTGCAAAGCAGGCATCTTGTAGGAATGTTTCTGGAATATGTTGTACAGATTTGAGGATTTGGCAGAAGATCCCAAAGAGCACAAAGTGTTTTAAGGAGGATATAGAGGAAAATTAGCTGCTTAAATGCTTAGGAATGCTGGATTCAATCTTATATTTACATTCACAGTGTACATATTTACAAAAGAGTAACAGGATAAAAAAATAATCTATGTAGCAAAATAAAGCATGGATGATGTGTCCAGCATTTACAATCTTTAATTTAGGTGAGATGACTTTGGCTAGATAGATTCTAGCTAGACAGTCTGGCTCAATCAATAGAAATGGTTTTCCTGCGGGGGTTTCAGAGCAGGTTTCTACCATCCATGCTAGGGCAGTGATCAGGCTGCAGAACAGTAAAGGTCCCTTTTGGCTTTAATACATCTGAACCTCTGTTGTCATTTTTAGAGTTAGGAACTAGCTGCAGATTTGAGATGAATAGAAGGACTTCAACATAGTTAGAAGTTGGGATTTTTTTTTTTACTTGAGATATAATAAGTATTTCTCCTCAGCTTACATGATACTGTGAGAGAGGCTAAAAGTTTTGGGAAAAGAAGCAGTCTTGAGTCATACCTCTCTCTCCTAGAATCTGTGAATACAGGAAACACTATAAATAGCAATGGTTCAGTTGGACAAAATATGTGATGGAAGAGACTAAAAAGATTGGTCTATTTGCTTCAGTTGTGTGGCATGAGGTGTGTTTGTGATGCTAGGATTTGCAAATTGAAGAGATTCATGGGGAAAAGAAAGACTTTTTCTCTCTCTCATATTAAAAAGTTGGTCTGAGCATGATTTGTCTCTTTTCCATGACTTGAAGCAGGGGTTTTTTGGCATTTGTTCTGTTATGTGTATGATCATTTGTTTTCCTGACTTTGGCCTGCAACAATTAAAGAATGAAGGTTTGGTGTCCCAAAAACACACTTTAAGTGTTCCTTGTGGGCATCTTTTGAATCACAGCAAATTTATTTAGAAAGATAGTATTTTACTCTTTACTGTTAATGCACAGTTCAGTTTCTAACCTGTAAATCTTTTCATTCCCCTTTTCCTTTTTTTGTCTGAAACATTGAGGTGAACTTCTACCAGATTCAGATTGAAATTGTTTTTAACCTGAGTGACATATAATTATCCCAGTGAAGGACTTAAAATATTATTTATAAATTTTGTGTGGTCATTACTCAGTTTCTTAGGTTACATCTTTTCTACTTAGAATTGCAAATACTGTAGGATGTATAACATTTCTGCAGTCAAGCTCTGCATATTCCTTAATGTAATATATAACCCAGTTCAGTCAACTTCAGGTTCCAGTTTCAAAGAACAACTTAAAACCTCAAATAGCAAACAGGATTTATTATCTTCTTTCTTCCCTCTTCATTGTCAGTCACATTCCATATTCCATTTACCAAGCAGGACAAAAAGGAAATACTTTGAAGCCTGCTGTACCTCTCCTTAGTTTCTCTATAGGCTTACTCAAGCCCTTCCCCTCTTGGTGACTGTGTGAACTTTCTTTGTGGGCATACAGAGGATGAGAAATGTGCCCACATGATTATTAATGCTCAGTGCAATGTGGAATGTTGGCAGTTCGGGGTGACTTGTGATATGTGTGAGGAAATTTGTGTTTGGTTTTTATGTTTGGGAAAGGAGTTTAAAAATACAGTCAGGTAGTTTGGGTACAGGTTATATGACAAAAGAAAAAAGAAGAAAGAAAGAGCCTTTCACCTTTTGGGTACAGGCTGACACACATCTGCCTAATTATTCCCTATGGAGATGGGATTGCTGGTGTCAGTTCTCTGCAGGCCTGTGGCCCATCACGACTGTCATTTTTACAGCACCCTCACTGAAAAGGCAATAATTGCAGATATAACTTCTCCCTGAACTCAGGGCAGATCCATTCTCTCTCCTTCATGCCTGAGACATAGTAACACATTGTCCTGTATTTGCAGTAGTGGCTGCAAATAGTTCTTACAGCACAAGAAAGTGACCTGAATCCCATGAGCTCCTGCATAGAAGGTGACATCTCAACCCCACTGAAGTGAACAAGTCTTTCACAGAATTACAGTATCACAGAATGGTTGACTTTGGAAAGGACATCTGGGAGTCACCTTGTGCAACCCCACTGCACAAGTAGGGAGGGCCACCTTGAAACAGTCACCCAGAACCATGTCCAGGTGGCTTTTGATTATCTCCAAGAAAGGAGACTCCACAACCTCTCTGGGCAACCTGTGCCCATGCTTTGTCACCCTCACAGTCAGGTGTGTTTCCTGATGTTCAGACAGAACCTTCTATTTCAGTCTGTGCTCATTGCCCCTGGTCCTGTCATAAAATATCACGGACAAAAGTCTTGCTCCATCCCTTTGCACCCTCCCTTCTGGTATTTATATCCATCAAGCCCTTCCAAGCCTTCTCTTCTCTGTGCTAGGTAGTCCCAGCTCTCTCAGCCCTTCCTCACAGGAGATGCTCCAGAGTACTTTAGTTACCTTTGTGGCCTTTTGCCACACTGTCTCCACTATGTCCCTGTTTCTCCTGTATTGAGGAGCCCAGAACTGGGCACAGAAACCAGGAGTGACCTCACCAGTGCTGAATACAGGGGAAGGATCACCTCCCTAAAGCTGCTGGCAGTGCTTTGCCTGGTGCACCTCAGGGTACTGTGCAGCAAGGGAACATCATTGGCTCAGCTCGGTGCCTGCCAGGACCCCCTTTTGGGACCAGGACCTGGTCCTTTTCTGCCAAGCTGCTTTCCAGCTAGATGGTGCTTTCCAGCATATTTTCCTACATGTGCTCCCTGGGGCAGGATTTCAGACTTCTCTCTGAACTTCGTGAGGTTCCTGTCAGCCAGTTCTGCAGCCTGCCATGGTCCCTCTCAATGACAGCATGACTCTGTGGCATACCAGTCACTTCTCCCAGTTTTGCTCATCATCCAGATCACTGCTGGTGTTAAACAGGACTGGACCCCAGTTTGCCCCCCGTGGGGCACTGCAGCTTACTGGCCTCCATCTCGACTTTGTGCCACGATCAGCACCTCCAGGCCCAGTTCTTCAGCCAGTTTTCAATCCATCTCAATCCACCTTTCACATCAGTGGTGTGAGACTTTGGCCCTGGTGAATTAGGTTGCCTGAGAGACTTGACAAGGCTCACTGCAATGGAAGCAGAACGAGCTGGGTTTACTGCCCTTGTTATATAAAATATAGTATTGATTCTATGCTCAAAAATTGAGTCTCCACTGAATCTCAGTTCTTAATAATTCATATAAACCACAATGGAAAGGTGAGTTGATGGTTTTCTTTTTTGCTTTCTCTCTTTTTTTTTTTGGTTGGATGCTTGGAACAACTAGTGATGATTGGAAATTTGCTGCCCCTGCTCAACCTCATTTGGAAAAAAAGCAAAGAACCACTTTCCTAGATGTCAAATTGACACCTTCCTAAGCTTAAAATGCAAGCAAATTAACCAAGTAAACAGATAAATATCATCTTTTTAAAGCTTCACATCAAAGTTAAACACTTGTGGGGATTTCTGAGGCTCTCCTTTCAGATTACTAAACCGACATTTTTTGGTAAAGCAGACAGAACTGGTCCAGTTCTCTGTACCACATCAAAAGATGCATTTCTGAGCAGTCAGGCATTGTACAGTACTGCAAAACTTAATCACCTTTTGCTTTACACTTGATTAAGTACATTACTTTTGGATCATCGAGTTCACAAGATATTGGAACATCAGGGCTCTCTTCTATATAGCCATCACCTACTCAGAAACCTGCACGCGAAGGCAAGAAAATGTCTGCAGGGAAAATGTCAGAAAGTTAAAGTCACCAGTCTTGTCAAGGCAGCATATTGCTCCCTTAAATGACAGTATAATCAGCATTTAAAAATAAAGTGTGCGAAAACCCATAGAGGTCTGAGAAGAACCTCATGACAAATTAGACTAATTGATTTGCATAGTCTTATTGGCCCCTTTCCACTACATGGGCAAACCTTCAGCAGATGTAAATTGGCTCAGAATCACTTCAGTCCAAGTACCTCATTGTCCCTATAACAGGAATTTCAGGCTGAAGAAAAACTGTGAAGTCTGAACAGTTTTACCAGATTGTAATAGTAGAATATTATATGTAAATTAATTTATTTTTATTAAATATTAGAATCTTTAAGAGAAGGAAGGCTGACCATGTGCCGTCATTTGCTGTGCTATTTGCAGTTGAGAAATTTCTTACTGTGAGATATAAAGTGTGCAGGCATGGCATCTAATCTGGGAGCCTTCAGTCCTGGATGTCCAGCTAGAGATTCCTTTTCAGTAAGCTTTGCTGATTTCAATCTGTTAATCTGTAGTTTCTTTTAACTGTAGGATGAAAATAACTATTTCCCCTTTTAATTCTGTGATCTGAAATAACTCACTGAATTTTGTAAAAATATTTGGTATCACTGGGTAGAAGGATGTATTCAAAACATTAGAGGAATCCAAGAGTCAGGAAAACCAGATGCCAGTCAGTAAAACCTTAGATAAGACTATTTCCTGGACTTATCAGAAATGTAGGAAGATTGAGAGGATTGAAATTTGGTCTTCCAGACTTAGTATTTATTATTTCAGAGACATTTTTCACTGGTTAGAGTTTCTTTTAAAAAACTGTATTGCTTTTATTTTTCTTTTCCTTTGAAAGAGCATAAAAAGTTGTCAAGAATTTTGAAATTTTTACTGAAATGGAAGTTTTAATTTTTGACCAGCTCTCCCAGACAAAGCTAACAAAGTCTATTTCTGTTCTGTTCTCTCTTGTTCATTTTGCTCTTCTATTGTCTATGCCACTGAAATACTTGAGTGCCTTCCAGAAGTACATCAACTGACAAAACTAGCACTTGTTACATGAAAATCTATTCTCCTTCTCTTCCCAGTGGGAAGATTATATAAGATGTTTTGTCTTAGTGAAGTTTTTGATTGATTTAAATTTTCCTCCCCATTTCCGCATTTTCCCTGCCCTGTGTTTTGATGTTGCAATCAGTAAGAGGAGCACTTTTATGAGTTGAGGGTTTTCAAGCCCTTGGTTGACTTACACTGTGTTACACTGACCTGGTGTGGGAGACCCTCCCTTCCTGAATTTGTTATACTTTTTCACCCTTTTATCGAGGTCAAAGTTATTTATGTTGCCATGCAACTCTAAACAGTGGGATATTTTTGCTTCAGCCCTGCAGGGATGTCATGGTTCTCTCAGTATCATTCCTGTGCAATTTGATGGGTGTGGGAAAGCTGTGTTGGAGATGGATAGGTGGCAACTGTGAAATCAGAGATTAGCAGCTGTGGAAGGATTTGGGGGGTTTTGGCTTTATGTTCTTATGCTATAGTTTGTTCTTTGAGCTTATATGGGTGTTCCCCTGGTCGTTGCTTCACACCAGAACCTAGAACAAACAGAGCAGGATACCTGGGAAGAGACTGCAGGGCTGAACCGCAGGAGCAAACAGTGGATCAGAAGCAGAAACAAGGTATTTCACACAGGGTAAACAAAAGCCCTGCAGTCACACTGACCTCTCCCCATCTCCATGAACAGCAAGGGAATTTCAGCTCCACTCCTGGGAGAGCCAGTGACTGTCCTGGCATTACCAGGGTGTCCACAGACACATGGCTCCAGTTTAAAAACACAAATGGAAACATGCCACATTAATTCCTTCTACTTACAGGAGTCTTTAAAGATGTAAGTGCACAATTTGTCTGGGTGCTGTCATGTTCTATGATGCTGTTAGTCTCTTTGATGGAGAACTCCACATGATAACTCCACATGCTATCTTCCCTTGCTGAGTTAAACCCTGAAATTTAGTAGCAAGTGTTAGGGAAGCCTGCTGTGCTCTCTGGATTCCCACATGCTCAGCTGCAATGACATATTTTTGATGTGAGAAACAAAGTTCACTCTTGGCACTGTAGGTAAGTGCTTTTTCCACTGAGTTTTGTAGAAAAAACTGCACATTCATTCTTATGCTGTGGCAGTCTGAGAACATTTGTTCCCTACTTATGAAATTGTTCCCTACTTATGCTGGGCTACTGTTTTGAAAACAGTGCATGTGTTTCCATGTGGAGGCTCATTGGCATGAGTGACAGGAGTGTCCACACTATTCCAGGTGGGGCTAGGGAATGGCAGGTGGGAGGACTGCAAACTGATATCCTTTCTCACCTTGGAGCACTCCTTCAGGGGCATGACAAACTCAATCAATATCCCAGTGAGATTTACATAATTCTGACAAGCAAGAGACTCTTAAAAAATTTAAGTTATTTATTTTTAGTGAGACAGATGATGAAGTCCTATGGGTTTTTGGGGTTTTTTTTACTGCTGCATGTCCCTAAATCACCCATTTAATTCAATCTCTGCTGCCTTCCAGCCACATGGCTAAAAATCTGGAAGTAAGATCGGAAACATGAGGGGGACATTTTAATTTAATAGCGTGGAGGCGATATATTAATAACACATTTGCAACAAGGGAAGTGAGTCTTTCCAAGTCAGTGCAGTTTGAAAGAATTTATGTAGACATTCCTGCTTAAGGAGTTGAAATTTTGCATGTTAGACATAAAGTACAGATGACTTTTATGACAACAAAGTAACTACACTTATAGCTTTCCTTGCTTAATTTACACAGCCTCGGATTCACAGCAGACAGGGACTCCAGGCTGTCAAGAGCAATAAACACGAGGCTCTCTGAGCAGACACACCCGTGCCCAGGTGACCTCCTCCTCGGTGTCTCAGAGCAAGGGAGATGTGATGTGAGCATCGTGGGCTGATTAAAAACAACATCCAGTGTCACATTTCTATGCAGAGGTGCATGTCAACACTTTTTCCCGATATGTTTGTGAATTTGTTAAGTTTTGTTATGTCAGAGGAAAGAGAGCTGTAGCTTTGCTTACATTCAGCCCAGAAATTCTGAACCAAACAGTGATGTTAAATGTTGCTAGTTAGAAGTTGTACATGTAAATAGCTAGAGCAGAACACTGCTGTTGTACTCATGGATTTATGAATAAAACAGGCAAAGAGAACTCACAGAACTGCTTTGGTGAGGCTACAAGGCTCTGTATTGGGCATCTCAGCCTTTGCCCCTGGCATGTCCCCTCTGCTGTTCTGGTGAGCATTGCTAGTTTCAGTAAATTTCTAAGTTCTCCATTAATTAATTTCCATTCTTCTGTCTCTTGAAGGGGATCTTGGGTCTATTTGAGTCCTCTTGTCTAACACAACTACTCTGGGTCTACAGCATAATTTTCTTCCTGTCAAATATATCTGAAATCCCTGTTTTATCTGTCACTGCAGCTCAGTATGTTCCTATTACGATGAACTCCATATGACGACTTCCTCTACCATTGGTTCTACTCCCTAGGCAAGGCTGTATTTCATCATTTCTCCAAATGGTTCCCCATTCACAAGAACATCAAGCTCAATTTTCTCCTTGCATCTGCAATGCCCTGGCCAAGACCAACTTGCTCAACTTTCACCTGGATCTCACCTTGTCCATTCTGCCATCACCATCTCTTTGAGCCATTCAGCCTTGTCACTGACAGATACGTCTCTTGCACTCTCTTCAGAAAGAATCCCACTTCTGAGCTTGTCCTTGAGGCCATCACCTCTCTGAGCTCTCACAGGGCCTGAAGAACTGCCCCTTGTCACACTATCTGCAGTAAAGTGTTACATGACTTTTAAACCCGCTTTTGTTATGTGGTTGGTTGCACTTACACTGAAAAAATTTAGGACTTCACAAGGCAAAATGTTTGAAAACAACCTAAAATGGTGAATTTATCTGCCACATTTCTGTTTTGACAGGTATCTTCTTAATCTGCCTTTAAGAGCACACATGGCAATGCCGTTCTAGGGACAGTCTTATCTTTTTTGCTTACCAAAATCAGTTTGGTATGAAGCATTCCTTTGAAAACAGTCTTATCTGGCCCCTCCCTAACTCTTGCCTTCATTTTGGGGTATGTGAGGAACAAAGAAACCGTCCTGTAATTCATACACAAGTCTCGCAAATAAGACTGTCCTTGGGGTAGCTGGATGAAAGCCTTTCACTGACAGAGGGGAACACATAATATTTACTTGTTATAGAAGAGGAAGTGAGGTCTAGTTCGTACATTTTGAAACCTTTGAGTTCTTAAGAGGAAGGTTGGTAATACTGGTGTCAAACATTGTTATTTGTCTTGTTATGTAACTGTAGCTCAACTGCAGTTTTAAGCGTGCATTAACATGGGAGCATAAGGCTTGGCTAGGATTGTGGTGTTGCAACTCCCAGGTACTTTCTTAAAGGAAACAAGATCTCTTGCAAACTTTGGAGCAATAAAAATATAGTAGTTGTCATTTGTATTAAGTTTCTTGACAATTTGTTTGCTTCATTTGTGTGAAGCTTCCGTCTAATGACGCAAGTTAAAAATTCAGGTTTTGAAACAACTGCTGGGTGTTGGTTAGACACCTTACAATCTAAAATCTCACTGAGAAGATATTTCCAGAAACAGTAATTTTCTGAGGACAGCTGAAGATGTTAAAGATGATTGTGTAATGTTATGTGTTTATTATAGGAACAGGTAAAGACAGGCACTGAAAGGGGATTTTTTTTCTTGAAATTCCCACCTATCGTCAGTGTTCATCTCTTTCTTGGCTTTTGATACAGTCCTTCAAGTTTTTTGATAGTCAGATACTTGGGGCAGGCTCATGGAAATGCCAGGACAGATGGACAGATGCGCATGGAAATGCCAGGACAGATGGACATGTGCTTTGGAGAGCTAAAGCACTGTTGCAAAGAGTTGCTGGAGACTATTTGTGCACAGAGAAACAAATAACTCATATTCCCAGCTCTGTAATCAAAAGCCATTCTTGGCTGGGGGAGATCCCTGCAACAACATTCTTGCCTCCCCTTGAGAGAAGGAAGCCAATGATTATTCTGTTACCCTTCATTATCATTCAGTGTGGTATAAACTGCCCAGGACTTGAACTCTCAAGTGCCCAGGAGGGCCAGTACATGAATATACCTTGTGTCAGCAGAGGCCATTTCAAATAATACAGATGATGACAGATTGATGTTGGTAGCTCATTAGGCAAAGCACTGACCGAGACATCAAATTCCTTTCAGCGAGAATATGGCTGGAGTGTTTGCTGTTGTGCATTAAAGGAGAGACACATTTTTCTTTTTTGATTTCTCTTGCTTCCTGCTTCCCATGTTTGCATCAGACAGTGCCAGCTATCAGATCTGTCATCATATTTGACTTTCCTAATGTGAACAGCTGTGCCAGAAGAATCAAGGTGTAAAGCTAAACCCAATCTGCAGACATAGTATATATAATATATTTCAACAAAAGACCTGTGTTCACAAGCCTCCTGTGGCACACAGATTTTAATATAACACTTGGCTTCTAGCTTGTCCAGATCCAACAGTACAATCTTCCCACCCGTGCCTGAACAGATAGAGAACAGATTTCTGAAACAGTGTAAGGTGTCTTCAGATTGCTGTCTCCTTGGTATACTAACTCCTGCTCTTGTGGATTATGCTTTCACACTTTTGGGGCAGGCCTTAACCCACCTGGTTAAGCTGGTAGCCTTCTGCCTCTTCCTGAAGAAGATGGGGAGAAGTTTCCCAAGCAGTAAACACTGCCACAGTTCTCTACCTACCTGTCAGAGTCCAACAGAGGAAGCCAGGTGACTTCTGCTGCCATCAGATTCCCCCAGTGATCTGTCTGTGGAGGAAGACAGAGTGCATTGCACAATGTGCTGCAGAGAAAAGAGGTAGGGCCAGGACTCAGCGAGGGAAAGAATCTCCAGTCCACATTTGGTCCTTGGGCCCAGATAGGATAAAATACTTCTTAGTCTGTGGCCTAAATAAGGGCAAACATACCTGAGGCTAGCTGGTCACTGTTGTGTCAATGCCAGAGAAGAGGCGTTCACAGCTGCTGAGAGGAACCACAGAGAAGAGATGGACACCAGAGGAAGAAATCAAAGCAAGGGGAGGAGGAGGGGAGTATTCAGCAATTGAAAAGCCCCCAGGGTGAGGATTGGTGCTGAGACACCTGAGGCTCTGTTGGCTCCTGCTGCACATGGCAGCTGAGGAGCACCACTGCACAGCATTCTCTGCAGCCACACAGTTCTGGGGCTTTGTATGCACTCAGTGATCTTAGAGTGCACAGGGTACTTCATCCCCACAGTGCTTTTCATATCCAAAATGATTTTACAAACTGTATCCCTTGGAGGTAGGAAGAGACAAACATTGCATTTATACAAAACACAGTATTGGAATAAACATCACTACCAGTCTAGTGTGGCAAATGTCACAGAGGGATCTGATTGCCATGGTACAAAAATGATGTTTTAAAGTGAATGTGTGCGTTTTTCCCTTTTATTGTAGCCTGCTCTGCTCTTAGGTCCTTGTCTTTCAGGTGTGGTCTAAGATATATCCATAGAGTAAATTGCAGGAGTTGTGATGAACTGCTTTAAATAAAGTCAATGAGAAATGACATGATGGGGCAGAAGCCTGTCAGACATTTCCCACAACTCAGTGAAAGGCTAGACTGACATGAAAAGATTAGCGTTAACATTATGTCTAATGTTACCAGTCTGATGATTTACATACCTTTTATTGATTTTGTTTGAATTGAGTTTGTAACTGTTGCTTTGGTCTTAATTTATATAACCAGTGCCCAAATGCACTGTTTTCCTAGTAATTCTTGCATTACAGAGAGCTACATGCAATGACAGTAACTGTGCCTGGCAGTCTACCATCTGGGTACATGCTAATAAAATAATCATCTGCATAATTTTGGAAGTCATTGCAGGTACTGGGGGGAAAATTTATTGGGTTTGAGATGAAAATTGCAGGCAGCCTGGTAGAATAATAATGATACAAATAATTTCCCCTAAAATCCTGGAATGGTCTCTGTTGGGATTTGTTTCAAATGCATCATGAAGCTGCCTATGCTAACTTTGCTTTGATATGAAAGGCAAATAGAGGATGAATGATTAAATAATTTCTATTCAGTTTTGTTGAAAAGAAAATTTAAGTCAGTAAGAAATGGACAATTTCTCTGCTGTATTATGACAATAATGAGGGAGGAAAACCCTTTTTCCTTACATCTCTAAGTAATAAACTAACAGCGATTACAGATCTTGGTCACAATTGGGTCCCACTGCTAGGATCAATATGTTTTTGTCAGTAAAAGACAGTTTGCTCTGTAAGGAATATATGCCCTTTGCTTCTTCTGCTGTTCTGAAATCAACTGTAACTCACCCCAAAGATGCCCCCTAACAAATCCAGAAAAAGTAGTAATTCCATAAGAAGTATGTCTCTGTGAAAAGAAACACATGGTTCCAACAAATTAGCACTGTATTCAGGAGTAAATTCCCCTATTCCAGTCCAAAGGCCCTTTCTGCAGTTGGAGCTGAACACAAAACATCCTATTTGGGGGCAGGAATAATTTCTGAAATAGCTATTTCCCTCTCCAGTTCCCACTCTGTCCCCATCCAGTTTATATTTATCAGCGACACTGGAGAAGGTGAAACAGTGCCCGTGGAAAAAACACAGGAGCAGTGAGCCAGACTGGTTGGTATCTTGGGTAGAGAAGGGAAGTGGAGTGGAGATCTTTGGATATTTATGACTTTGCATGCCACAAATTGAAATCTCTCAGCAACTAAAGACTGTGAAAGGAATTATGGGAGGGAAAAATAGGAAAGCCCACTAAAATGCCACTGAAATTAATCAGGTTAGAAGAGCCAGTATGTGAAGTTTTGCAGATATTTAAAAACCATTGCTGGCCTGTCCCTTCAGACTAGAGACAATGTGGAATACTTAACACTGAAGTTTGTACTCAGGCTTTTGGGTGATTGATATTCAAATGGAAAGCTTGAGCTAGGAAACCAGTTTAGCCAACTTTGAAAGCGGTCTACAGAATGGAAAATATACCAAGAGCAAAAGAGACAACAAGAGGGTGTTAAACAGACTTGCAGAGTACTACGGGAAGCTTATGGAAGAAGACAGGAGGAGATGAAAAGGCTTTCTTAGAGCAGAAGTTCAAGTTTGCTGTGTAACAAAGGTCAAAGAAACTGAATCTGAAATAAGAGCATGTTTTTGAAAATAAGCTATTGGGGCAGAAGAACCTGAGCCTACAAACAAAAAATGCTTCAGAATAGTTAGAAACTAGAGGAGGTGCTACACATGGGCTTAATAACATTTTACCTGCTGCCAAACTCTCTTAATGCTTAAAATTTTTGGTATTCAGAAAGCTGTGGAAAACATGCACCAGTGGCATGTCCCACAGGGGCATATTCTGGATGCAGGAGTTTGTACCTCCAGCAAGATGGTGAACATGCTGGCAGAAAATTAAGGAGCTGGTGCTACTAACAGGTTTTAATCACGATGCTCAGGGACTGCCCCTGCCAACTGTTTTCCGCCACGGCTCCGTGCCTGCAGTCCAAACGCCAGGATCCATGCCTAATGCCTCCCAACGGCAGCAGGCTCGGGGCAATCTGGCAGGTGTCCATCAGAGGTACTCAACCACACCTGTGGCACGGTGACAGCTCGGGGGAACGGGGCAGGCGTGCAGAATGGAGCAGGCACAATTCCCGTGGCTGTCCCGTGGCACGGGTTGGCGTTACGGGTGGCTGGTGTAGGCGCTAACTGCCCCGGAAAGGGGAGGTCCCATTCCCTGCTCCTGGCCACCGGCTCTCAGCCTCCGCTGGCATTGCTCCTTCACTCACCCAGCCATGCAGCGCGGCGATGCAGGGAGCGCTGCCATCTGAAGATGAATCCTTCATTGTGGTGAGGTTGGTTCTTTGGCAGATTAACTCCAGGAGCTGGGTTAACACAGATCCTGCGAGTGGCTGTGCAGCCACGTGGGAAACAACAGCCACCAGAGGAGAACCTGGATAATCTGACCAGTCGGGTCACTGAATCGTAAAAATTTTTGGAAGGGATCTCTGGAGATCATTTGGGTAAACTGCCGACACAAAGCAAGACTATGACCGGCATGACAGCGGTGGTTGGAGGCACCAGCTGTTTCAGCTTCAGTTTCTGTGCATGTGAAACAGGGCTGACACCACACTGGGGAAGCTGAATACCTGTTTGGTGAAGCACCTGGAGATCAACAGGCGACAAGCACTGCCTTAGCTTGAAGGACATACAAAACTACTCAAAGCTGCTGTCAGTCAAGGATAAGAATTCTGTTTTTCCTGGCCTTTGTATAAGGCTCGTGGTATGGATTCATGTTTTAGGCACAAGAATGCTGAATTTGTTCAAATATAACATTTCTAAGCACAGCTTGTAGAAAAAAATACAACCATATTGGTACATACACCATTGAAGAGGGGATGATACAGCCCTAAATATTCATCTGTTTCCCAGTAGATTTAAAACCAGTGACTGCCTTGAAGCTGTTCCTGATGTGATACTGGCTGTCATATTTGTTTACCTAAATTGAATGATGTCAGAATAGAGAGACCTTCTTTGCTCCTTTATAGTAGCTTCCATGTTTCAGACTGGATCAGGTATAAACATTCCCTTCAAAGAAAATATTTACTTTTCATCAGCAGTTTACATAACATGTTCTCCAGAGGAACAAATACTGTATTTCAGCATAGTTTGAAATATGGGAGATGGAAAATAAGTTAATGAACAACATTTAAGTCAACACCAAACCACTTTCTTTCTCTGGTAAATACCCAGACCATCACACTGTGATGCAATAAGGAGAAGTTCACGGTCAGTCTCTTTTAACTCACTCTTTATTATATTTTTGGGACCTCATGCAAAAATTCTACACTGGCTGTGAAAGGGTTAACTGCAAGCAGGGATAAATAATGCACATATATAGTTGAAGGTGAGCCTGATCTCACTGGAGAAGTCCGAGGGAGAATTATATAAAAATATTATAAATAAATGAGAAGGAGTGGAGAAAGCTTTAGAATCCTCTCTAGCAGAAGGAAGCACCTGGTGATAGGTACTGTGGGATTCTTCTTCAAAAAATTACTGCCTGGCTGGCAAGACAAGAGAAATGGGAGAAGGAGTAAGAAATACCAAATTTTGTGACCTCAGCCTGTGGCAGGGGTCTTGCCTGCAAATCTTGTGCTGGGGAAGAAACAGAGCTTGGTTTCCTTTCTGGGAATGGGGATCTCCCCAAAACAAGCCCACACTCTTTGGGTCCAGTACTGGAGACTGCTGGCCTGTGAGAGGATGCTTCAGCAGCTGAGCAGACCCAAGGCTGGGATTGAGTTAAATAGAGTGAGTCTTGGAAAGAGCTACCTCTCTGCAGACGTGCATGAGGAGTTTGTGGTTCATCCAAGAGACAATCCCAGTCCATTTAAGCCTGATGACAATGGTACATAAACCTTTTGCATCTTTTCATTTTATGACGATCTGTAGCCTTGTTCCAAACATAACAGGAATTAGCAACAAACTGCTTGCTACGTCCCTAAAAAGCCATTGGCAGAGATGGAAGAGAGAAAATGTCACAGCAAAATCTGTATTTGCACAGCAAAATCTGTGCACTTTTATGGAGGGAAGTGGGCACGAGGACAAGGCACTTTTTGTAGTAGAACCCTTTCAGACTGGGCACGAGAAATGGGCAAGGGGAACCTCAGGCTTGTGATTGGAGAATGGCAAATAAAAAATGCCCTGTATTTCCAAGCAGTAACAACAGGGTTGCTCAACTTGTAACAGTAGCATGTAAGACTTATGAATAGACTTTGGAGAGAAGAATAATAGGAGAGGAAGGATAGGAGGGACAGAGAGAGGAAAGTGGAATAAAATGTAGCAAGCTTTTACTAATGCTGGGTCATGTCACACTACTATTTTTAAGATAATCAATTTTCATAGTCAGGAAAAATGTGGTGGATCTCCTAGGCTTTACTATCTGATAGCTGCTATATGGGGAATTACTAAAGATGTTACTTACATGTTACAATTCTGGCTGGCTAAAGAGCAGACACAAAAATATGTACTATAAATAGGAAACATATCAGCTTGGAGGAAAACCAATAGTGATGCTTCCCAGATATCTTGGGTTAGTCTTAAAACATATCCTGCTTTACTACATTGGTTCATGTCCTCAGCACACAGGTGGGGACACTGTTATGCAAATTGCTGGTAGCATTTGGAGGACACCATTAGTAAAGGAGGATCAGGCCATGCTACACAAAGGGCCAAGTGACCTTGAGAAGTGGAGTTATAGAAGTGGAATGAAACATATCAAAGGAAAGAAGAGAAAAGCAGAGCCATGTAGCTGGGAACATTGTGCTGTAAACTCTTCAATAGTATAAAAGAGAGGAGAGGGAAATGTGGGCATTTAGCCTGATTTCAGGATGATTGGACTGTTAGCATGTAGCATCTGGAAAAGAATTTCAGTGTCTGATGGTGAGGAGCAGCAGGACAGGGAGGTGTGAATGCCTTTGCCCAGGGAACTGGTAGAACATCTGCAGTGCCATACCCCTGTCTGGCACCCTGCTCAGGAACAGCCTTCTGTGGAGATGGGTGTAGGAAAAGGTTTCTAAGGTGAGCAGAGTCCTTTACACAGCAGCAGACATGGAAAGAGTAGCTCTTTTATTCTTGGAAATTCAAGACTAAGGGGAGGTAAGAGTAAATAAGGCCTTTTTTGTTTTTAACAGTACAGTCTGTCAGTCATAATCAGTCACTAAACACTGGACAGATTAAACAGTCTGTCTGTCTGAAATAGAGAGGTTCACCCAAGCTTCCACTTGCTATTGTGCTTCCCCTTACTGCAGTGTGCAGTGATCTGGAAGCCCCAGGCACGTGCCAGTGCCTGCAGACCCAGCAATGGCCCTCCTTAGAGTAGAGACAGCCTAATCAGGTCCATCTCAAAAATAAAGGAGAAATTGCAGAGGTGAGGAATGGTAATGTGGAGATAATTCCATCTCCCCTGTGTGGGAGGTCAGTGTGCACTGAATGCAGAACTATTAGGTATTTGTCTATGTAGCCTTTAAAAAGGAGAGTTGGAGGATGCTGATAAAATAGCTAAATCTTGATATTTAGTGCAAAGGTTTGTTTGAGATCTGCCATCACAGGTGGATAAAGCCAATGGATCTAAACTCATGTGAATGTGGATGCAGCCTCCCTGGCAAGGCAGAGTTACTTAGGAGTGCCAGTGAGGGCACATATTTAAGTCAGATGTCTTGGGGTTGGAGGGGGAAGCCGGGTTGCAGTCCCCATTATGCAGACCTGAACCTGGAGTGACTGTGCCCGAGTCACTGAGGTTTTACCAGCTGGCTGCCAGCCCAGTTTGGTTCACTTGACCAACTGTCTTTTCACCTTTGCTCGCAAACAGCAGCAGATAAAAGTTGGCCTTGTCTGTGCTCTTCTGGGTGACTTAATCCCCAGCACAGGCTTACTTATCAGACCTCTGTACACAAGGCAGAGTTAATTGGCTCTGATCCACCCGAGTAGAGGTCCCTGGAGCTATGCTGATTTTTACCAGAATATGTTCTGACTTAGCCATTTGATTTCTTTATGTAAAAGAGCCAGTTGGATTTTTCAGTGAGCTTAAATTAGTGATAAAAGATAAATCTTCCGCATTTCATGAGTTGGAAATATATTTATTGTGTGAGTGCTTGCTGGGGAGGTGAGAAAATTGTTCCCAAGCCATGGGGATGTATTTATTCCACCTCCCCTGCTCTCTAACACCAGACTGTGTTTTGGCTGCAGCGATGTGTATCCACCTGTGAGTTCCTGAGTGTTGATGTCACAACCCCCGCCTAAGCGGCCTCTGTTTTTATTCATCTTGCCTTACAAGACAAATAAAGGATCTGCAAGGATGAATACGCAGAAGCTCGAGGAGCAGGGAGGCGGCGCGGCTGCAGTGCGCGCCCGCCACCAGCAGGTGGTGCTGCTGCACCTCGGCGCCGGCGCCTTCCCGTGGGGCCGGCGGGGCCTG
>VZRH01006018.1:99403-142757 GCA_013397555.1 Urocynchramus pylzowi
CGGGGCCGGGGGGCCGGCGGGGCCTGGTGGGCCGCGGGGCCGGGGCCGCCAAACCCCGCGGCCGAGGGCTGGGCAGTGTCCCCTCCCCAGCATCGCAGGCTGCTCAGCTGCCTAGTCACGGCCGGCTGCCGGTCCGTTGGGCTTTGCTGCGTTCTCAGCTGAAAAACGACCACAGAGGAGAGTGGCAGGAAGCATAGCGGTTGTTACGAGACTTTGTGAATTTTAAATCTATTTTCAGGAGTTCATAAAAAATTCTCTCTGGCCTGTACTGGGGAAGCACTCTGAAAATTATTGCAAAGATATGAAAAGGCCAAGGTGCAAAACTTGAGATCAGCAGCACGGATTTTTACTCCTCATTTTAGCCTTTTTCTTTATCCTACTGATGTCTCTGTTCCTTATCTTAATTATCTCTGAAGGAAATCCTATTCTTTCCTCCCTTTCTATATAAGATCCTGGAAATGTCATTAAGTCACATTGTTTCATTGCACTGGGGAGCCCAGGGAGCGTTTCTATCATCCTTATGCATGTGATTAACACAGATTTTTGTAATGGGAAGCAGTTCACCTGGACCGGTTTCCATGGTGCTGCTAAGCTGGAAGCATGGGATCTGGCACTCATTTGCTAAAAGCTGATGAGAAGTTGAAAGAAAATTTTCCCTTTGACCTTTCTTGGCAGAGGTCACTAGTGCTAATCAATATCCTTATTGGATTTCAAGCATTCAGGGACTCTTCTTAGACATACCCCCTGAAATTGCCATGAGGACTGATTACAGGGAGACAATCAGATTTGCAATATTGCAATTCCTTTCAGCAACCACGGAAAGGTCAATCAAATACTTGTGAGCCATTATGAACCACTGGAGTCCTCTTCTTGTTTAGTGATAAGGTGAGCTATGTTTTGGGTTGAAGGCAGTATTGCTGCCAGCTTGTGCAGTTCATGTACAGCATAAATAGAGAGAGATTAAGACCTTAAAGAGCAGGTTTAGTTTTGATCAGGGATGGTTTGACTAAGACTGTCCCTGCCTTTCAGGAATGGCTTTATGTCAGATTCATTCTTTCATCCTGTTTTATAAGTTTTAGAGTAATCTTCCACTATTCATTGAGATGTCTGGGAAACTAAAAATCCACCTCTATTGTGGCAGTGATAGCAACAGAAAGCACGTTTTATTTACCTGTTTACCACCATTTACAGCTGTCTAATACAGCTTGGCACAGTGAATAGGTGCACAACTTATGTACACAATAATTGGCAAAGATGTAGTAAAAGTCCATTTGCCAATGCCTGGTAACTGACATTTTCATCATATTTTTGTATTGCCCTTGTTAAGCATTAGTTCCTAATCAATATTTGCATCCAGGTACCACTTACTAAAAATATTAGCAATTAAAATCAAACCTAACAATCAATCCAGATCCCAGCAAATCAGTGCAAGCTTCCTGTAGGTTGTAGGTATAGTCTGACCAAAAGCACTGATATCAGTGCAAGGATCCTTATCCAGTTTAGTGGATGAACAGAGTCAGGGTCTTTCTTCTCTCATGCACAGCCTCACCTTTACACTCACAGCACGTTCTTGCATACACAGAGCTACAGTAGACAGATCCCTGAAACCTGTTCAAAAACATTTTTGAGGTTAGGACTCGTCTTCAAGGAGTTTTGCTTTATCCTAGAACAGTCAAAATTAATAAAATTTTTGTGTAAGTACATACACCAGGTTTCACTTCAGAAGTATTGGTCAAATACAAAAGCACTTCATTAGGAATTTAGGGGATTTTTTTCCCAGATAGATGTGAAATAAATAATGTGAATATTCTCACTTTTAGACAGGCAAAGCATATTTAAGAAATGGCTAAAAATACCCGTGAGAGAGCTAGCAATCAACACTCTTTTTACTAGTTTTGTTTTGTATTCTTTTCTGACTAGTATGTTCATGACCAGCTGTTTTTAGAGCTAGTAAAAATTCTCAAGCTCACATTAGGAAGGTTTTCAGTTACATGATCTGTAGCTACAGTTGTTAGAATACTTGGCATGGCCTTTAAAAATGAGAAAATTGTTTTTGTTGAGTAAAGCACCAAAGCTCTGAAATAATATTTCACTGGACTCACAGAAAATGTGTTTGAACTTTGCTTTTAATGCCCAAGTGACAGGCAATTTGGTACTCAGGGAGTTTCCAAATGTGACTTAAAGCGATGTCCATTTAATCTGTGTCAACATTAGAAATTTCTGTGCATTTATGAGGGAAGAACTTGTACCAAATCAACCTTGACCAATATTTCTTTGTCCACACTAATGTGCTATCTCATCTCACCCAGGGCTGCCTCTGCAGTGATGGTGAAGTGCTGCAGCAGGGGCATCTCTTGTCTTAAATGGGGAAACTGCCCAAGTGGAGTTAAATCCTAGCAAGTTTTCCTCTTAACTGTGCACAGCCTAGTAATGTTTCTTGTTTTCTGAACAGAAAATACCTATCTTGTCTCCCATCAGTCTCTGCCTGGCAGCTTGTACAAACCTCTATTACAGAAGCAAGCACAGTAAGAAGCATATTTGGACTACACTGATAGAGAAACTGGGGCTTATAATGGTGCAGTGGTTTGTTGCTCTCTCAGATTACTTCAGACTCCACAGGGAAAATAAATTCTGAGAGTAAAAGGAATGTGTGAAATTCAGAAGGGTTACAGGAAAAACTAGCCTGCCATTCTCAGAGCAGCAAAACTAATGAAATAAGGCCGGATGATTGGATTTACCACTAAGATTTATTAGGCAGGATCATTTCAAGATTCATGAAACGAGGTGAAGGGTACAAATGCCAGTATTGCCTGTAGCCCTACCCCGAGGTGCCCACAGGGAAAGAAGGTCTTGTGAGAGCACTGAGATGGGCCAGCCTGATTCCTCCCTTTCATACCAGTGTTTGTGCCAAACAGGGAAAATGCTACATCCTGCTTCCAGCTCCTGTGACATGGCAGGGAACAGGGAACAGCTACTGGCCCCACATTGGCCAGGTCAGGAAAGAAACTCTGACTCTGTCTCTGGTCCCTAGAAACAGCAGTGTGGTGAGGGAACAGCACTACAGAGACAGTTTTCATGGCAGACAAGAAGAGCTTAGGGGCCCTTCTCAAATGTTCTGTGATTAATTCCCAGCCCTACTATTTACTCCTTGAAAATCATCCCTGGCTATATGTTATAGTCACTGTCTCCATATAAAAATTCAGAAAATAAAGTTACAGAGCCAAAACAGATCAGCATAAGTAGTGTCAAAGAATCTGAATGATGGGTTTTATTCTTAGGGTAGAAGTGGTCATTGCTTTGGATATGAGTGCATGGAGCATGCAAAATTGACAAGGAAATCAAACATTCAACTTCACATTCAGGACATCGCTCTGTGCCTCCTCTCAACAAATATGACAACTAAAAGGATCAAGGAAGTTAAATATCAGTGGGGCTGGTTGAGATTTTGTTGTGGTTGTGTAATGAGAAATAGGGCATATTCCTGCTTTTTTTGAACTGAGAGTCAGATGGAGTGTAACTAACATTTGTCACGGTACCACTAGTCAAGTTAAATACACTGGAGTGGAACTAGAGGGGAATTGGGAGGAATAATTTGGTCCCACAGCCATGACTTATGGACTGGAAGCAGGACAGTCTGGAGATGTGACAGTTCCCTGACAATTACTTTTGTCCTGCCACAGACAGTTGTAACAATTACACTTACACTTAATTACTGCATTTAGACTGTGGTAGGCTAAAGCATTCCATAGGATAGGAGGTGTTAAGAAGCAGAATGCATCTTAAATTTAGAAAATCCCCTTGAGAAATATCCTTATTTCACACTTATTATTAGCAAAGCCAGCTTTGCAGTAAAAATCTTTGCTTCCATGACTGGAACCAGTGTCTTCAGCAAGAAGCAGTTGTACAGAAATCTCTCGTATGGGGACATCGACGTTCCATCTGCTCTGAAAATCTAGGAGCTGCTGAGTCATCTCCCATCTCATGTGTATTTGACATAATTTTTAAAGGTTATCAATACTGGGGCACTGAGTGCTTAACAGAGAGGGGTTTTTATCTTATTTCATTTTCTGTGAGCCAGAAAGTAAATACCTGCCTGATCCTGCTACTGTTAAATTCAATGACTAAAGTCCTCGTTTGTTCCAATGGTAGAGCATTTAATGTTGCAAACTTAAACAATTGAAATAAGTGACCCATAGTGATAGAAGGCACACATCCAACAGGCAGAAGGTCATTTTCTTCTTAAGCTGTTTATAGGTGTGAATTAAGATGCCTATGAAAAATGCTTTACCATTTCTTTCAGATTCACCCATGTAGCAAAATACATGCAGAGCAAGCAGAATTTATAGGGGAAGGACTGGAGCAAAAAATTACAAATAACCTTGTTCAGCCCCCAGTCTTGGCTGAGACTGTCAGCACCCAGCAGTTTCTGTTGTGCTGCTTATGGGCTGGGATTTTTGGTATCCTGTGTTCACTGCACACCTTGTGTGTTGGTTTCCTTTGAAAATTTGGGTACTTGTTTTCCTGCCTAATTGGAAGCAGAACTCATTTGAAAATGTATTCGCTTTCCCTCCAGGGATGGTGCTATACCAAAATACAGTGTATGCTTTGGCTTAATTTAATAAGTCATAATCTCTTCTCATATTTTATTACGTCTTAGTGCGAGGTGATTTTTTCCAGAGATGACTCAAAATAATACAAAAGAAAAAGCTTGTCCCGTGAACAAAACATGAATTATAGCTGATAAAATCAAGATAGTTTGAAGGCTTGCCAGCACAAAGAATAAACTCCCTCAGATTCCTAACTTACAGAGTAATGTTAGCAACACCAAATTTCCCAAGTAATTTTGAAGTCTAAAGGAACCTTAAGGACAGTCTAAGGAGATCAATAGAAAGAAAAAAAAAATCTGTTAATGCAGAAAATTGCTGCAAAATGAGGAAAAGAACAAGGTAATTTCTGCTGTTCTGATGAAGACTCACAGCTTGCAGTGCTCTTGGACACACTTAACCCCTGCTTTTTGGATATGGATGTTGTTATGCTCATTGGGAACTGCCATCTCAAGAAAGTATGTAATGCTGCCTGTGGAAATGTCAGCATAAGCAGAATGAGGTGTTCACTTGGTTTTCTGAGCTGCCTGCACAGGGATATTGTGCTGAGGCTCTGTACACTGCACTATCTCACAGCTCCTTGCCAGGTGCTGTTCAAGATGAGAGCTTTGGCTCTAAAGCCATTTATGGGTGGAACACAGCACTGCTGGCTCGGGCTGAGAGCCTTGGCAGAGGGTGTAAACTCAGCAAGCAGCACAACTGAGCACTCAGAGATTTACACTCTGAGTCCCATGGGATTTGGGAGTCTGGTGGAGCTGTTTATTTCAATCTTGAGGAGCATCTTTCAGTCAGACCTTTCTACCAAAGGAAGAGGAACGTCAAAGAAAGAATATATTGGATTTTTTAATATATTGAACTCACTTTTAAGAAAACAAATAAATTCATAAAAATTCATTCTATAAAATGTGTAGAAGAGCCTCTCTTTGTCCTCATTATTTTCTCTGTTGCAGAATGCAAGAAATGAACTGATTTCAGTGGAGACTATCTCATGAGCTGAAATCAGCCCTGGTTCAGTAAAGAATAAAAGAATGTATGTAAGCACTTTTACATTAAGGCTTTGGATGTAGGTAGAGTTGTGACTGAAGTGAAGCTCATTTTTGTTAAACACTTTTAGGCGTGAAAGAGGCAATCGCACAAAGTGTGTGAAGCTCTCTGTCTCTTCAGGATGTCTCACACGGGAACTTTTCTCTCCGTGCACATGATGTACAGGCTTGGTATTTTTAGAATGACAAAAGACTGTTCTTTCTTCATCAGATCATTCACTTTTCTAGATGCCTTAGACCAGAGTTTTCAGAAGGTTTCCACTGGCTCCGGACCTCTGCACAGTTTGAGAGATTTATAATCACTGTGCTGCTCTGTCTCGTGCTTTAGAGAGACGCTCTTGAACGTTCCCCCAGTCTGATCTCTGTTGGCGTTTTTGGGCCTCTCCAAAATTATAATTCTCAGAAATTAGACCCCTTAAGCCACCGGCAATATATTTAAATGTCTGAAGATCATATTCCAGACTTCTTTTGTAGCCTTGGGCAAGTTGCTTAACCTCTCTGTAAGCTTCAGTTTCCTCACCTGAAAAGGAGGGAGAATATGTAATCGTGCTGTGCCGCTTAATTCAGAATGTGAGCAGGAGGAGCTCTGAACTCCTTGGGGCAGAATGCAATTACGTTACCAAATATTATTAGTACTAGTATTAGTATTAAATAACGGTACATATTTATTCTAAATATACCTTTGTTCTACTTCATGCAGTACTATCTAAAAGACCATTCACAGTAGAGAGAGAGACATGCCCTGTGTGGCATGGCTTAAGTCTGAGTTTCATGAAAATTTTGCCATTGGCTTGTGTGGAGCCAGAATTTCATTTCATGGTCAATCTCAAACCAGTATAAATCAGTGCAAAGACAAGACTCCTATACTGTGAAAGTGTGAGTGGTCCTTCATTATTACAAATACTACAGAAACATTTTTTTATGCATAAAATACATTTTAAAGGGAAAAAAAACCCCTAACTATGCATTTCAAATCAGTTAAATATTGCTGGCATTAAATATACTTTAGTCTTATGAATAATTTGGAAAGACTGTTTCAGAGAAAGATTAATCAAGTTTCAGAAATATCCCAGAGTCAATGATACTCATTGCAACTACTGTCTGAAAATGAGCATGTGCTTTCTGAAATCTTCAGAGGACTGGTCCCTACCCCAAAGAATTCAAAATATAAGATGGGAAAGAGAAATCCCTGAAACAAAATAATAACCTTTCAGTGTTTTTCAGATGCTGGAATTGAAATTGGTCAAAGTTGATGGCAGTGTACTAATGCCTCTCTTATTCTTTAGGATTTTGTTAAAAATGAAGACTGCAACACAAAACAGATTGAGAGGGTACAAAACCTGAGATGAGGAATCAGTTCCCCATTGACACATTTTTGCCTGAGGAGTACATAGCCTCAATTTGAGTCAGACTTTTCAATTCTCCTAGTATAAGTGTAAGAGTGGTTATTTTAAATGCATGCATCATGCTGAAAGGATGGTGGAATTGATGCTTTCTAGTTCAAGGTCTACTGCTGAAAACATTTTATGCTTTATTAGCTGTTTGCAGGCTGTGATCTCTCAGTGCTCAGTGAGAGAACTCTTGGGTGCCAAGATTTGCAGGGTTCAGGCCAGAACAGAATGTAAGATTAGGCTCTCAACTGGTACAAGTGGACTGACTGCAGGGGTGTAGATGGTAGTAAAACTACACTTGTTGCTGCCCACTTATCACCTCCTGATGTCACTTGGAGTTTTCTCTTTCAATCTGTTGCTGCAGCATGTTGGTCTAATAAATCACTTGTTTTACACCATATGCACCATGTGGATCTCTGCTGCTTTTAGCTCACTAACAGTTAATATCTGTGAGCCATATTCTTCAACAAAGAGAGCCACTCTGTCATGGAGAAACTCTTTATCAGCCTGGCAACTTGTGAACTCCTTAGCATTTGATCTGATGCAGACAGGGCTCCTGATGAAATCAATAGCTGCATTGATTGAGTAACAACCTGAGGGACTGGGCCCTGCACTGGGCTAGCACAGCCAAGCGATGAATTCAGTGATTGAAATGTTTTCAGTAGAGCTAGGAGCTGTCCCCTAAGACAGGAGATTTTCTGCAGACTAGAGATTTTGGATGTCATCATATGAAGTCTGATATATGGGCAACTCATCCCTAAATCAATCTTTTCATGGTATAAACATGGCTCTCAAAGTTCTCAGTGTGATTGAACTCCCAAGAAGGGCCTGAAGGTGCTGCCTTTGTGCTTCCCCAGCTGTGCTCTCTGTGAGGCAGAACAGGGGCTCCCTTCAGTGCAGAAAGTGCAGCTCACTGGCTCCACAGATGGAGCCTCCTTGGAGTGACTGGAACAGCAGCACCTCAGAGCTACCCTGGGCTGTGCTGCCAGAGCCATCCCAGCTTTTTTCTCTCCCAGACATGAGGAAAGGCAGGTCTAATTGCTGCAGCTCTCCAAATCTTCTCAATGCCTCTGTGACACTTTCACCTTCCAGTTTTTCAGAAGCAATCCTGAAAATGGGCACTGTCAACTGAGAAAAAACAATGTGTTAATCTCCACAGCCACCTAAGGGGCAAACCAGACTTGGAGCTCTTCAGTAGCTGGGCTTCATGAGCTCTCTGCTTTGTGCCAATGTGACCAGCCTCTGGAGACCTCACAGATTCATTCCTCACCTCGGTTAACCAGCTTACCCAGCAGCATGAGTGGGCTCAGTTACACTCACTAAACTCCTGACCTCGGATAAAGCCTCACTGATCCCCTCAGCAGGACAGCATCCTTTTGCAATACTGATAAAAGACCTGGTTCTGTGCACCTTTGCACAGTTTGTCATTGAGTTATTCTTGACTAACACCAACATTAGGAAAACACAGCAAAGATTTCTGAAATGTTTACATAGAATATTGTTTTGGTGGGGTATTTTGCTATTTGTTTTTTTTAATTGATAGTAACCGATCAATATTTTTTCATGGCACAGTGAGTATCAAAGCCAGAAATAGGTCTGCATGTACTTATCAGGGCTCTTTTGTAGTGGAAAACACCATAATTTGCTTCAAAATACATGATATCTATAGGATAACTAAAGCTTTGTCTATGGGGGAAAAATACAGTGGATTAAACTGATGCATAAATTTACGATGGGGTGAAAATTCTTCTTCTGGTGTATGAGAGGTTTGTCAGAGTTTAGCTTAAAATGAAACTTAGAGAGATGGCATATCTGGGTATTTTTCTACCATGAAAAACACAAACACAAAAAAAAACCCACCCCAAAAATGCCAAAAACAGAGCCAAACAAAAACTAAACTTTAATTAATTAACTGTGTTTTCTCTGTTTAGTGTGCCAAAATTTTGACCTGGTGTGTGGGCCACAGAAGGTGTTCTTAGGTAGGAGCTCAAAGAATTTTTCTTTTCCTCTCTGGGACCTTTCTTACCAGATGACTCAGGTGATACTGTGATAAGCCAGGATCAGATATCCATCTCTGAATCCAATTCTGCTAAAAAAAAGGGGTTATTATCTCTCTGTATTTCCTCCTCTCCCAGCTGTTTGTTGGTGTCTTCCTGCCAGATGTTATCACATCCTCAGATTGTTTGCAGAAATGTTCAGAAGAGGGTCCTTAAGTTGCTTCTGACAAAATCCTCTCAGTTAGCAAAGAGCTATTACTTAAACCATTTTAAGTAAACCTGTCTTGTTTTGATTGATAGGATTGGGAATGCTTAAAAGATCATCCCTTAAGAGGCCGTGTCCTGCTTGCCTGCTGATCTGGTGGCAGGGCAGTGGCAGGCACCTCGAGGCAGTAACCACTCATGAGTTTTTGGTTGAGGCATCTGCCCAACATCCCCCAGGAACCCCAGAGCTGGTGATGGTGGCCTGGGACTCCTGGGCTCTGTTCCTGGCTGAGTGCTGACCCAGTACAGAGTCTTAAGCACATCAACCATTTATGCTTCAGTTTCTGCATCAAGGCAAAATCATCCTCACAGCAGGAGCACTGTGAGAGTTAATTGTAGAGTGATTTGATCCCCTTGGTGCTGAGTTACAGGTGACTGCTGCTACTTCTGCCTTTCATAAGAATTAACTTTTTTTCTCTCTCTCTGATGTCTTCAGCAAATTAAAAGCCAAATTTGTGTTCACAATTGGAAACTGTGCTCCACTTTGAAGAATGTTGTTTATTCTGATGATTCACTATCAGGAACGTTGTTACGTTAAGTGGCCCAGCAAGGAATCCTCCCTCTCAGCCCTCATCAGAACAAGCACACAATTCCCAGGAACAATGCATCAAACTATTCAGCTGTCCACAGGGAGGGCTAAAATCTGCTCTCTGGGTGCCCCTCACATCCAGTTCAACTTTGTATTGCTGGGTAAGGTTAGTGTGAGTGCATTCTTGTGTGTATTCAATTAAAACTCACATCTGCTTCTCAGAGAGACCAACACTCAGTGAAGTGCACAGCAGCACAGCCAGCAGTCAGTGAGAACAGCAGGAGGGGAGAGTCCCCTTCCAACAGTAACACAAGTTAGGAACACCTTTTCTCCTCACAGAGGCAGGCACAGAAAGCCACGTGCTGTAATGCCATATGAATCTAAGGCTATAGCTCTCCAGTATAAAATATTTCTCAGCAATGCCAGCTTGAGGAATTCCCATCTCTGGCTCATTCCCCATGGAATCCCCATGGATTCCCCATTCCTCATTCCAGTGACAGCACAGTCCCTCAGGTGATCATCTCTCCAGGCAGCACACCCCAGTGCAGAGGTGATAATGAAGTCAGGAGTCATTTCACTGCTGAAGATATCAGAACATGTCACTACACCTGAAAGTGCTTGCTAAGGTGGAGCATGGCTGGGTTGCTCCTCAGTTTGGCTGTTGCTCCTCCTTGAACCACTTCAGCTTTGTAGAGCAGTATGGCATGTATGTGGATATATATAAAAAACCTATAATATGGTCTGAGCATCTCTTCTAGTGGAATAGCTGGGGTAGGGAGTGTGGCTTACGTGGCTGGAAGAATCTGAAATTGAGCCCTTAAAATGAATATTAACAACTATTCCTTGGTGATGGCAAAGGGTCAAGTGTGCAAAGTGAGTGATTTTGTAAAACTGCTATTGCCCAGTAGTCAAAAAGCTATTTTCTAGCAAGTATCCTTCCAGAAAATTCTCACTCTTCAAATTATTATAAGATGCTTTCAGCTCTCCCAAGATGATATGATGGATGGTGAGAAAAGCAAATGAAACATACTGAGTTTAAGCTGGTTTACTGAGTTTAAGCTGGTTTACTGCTTAACTGTATCCTCTACTGGGTTTACTGCTTTTTTTATTTTAAGCTGCAAAAGGGTTATTACCATCTTAAAGTTGGGAGCTCCAGTCTCCAAATCCTTATAACGTCATGCAAAAGTAAATGGGACAGTGAACTGACAGACACTGTCATACCTCACCTGCTGGAAGCTCACTAAAATCCTGCCTGTGAAGGCACAGAACCAAATCCTAGTGTCACCTGAGGCTGAGGCAGTGTGACCATGGCAGCTTTGGGTGCAGCTTTGTCCACATCACCAGACACAGTTAAGGGCCAGCCCTTACCTCCTCTGTATTCCAAGGACATCTCTTCCTCTTGTGCCTGCCTGAGCAGTCACAGTATGACAGCGCCTGTCATGACTGAAATCTTTAAGAGGAAATATGGAAATAGTGCAGGGAAGTTGGGAGATTGGATTTACCAGAGAAGCTTGACCCAATTCATTCCCCCAAGGGTGGGTTGGGATTGCAGGAATATCTCCTGTCAGCCTCCTGCAAATAGGGACCATCCACCCTGGTCCTTGGGGGCCATCTCTCCTTTCCTCCCTCCCTCCCTCCCTTGTCTCCACCACACCAGGGCTCCCTTGGAGCAGTGTTGCCAGACATCTGTTAGCTGCTGCTGCCTCTGATCAGCTCTCTGCTCACCACACACTGAGCCCCAGGAGCAGCTCACACTCTCTCCAGTGACATTCATTAGTTACTCTTTCTTCCTCTCTCCGTGGCCACTGCTGCCTTTGGATGGGTTTGTGATGGCACCAGGGTTCCTCCTTCCCCAGCAGCTTGGAGCCAGGGGACAGGACCTGGGGCAGGCAGGGCAGCGTGAGAAGCCTTTCCCCCTCCTGCTCTGCTTCCAGGGTATAGTCCAGGCTGCTCATCTGTTTTTCTGGGACATTTTTGCTTGCTCCCTACAAAGGCTCATTTTCTCTGGCTGATTTCAGAAGCAGTGGGAGATGCCGATGCGAAGCCAGTGTTGTAAAAGCACACTGAAACCTAGCTTACACTTGGAGCCTGGCCTAGCCAGATCAGCAGTAAAATTTTCAAAAGGAAAGAGGAAAAAAGCTATTTCCCATCACAGGAGCAGTGGGGTGTTTTCCATGGGAACAATGATGTTCTGGTTAAGTTCTAAGAACTTTTCTAATTATTAGGCCAAACCAATGAGAAAGCTGATGTCAGCAGGAAGAGCTGATGGGAGGAATTATAATTGTGTCTGGGGCCATATGAAAGCATTATACCATGTCTTGCTCCAGACTTTGCATGAGTCATTTTCCTCCTGGTCAGGATTGTGTATTGAAGTGCAGACTGGCAGTTGTCTGGATCTTTCCTTGTGCCAAAACTGCTGTGAAGTTGGTTTTGTTTGTTGTTGGTTTTTTTTTCCAGTGCCACTGTGAGAAGTACCATCAATAGAATTTGTTTTCTGTGGAGGCAGCATCAAGCAAGGCATCACACTGTGTGGGGCAGTAATTGCAACACTTGCATCTGATTTATTGTCAGCAACTTCTCTTGTGGAGAGAGTGCTTCCTCAGTTCCATCCATAAAACTCCAGTGGTTTCAGGAGGAATTATGGCTGCTTGCCACTTCTGAGTATCTGCCTCTAAGCTCTTAGGTCTTTAACTGTATGTAGATTTTCTGTAAAAGCCTCTTTGCAGCAGAAACCTACTTTTAAACACCACAGTGCAGGACTTTCCCAAATTATACTGTTGTTCCCAACTGTAAAGCTGAGATAACAGTTTTGCCTCTCCCTTGATTAGAAGGCATTTCTAAAAGTATATCCACCAAGTGATCTACCTCTTTCCTCCCCTTTCAGCACATCCCAGCTCCTCTTGGTGTCACTGGACAAGTACCTATTGTTTTCAGATAGAGCTGGATTGAACTTCAGGATCCTCTAAGGAGACAGTCATCAATTTATTGATGTTGTCAACTGGTGAAATGAGCTACAAGACAATGTAAATCTAAATTTTGTAAGAAGCAACAAAGAAAGCAGTTATGTCATAGCAAATGAGCAAAGCCTGAAAATGATCCCTTAGTTGTACCAAGCACTTCCTGCTACAGTCTTCAAATCAGAGAGAAAGCCATCAGCCACCTCATGGTCTATGCCTTTCATGTCCCTGTGATGAGTTAAGCCACCACAGCAGCTCCAGTGCCTTCACTCACAGATCTGTGGGACCTGCTGAATCCTCATGCAGTCTTTCCAGGGCATAATCTCTAAGGTTTAGCTGTACATCAGGCCTACTTAAATGTTCATGCACTGAAAATGTGCAAAGGCTTCTGTCACAGCAGCAAAGCTCTGCAGAGCTCCTCTTCCTCAAACCTCTCCTAGGCAGCTCTGGGAGAGGCTTGACTTTTCAGCCACTGTGAGTGTAAGTGCATGCTCTGAAGGGTCTGTGCTCAGCCCTGGTGTGAGGTCTCTGTTCACAGTGGAGCACAGATTTTTTCAGACTCAGACACAAAGATACTCCAAACTTTTCCGTTTATGCATGCAAGGATATGTTCTTGCACAGAATGCACCTGCTTTGCACAGAATTGGAGGAATCTCAAAAGTAAAAAAAAAAACAAAAAAAAACCAAAAAAACACCGACAGAATATATCTATTTTCTACCTCTGTTTCTTTACAACCATGGGCATTATTCAGATAATTGTAAGTTGATCAGTTTTTCTTTGCAGTTCATCTTATGACTTTTGAGACCTGAAATCTGTTTCTAGCTCTGCCTTTTGGCTGGTACCTCATCTAAACCAGGATGGGCCTGCTGAAAAAAACATTTCCTTCTTCTGCCTCATATTCTACTCCAAATCTTGTGTATTTTGCTGGAAGTATCTTTCTATATCCCAAAGACTGATATATCTTGATTTATGTATTTGTTTTTGATGCATTTCTCTGCTACAAAGAGCAGCAGCCCTCTGCACAAGGGCTGGAAGAAGTGAGTTTTCCTGCTTGATCTTATCTTCCTCCAGATAAGCTTCCTTCCATCAGTCTTCAATGGTTTCTGATGCAAATTTGTAAAACTGGAATTAAAATTCATCCTGCTGCAGTATGTGGTGGTTTCCCTCTCGACAGTTTTCTGAGTGAGAGCAGCAAGTGTGAAGGTGTTGAAAAGCAGCCTGCAGTGCTCCGTGTCAGCTGTAGCTCCCGAGCAGGAAACGCTGCTGTACCAAGATCAAAAACTGCTATTAGCACAGTGTCCAGGGCTATGCTGCCTATTCTTCTTGTACTCTTAAAGAACATGCTATTTTCTTGCTTCATTGCTCCATCTGTAGCACACTGGCAGTGGTGATTGTTATTATTGTTATTAAGGGAGAGCCTATCATGCTTTTCAGTGGAAAATTGGATTCTTGACAAGATCGTTTTGCTTGAAGTTTAGTCTTTGGTGGGAAATTTTCACTTTTTTTATTAAAAATCATTCAAAGAATATATTTTTTGCCTGGAACTTTTATAAAGTATTTCTTCAGTGCAATGTTGTT
The DNA here is from genome assembly GCA_013397555.1 of Urocynchramus pylzowi. Lineage (NCBI taxonomy): Eukaryota > Metazoa > Chordata > Aves > Passeriformes > Fringillidae > Urocynchramus > Urocynchramus pylzowi. The sequence continues at coordinate 113,768 of VZRH01006018.1, forward strand.
AATTTTTATGGGAGATGGGGACAGATGTGTTTATATTTTCTGTCTGTTTTTATGGCTCACTGTTATAGCACTGACTCTTGTGGCTCCTCAGAAAACGGTTTAAGTGCCAAAGAATGAACAGAGGGCCAGTATCTACTTCACAGTTTTATCAGGACAAATCCATGCTAGCACCACTGAAAGAAGAAGTTTCCTTGTATATCTGTCAGTCTATCCACAGGCCTGCTTGACTGGTTGAGCACTGGGGGCAGAAGCTCCCTAGTGCAGACATGGCTTATATTGGCAGAATAATAGTAATCTTTTGCCAATCTGCTTCAAACTAGTTTCCCATACTGCATGAACTATGCCTGGAAGAAAACTTGTTTCTGCTGACACTGCTATTGTCAGAAGAAGAAAAATATCCAGCTTCTCATCAAGACAGTCATTTGATTGGACCCATGATGTGCAGGCAAGGACTCAGAGGCTGTACCTGGTCCTGACTGTCACCTGGCTCATCCTGCAAGGGGCCTTCTGCTCTTGTTGCTTCCTTGGAGTAAAAACAAATAACACCACTCCCCACCTCCTTGAGTTGGGTCAAAACTGTAAAGGTGCAGGGAGATTTGGTAGTGAAGCAAATCCCCCTCCTAGGCAGTGACTTTCACAAGAAGGGCTGGGCTCATGGTGTGACCTGCCAGCAGAGCAACGTCCTGTCTGCCTGGTGATAAAGCCACAAAGCCCTGGAGGCACTCCTGGCACCTCCTCAGGTGCAATCTAAGGTGCATGTCAGCACTGATTAAATGGAAGCTTTATAGAAGGCAGTTTGGACCTTGATTATTTTAGAAGCACCAGCAGTCAGGGAACTGGATCACTTGAGCTGTCAGCTGGGTGATTTAGTGCAACTCCTAGAGGGAATAATGAAGGTTGTGATAAACTGCAGTGTAAGAAGCCGGTAAATAACTTTAATGGAAGAACTGTATTTGGAAACACTGAATAATGGCAGCTAATGTCACAGATCTTATGGAAAGCTGCTTTCCAGAGTTATATATTTAAATGGTCATAGTGGGTCTAAACTGGTCTTTGGTAACTCAGTGGAAATCAATAGAATTACTTCGGGGTTGATTTAAGAAAAGAAAACATCATCAATAATGTTACATATTTATTGATAATGTGAAACAATTAACTGCTTTGGAGAGGAGGAGTAAATGTGTTTATGTTAATGCTGATTTATTACTTTATTACTTCTATAATGCAAAACAAGACTTCCAAACCACTGCATCCATTTTTTTTTATCTTGACCTATTTATCAGTTCTTTTTATCATGAAGCCCACACAAATGAGGATAGGCATTTATTATGTTCTTTATGTTCTTTTTATTTCACAATGCATAATTCAAATCTGAAAAAACTGTTTTCTAGAATAAATACGCATTTATTTTTAATACTTTAAAGTTATTTAATTTTCTATAGGTTATTTTAAGAACTGGTCACATTTTGGTCTTCATTTTATTGTTTTTAAATTCAAAAAACTCTCTAAATTAATGTCCAGTGGAAAATTAGATCTCATGTTCTGGTTGTAGACAGAATTCAATCAATAAATTTTAACTAAAAATTATACATGAGATTCTCTTTATGCTTTCATGAGCCAAATTTCTTTGCTACTCTGGCAAAATTTGCGAAGTAAATAACTGAAGTCACTCTGAAATACTATTTGCTTTCAGAGTGCTATCCATGGATGTTGGATGCTGGACAGGTGCTTGTATTGACTGTAATTAGAATTTGGCTTGATCACACCTGAAACATCCATACACATGGAGAGAGCTTTCCAAAAATCTGTCTGCACAGTAGCAGGGATCTTTTCTGTGCTTCTGTGCACCTTGGGAGAGCAGGCAGCTGACATTTTACTGCCTTGGGGCCTGTCCTGACTGGGTGCACAACTGTGACACGGTGATGGATGATGGAGGATCAAGTGTGTGCTGAGCCATCAGAGCCAATCCTGTTCCAGCTGGTGCCCAAGTCAGCTCTGGCTGCAGAGGGTGGGCTCCTGGCTGCTGCAGCAGCAGGGGCTCCTGAGGATCAGTCAGTGGCTGTGATCTCTGCTTGGTCTCTGGCCACTCATTTTGTCCATCAGCTCTGTCAATCCTCTGCAGCTCTTGTTGAGTCCTCATTACTTACCAGCCTGACCTTACCACCAGTGGCAGGTCTTGTTCTGCCTGCACCACACACTGGCACCCAGCCCCTGTGCAGCTCTCAGGGCTCTGGTGCTTCCCACCATGACCCAAGAGATTTATGTGCTGCTGGGACCTCACGTTTCCCATGAGCTCTCGTCTCCCCTTGCAGTGTCTGTGGCACAGTGGGATGTGCCCCCATGAAAGAGGTTGGAGACACTGGGGACAAGAGCATCATGACACAGGTACAGTTTGGAATAGGTCAGCCAGAAGCCTTTTAACTATGATCAGTGAGAGAACACTTGGACAGCATCTCCCCCTCTGCTCCCCCTCCCTCCGAGTGGTTGCAGAGATCCAGCCCATGTACTGGTTCAGGAAAAAACAAACCAGGTGAAGAAAACAATCATTTAGGCTAACAAAGGCAGGGAGCCATCCCTGGGAGGGAGGGAGTCCTTTAAAAGCTTTTTAACTGCCACAATTCTAAGAATGAATCAAAGTAGATAATGAGACCTTGTAGAGAGATGGCTCTTGGTGGAGCCCATAGGAGTGGCACACTCAGTATTATCTTGCCTCAGAAGTGGGGAGCTGGGAACAATCACAGGCTGTTAAGCCAAAGAGAGCATTCTTCTAGTTAGGATAAACTTAGCCAACCCTCTCAGATCTTAAAAATAATAATTTTACCACCACAGAGGTAATATGAGGTGAGCATTGTCTTTTTTTCTTATTGCAATGAATCTGCAATAAGTGTTGAAATGCCTTCACTGTTCTCCCTGCAAAGAAGAAATTTTAAGACTAGAATTATTAGAAGTGTCAGAAAATGTGAAGAGCAGCAGGGAGCTGCTATGGCTGTAAAGTGGCATAAGGAGAATCTGAGGGATGCCAGGAGGGTGGGAAAAACCGTGCAATGCTTCTCCTCTGGCTTTTGAATTTCTGGATGACAGCTGAAGTTTGGGAGCATGATGGTCAGTTTTGGGACCCCTCACTGCAGCTCTGTGGGTCTGACTTTCAAGTCCTGGGCAGCTGCTGATTGATCAGAGTAATTTATGATAAACTACAGTCAGCAATAATAAAACTGTTGTTTTATGCAAATTGACAGTATCACTGGATAACAGCCTCAGTGAACTTTAGTTTAGGACCAAAAAGGGATCCTTTTATGATTTTTGGTTTTCCTTTCACTATTTTTCCCCTCTTGGAAATCCTAATTTTTCAAAATTGAAATGATTAATGAACCAGGATCTTCTCTAGCTCAGCCAAAGCATGGAACTGCTTTTTTCGGAATGTGTATGACAGTATTTTTTGACATTTTTTACCTGAAACCTTAATATTTTTATTTCAATTGAAGTCACTTTCTACTTCAAAGTTTAAGGTAATTGACATCGGAAGATTAAAATGAATAAAATTAAAATAGAAACAAAATGTTTAAAAATTACAACAAAACACTCTGAGTGACCTAACCTGAAATTTTGTTTGGCTTTCAGTTTGCAAAATTTCTAGACTTTCCTGATTTGACTGCACCACAGGAGCAAAGCATTGACAAACCAGCATTCTTTAACTGGTGCAGGGAGTCTTCCTGCCCTACAACAACCACATAAAATTGTGATATAGCAAAGTCATTCCTGAGCAATAGGACTTTTGGTGGCACCCACAGTGTTTTCTGACATTTCCAACAAGTTTATGAAGTAGCAAGTTTTTCCTCTATTCTCTTTATTCCTGCCTTTTGGAAGGAATACTACTGAAAACAATTTATTTAGATTAAATTAGCAAAAGGCTTTTCATAGGTGCATGAATGGATTCAGATAGCAGCATATGTAGCATATATAATGTATATGAGAATATGAGAGAATAAGAGCAGATCAGAAAATCAGCAATTGCAGTCCTATAAGTCAGTCAGTCAGTCAGTCAGTCAGTCAGTCAGTCAGTCAGTCAGACAGTCAGTTTAGTTGTTCCTTTCTAGGAACCAGCTGTTCCCAGTCCCCTCTGCCTTTCCATAATGCTGTGTTGAGCTAGCCCCATCCCTGACCAGCCAGGGTTTTCTGAGATCCCATCTCAGCACCAAGTGAGGGCACTGCCCCTCACAGGCAGAGGCAGCAGGTTTTGCTCCTGTGGGTACAGCCCTGCAAAGTGTGAGTGCAGTGCTCTAGTGCTGCTCAAACCAGCACAGGTGTACTTGCCAGCCCCAGAAAACCTGTACACAGGTAAAGTAATGCAGTTATCCACTGCTCTGGGTTATGCTGTCATTCTGTATCAAGACAAATTAGTGTACTCGGAAGCAATCAGAAGTAATTACTCTTTAAGAAACAATAGGCATCACTCTGTGGCTTCTACCTGACAGCTAAAGGACTTGGCTTCCTGTGAAAAACCCATACAGCTTAATCTTCTTGTGTCAGATCATATTTCCTTGTCTTCTCTTGGTAAATGTTTACATTGCTGCAGTAAAAGGGGCACTGCATGATCTCAGCTAACAGGGGACTGTGTGTTTAGAGATAGTAATGGGAGCCTGCATCTCTCTGCTATCAGAGATGAGTGCAGAGAAGGTTTGAAGGTACAAAATAGCACCTCTGCAGGGGCTTGAGTGGTCCCATTCTCAGGAGTAAATCCTCATTCCATGAAGTCAGTTCCTACTGTTAGATAAACTGACTCTGTGGCACAACAATGATGGGGAATAAAATGATAGGAAGTGAGCACAGAGACCTGGCTGCTCTTTTGCTCTTCAGGGAAGACACTCAATGACATTCCAGCTGATCCATTTTAGGAGTGTAGATACACACACTGAACCCTGCTTTTGCCACCCCTACTGCTGCATTCCGATCACCACTTGTCATTTTTAAGTGTTTCTTTAAAGACTGAACCCTTCTCAAAGGTTCCAGTGGCATCTTTGAAATCTGATAGAAATCTAAAGTCAATGTGCGTGCCAGTCAATGACTTTGATTTCCATTCTCCAGGAGGAACTGCAGGATCCATCTCAGTGAAGATTAAGTGAAAGAAGGGCAGACTGAGATTCCAGTGAGCTCCATACTTATAGGGATAAGGAGGAATGACTTTTTCTTACCTAGTAACACAGAGCAATTCTAAATTTCCAATCCTGACAAAGGCTGTCATCATTCCTGCTGCCCTTAGATACTTATTTCAACTTTTTCCAACTTACCTTTGCAGTAGCTGGTGGGAAAAGAAAGCTAAGTAACACTAAAATGATTTTGTGGTTAACTCAGTTATGCAGTGCGTAGGAAATCTGAATTCAGCTCCCAGCTTTGTTTTGGATGTGCTGTGAAATTGAATACACAGTGTCTGTTCACCTCAGTTCTCTTTCCATCAGCTAAAACTGAGAACATTTCCATACCATCAGAAGGTGATTTTGAAGATATATTCACTGGTGAGAGATTAAAATAGACATAGGCCCGTAAATGCTATTCTTTAACTGGGTTTTACTCTTTTTGTGAGAATTAACAGTGAGACAAGACTTTCAGGGACAGCTTTTTTTTTAAGAACAAAATTTAGTTGACCTTCATTAGTCTTTTACAAGATACTACAACTCTCAGCAGACTTTCTCATGCTTGATTTCTTCATCAAGAGGGTGGTGTGTAGCACTGGAAGAGGTCACCAAAAGTGGTTGTGAAATTTCTGTCTTTATATATTTTTAAGAGGCTGTGGGGCCAAGCCGTGGATGACCTGATCTGGTGTTGGCAGCACTCCTGCTTTGAGTGGGAGGCTGGACTGCAGATCTCCAGAGGTCTCCTCCAACTAGTATTTCTGTGACTCTGTGAATCTAATTAGCTTCATCCTCCATGGAAATATCAAAGTTATTTTAGGAAATATCTGTATCTTTGTGCCATGGAAGCAAAGAAGATAAGTGTTTGTTATCCTTTAGAACTAGGATTGAGTAAGTATTCTACCAAAGGCAACTCTTGAATAGCCCTGCTTTCTGGCTCTCTCAAAGCAAAACTAAAGACAGATATTAGATTAGATTAGATATGTTATCCATTTTTCAAATTAATTTTTCTATTATATCCATTGGTTATGTGTCTTTCATAATAATTTATTTGACAACACTGTCCTGTTATCACTTCTGTATAATAATACTAGAGCAAAAAATTGTCAGGCATTAACTCTACAAACATATTGCAAACTGCAGCTTAAGTATGTCAGTGTCTTATGAGGATACTTGAGGCTGAAATATCTTCTCTACCTACAGACTTTTCAAACTAATACATATATGCTCTACAGAGTTAACAGCTGCTGCTATTCCACTAATGGGAAGTATATCCTCTCTCTTATATTCCAAATAAATCATTATTCCCGTCTTTCTGTCTTATGTTCAAGGTCCAAATAGTCCCATCTCTGTAATAGAAACCAGCAGAACTTAATGAGTCCTCTCAACTCAGAGTGACTTGTGTGTACTCTCCTCTAGCTATTAATGCTAAAAGCTCTCACATAAAGAAGAACTGTAGTGTAGTAACAACATGAGGTTCTCATTTTATATTTTTGTGTTTACTACTTATTACTATTTCACGTACATGAACTGATATAAAAAGAGTGTGCATGCATATTTGCAAGGATGCACAATGCAATGAATTCTGCATCGTTCTATTAATGGGCTTTTGAATGTGGTTTTTTTTGGTGGAGCAGAATTGTTGCATTTGAGTGTCATTTGGTCCTAATGCATATATGAAAAAAGTCTGAATGGCACATGCCAGGAATTAGGGAAATGAAAGATACAGAAAGTCAAGGCACTGAGTGGATGTTGGCTTTGATTTCCTCCTGTCATCTTACTGGTACCTTATGTGCATATTGAATACCTAAATTCTCCATGCCTGCAGTTTTTGTCCTGAGAAAAAGTGTAGTAAGTGTGCTTAAGAATAATTATTTTCCTTCAATCCACATTAACATTTTAAGTGTCCCTTTTAAGCACCAGAGATCTGGCTTGTTACTCTGTGTGTGTGTGTGCTGGGAGAAAAGGGTAGGAAGAGAAGCAATGACAGCACTGTTCTGGCTGGGACTTGGGGAGCTCCAAAGATGAGCTGTGCAAGCTGCCCCAGGTGCAGGCAGGGGCAGGGCACACGTGGGCAGTGCGTGCCACAAGTCAGGAAGAGAACACACTGTGACTGGACTGTGGGGTCTCCATCTCCTACAGCCACCATCATTGTGGGACTGGGGAGGACACTGTTTGCCTACATGGCAGAAGACCAAGCAGAAGTACCAAATCAGAGTGGGCTCTGTTCTTCTGGCTTGGATTTTTTTTTTTTTTTTAAGGTGAATTCAATAGACTGATCCTGGTTTCAAGAGGTAAGCAGCAGTGAAGGGTACTGTGCCTGCCAGGGCTGCCTGGACTGGCTCTGGAATGGTATCTGAACACATACTTATGTTACTCTCTCTCTTCCTTAGGGGTCCTTGCACTGTGCTTTTTGCCATTATGTGCAAAGAGTGTGGATGCAGGGATGTAGCAAACAGCTGCTTTGTGTCACTCGGCATCTCGTTCTCTGCCTGGGCTGGGAGCAGTGCAGGGTTTCAGCGGGGGATGTCTGTCTAAATCTGTGCTCTGCTCTGTGTTTACGTTGGAAAAGGAAAGATCAAAGCATGTGCATGGAGTTAAAAATGGAGACTGTGTAATGAGGGACCTCCTCTCGTTCTGAGTCAGATGTACATGTACTGACATACAAGAGATACTCCTGCCCTCATCACCGCCGCATCCTGGGGCAGCAGACAGCTCCGAATCGAGCTGTTCCTTGCCATGGCCATCAGAGGTCAGGGCTGCCTTTGAAGGGAAGTGGCTTCACCTTATCTGTGACTAATCTGTTGCCTGCAGCGAGGAGAGACCCAAGACCAGGTGATGATAGTGGCCCGGTCGAGTCAGAACAAGGCCCTGCCCAGCCTGGTGTCCTGTCTCAGACTGCAGTGCTGGAAGTGTTAGAAAAGAGCATAGGATGGTACTGGAGAGGACTCCATTTTCTGATGTCTTTCCATCTTCTGGTGCTCAATGTGGAGGCACTTCCTGAGCTCCAGGCTGTATCTGAATTGCAGTATGTAGTGGCTGTTAAATTCCCATGAATTTATCTAATTTTTTCAATGCACTTATTCCTTTGAACTCTACATCAGTGAACATCCACATTCAACTACCAACTGTGTAAAAAGTGTTTCCTTTTCATTGTAAGAAGAGCAATTACTCCATTTGCTTTCTCCATCCCCTTCCATGCTAAATACCTCAATCACATCCAAGTTCAGCTACTGTTTGTCAAGCAAACGGGTCCTTGTGTATGAAGTCTCTTCTGCTACAGAATCCATTTGGTACCTCTGTCTGATGTTCTTGTTGCTTCTCCTCACTCTAATGTACCTTTATGAGATTGCACAAACAGAATTGCAGGCAGTGCTCAAGACATGGGCACACTGGGGAATGACAAAATTGCAGAATAATGTTTTCCATTTTGTTGCCTCTTCCTTTCCCATTTGTCCTTTGCAGTGTGTGAGTTATCAAGTCGCTCTGTTGTTAGAAGGGCCTACAGGGAGAGCCTCGCAGACTCCTTCTGGAGGAAGGATGTGGATAACAGGACATGATTTATCTGTTTAATTTATGTTGGACTGTTTGATTTTGCAAAATTAACTTCCTCCCTGAAGAAAGATGTCAGATGAAATTTTCAGTTGAAAGGTGCAAGGGGAGAGTGAGAGATTAGTGTTCAGAGATTCACAAAGTTGTGTGCTTTGATCCTTCTGCACACTTACTGCTCTTCTTCGCTGTGTGTCTTGCCTATAGGACACAGTTTGGGGGCAGGACTGGGGGACTTATCCAAAAATTGCCAACCAGATTGTTTCCCTTGGATCAGACCCTATCGAAGCAGTTATGTCCTTGGCTTTTCACACGCAAAAGAAGCACATTATTAAAAGAAACAAGATACTTCCCAGAGTCTGACAGCTTGCATTTTAACTATCACCCCTAACAAGGGACCTTAAAATTGACCCCAAGACTTAATTTAACCATTACAATTCCATTAGTCTAATTTGTCATGAAACGTCTTTAACTAATTACCTGCATTTGTAAGTTAGTCCACATGTCATGAGATAAGAAGTCAAGCATAGTCATAGGTCACTGCTCTGGGCTGCCATCACATAACACAGACCCTAGATGAAAGGGAATTCAGAGTTGATAGGAGGAATCCAAATGACAGCTACTCAGCCAGTACAAGGCAGACATGGCTGTAATGTAAAAATTGGACCATTGTCTTAGAAGTGGTGTTTTGGAAAAGATGGGGCATGCCCTCATTAGCAGAATAAGGTCTAGGAAGACTGAGCATTCCTCGTAAGCATTTGTCTTGAAGGTGGTAATTTGATAAATACAGGTCCCTACTAAAACCATTTGCTAAATTTGGCAGACAACAGTATTAAATATTTATGACTGAATTTAGAGCTGTCCCTTTTCAAAGAGACCTGATTATATCCTGAATGGCACTTTAAAAAGCTCATTTGGGAACTTTTGTTGGTTTCCTCAAACAACAAATGTTGAAACAGAGGAAAAGACCAATTAGGAGTCTGATTAAAGGTTGCTCAAGCCTTTCACTGAATAGTTTGGATTTGGCTCCCTATTACTTGTTGGAAATCTGCCCATGAATTTATAGTGGGAGCTACAACATGCTGTGTGCCACAAACACCTCTCTCTCTTAGATTTAGGCAACTGTAAACTTCCCCTCATTTCTCTTGTTCCAGTGCCTGTGACATTCCCCCTGAGACTAGATGAGGAGAAGGATATGGTACGTGATTAATGCAGGATGAAGCATTCAAAAAATTTTCTCATTCTTGTTCCTGCTTCCTTCCTCACTGAGCGGAGGTGCAGAGGGAGGTCGCTGAGAGTGATTCCCCCCATCAATACAGAGTGTCACCATCACACTTCTGGCTGCTGGCTGCTGGGTGTGAGGGGTAATTAAATCCCTGCCTCCACCCCAGCTCCTGTCCCTTCGCTGTTCCTTACAGACAGAAACGCCACAGAATTCTTCACTTCCATCACTCATTGGATCAATACAAAGGGCCAGCAACAACACAGTTATAGTGGTCAGGCCAGCCCTACCTTTGTACTCCCTAAGTACAGGCTCTGTCCAAGCCATAAATCACAGCTACTCTAAATTATAGAGGCTGCCAACACATCAGAGGCCTGGAGTGGGAGCTCCCTGTGATCACAGCAGGGAGGGGAGGATAAGGAAGGCCCTGACCAAGCTGTCTATTCTGTACTCAGGAGCTTTATTCAGACAGCAAGGAAGAGGGCCTGGGAGCCTCTGTGCTCCTCTTGCCTGCCGCAGTGGCTCAGCAGTGTTCTGGGGTAACCTGCTGTCCTCAAGAAAAATCGAAATCCTCCTTCTAAAGGCCATAAGGCAGTCACTGGGATTAGGAAGAAACTTCCTTTGCTGGCATATTACTGCACACTTTATACCTGCACGTACCCTTTTTTGCATCCCTGTGGGGAGAGAGGACTGACTCATTGATTTGCATCTTCCTCTCACCAGCACTGGGAGTGCTCAGTCCTCCGTGAGGGGGAGGAAGGGCAGCGCCCCGCTGTCCCCAGCTCCTGCCACACAGCCACACCGTGGCACTTCTTTCTTTCCCATGTAGAAGTTCACCTGTTATTTTCTACCAATATTCTTCCAAATCTTTTAAGATAAATGAATCTTCAGATCTCCAAATCTTTAGCCTGTCTGAAACCAGCATAAAATATCTACCAGTCTGCAATGAAAAATCACAGGCAATCCATCCTTTCGATCTCTTGCTTTTATCCTAAGCTGATAAGGGAGGCCCTCCTGTGCTTGTCAGCTTTGCATTCTTGGTGTGTGCAGCATAGCTGAGGATTGCAGATTAAAGGTGAAGAGTTGAACAGGGAAAAAATGCAGGAATGAAGCAGCTGTTTAATGAGATAGAGGGGCTTTCCTCTTGAAAACTGCTTATCCATATCCTGTCTCTTGGTAATTACAGAGTATTTTCTTTATGGAGAATGCTAGCACTGTTTTCCTGGTTTAATATATTTTACCCACTTGCATGATCATCTTTTCACTTTGGTAGGTGAAACCATTCTTTATGAAATTGTGAATGTCAACAGCATAGTTTTAAACTGCTTAGTTCTGTCTTGTGCATCTTTTGTCTTATAGTTAGAACAAAGTTCAAGTATGCTCAGGAGTTAAAGCTCAATCTGTAACTAAGTTTGAGCCCTTGCAGTTCTAGGCTTGGAAACTCCTTTCCACCCAAGTCTCTCTCAATCTGTAACAGAACATCTAAAGTTACTAATCCAGATATTGTTGAATTGACTTTCAGTGGTTGGATGTGCTGTCCTGACAGTTAGAACCAAACATTTAAAAGACAAGCTCTGGCAGCTGTTTTAGACTGCTCATGTCACCGTCTTCTTTCTGCTAGAAATATTTTAATTTTTGAAAACTCCTCCCTGTGCCTTGCTCTGTTTTTCAGGTAGAACCTTCACCTCCTGGTGTCCCTAAGGATCTCAGGTGAGACAGCTTCATCACTGGTCCTGGTGCCTTCATCAGTGCTGTAATTTGCTGGGATTCACCTCCAAAAAGAGATCTAAGAATCCATCATTACAAAATCTGCATAAGCTTATGGGGTCCAGGGCAGTTAATAAAGATCACTGGGAAATGACTAATGCATATGTGCTGCCAATGTACCTACCACTGTCTTTGCTGGTCTCTGGAGAGGTGCTGGGAGAGCACAGCAGCAACTGGTGGAGAAAAACAAGAGAAGAGAAAGGATTAATCTGCCAGGAAGAGATGCAGTCACGACTCTGGCTTGGTGTGATAAACAGCATGTGCTCTTCAGAGATCTGGCTGTGCACAGGCCACATTCCCCAGTCTCTCTCCAGCCTGGAGATCCTTCTGCTGTGGTTGATGTGAACAAGTCTCATTCTTTGTATCACCTCCATTGCAAATGAGGTTAGGAAGTAGGAACATTTCAAGGTTGGAAGGAGTGATCTGGGACTCTTCAGATACCAGAAGTTCCCAATCTTTTTTTGTATAGATAATGTCAATGTTTATATATGTAAAAGTGATAACAGGGAGGTTGGAGAAATGGTGGGATTTTGAGTTGGGATTGGGGGCATTGCTGCGAGGTGGGGGCTTCTGAAATGGCAGAGACTTGGGATCATAGTCTGGAGAAGATGGATGCTTGGCTTGAAGTATATTGCCACAGTCTGGAGCAGGAAGTCATACTGGGTTTGAGATGTGGAACAGAAGAGAGAGAAAATCTGCCTCACAAGGGATTGAAGGAATTTATTTTAGGGACTTGAAGGATTGAAGTAACTCATTTCACATGACTTTTCCTCCTCTATCCCCTGCTCGTGACTGCATGCAACAGTCATTTTTGCTGATGGAAATGTGGTCACTGTATTTTCTGTCCCACTGTCATCTCCTTGTCTCTTTACTCGTCCGTACAGTATCATATACCCTATGGCATCATATAATTAAAATAGATGATTATGCAGATGTAAGTGGATCCCTAAGGAAACTTAGCACATGGACATAACACCACAGGCAACTTTTAACTGATTATGCAGCTATGAATAAGTTTCTTCTTTTTAAAATTAAAAACACCTTAACTTTTTTCCCTTCTTTTTTAATGCTAACAACTTAACATTTTCCTCTCCAGATAAGCTCTGAAATGGAAGAGAGAGAGCAGAATACCTTATGGAAGCAAAGGCTGTAGGTTTATGGGCTTAGAAAGCTCTGAAAAGCACAAAAATATTTCCTCCCATTTGCAACACCCTCCCCCTGCACGCAGAATGCAGCCCCTGTATGCATTTGGTTTCCAGATCTGTGATTCCCACCCTCCTTTTTATAAGCTGTGAATTTTTTCCTTTTCAAAGCACAGATTTTACCCCCCTCCCATGCCCCCAGGGAATCTTTTGTCCTGTGAGTGCCCTAGGTTTCTAAAGAATGTGGAAACTCCTTGGTTTATTCTGTTTCTGTACTGCTACCTCCAGTTCCTGATTCCTGCTCCTCTGTGGCCTCTGCTAACACACAGTCTGTCCCGAATGGGGGTTTTCTCTGCAGTTCCAGTGAAATGTGGCTGTGTGCACAGGGACTGCAGCCTTCTAGCCAGCATTATTTTCTTGTTATTTAGTAGAGAAGAGGTATCACTTTTTCCCCCTCTCCATCATCAGCCTGATTTTATTACAATCACATAATGCCAACACTGTTCATGTTTCCTCATCCCAAGACTTGGTGGATCCATTCAAACACCGTGTTAATCCCCCTCTATTCTCAGTAGCACCTTTATGATGGTATTGCCTTTCCAAGCTACAGTTGATCTTGCAAGCCTTCACACCAGCTAATCCAACCTCTTTTGGCTTCTTTCCCAAAGGTGTAGAGTTCTAAGGGGAACACTCAGCAAGGATATTTTCACTCAGTATCAGTGGAGCCAGAATTTCTTATTTTCTTACCTACAGGGCTGCTCACTCCTCTCCATTACTAGCAGCAATGAGGGATAGATACTGCTTACAGAATATAACCATTTTAAAAGGAAATAAGACAGAAAATAAGGAATCTAAAAGCTGTCTGCATTTTCTATCTGTAGGTACAAGTCAGGTAGAGCTGCCCTAACATTTGTGCTGCTGATTAAGGAATAGCCTGTTATATAATAAGCAGTACACTCTTCTCTGGGAGCAATCTTGCAGCAAAGCAGGAGAAACCACCTGGGTGGAGGGACCAAGGATTAGCTGGTGCCTGAAGCATAGACTGTATAGACAGCATCTCCAACAGTATTCCTCAGAGCAGCTTGAACAACTCTGGCAGATCATAGCAGAACTCTTCTACTTTATTATGTGCTGAAAAGTAACTGGTTTTTACACATTAGACACCAATCAAGGTCACCCTTTCATTGCTGAATGCTCTGCATTCACTGCGCTGTTGGCAGGGGGGCTTGCTCTGCTCCTGTGTGTTCAGAAAAAAACCCAAAATAAAATAAAAGGAGAAGAAATCCTTTGGCCAACCATCTGTTGGAACAGAGGCCATGGACACAATGCAGATATGAACGCCTGGATGCATTTTGCAGGTGTGCCCTGTGACCCATCTTTCCGTGGAGAAATTCACTGGGAAAATAGATTGCACTAGACTGTTCCTGCAACTGCAGTTAATCGTGCCTTTTCTATATTACTGCTACAGGATTAACACAAACATTGCTTCTATTTTCAGGCTTATCAAAGGCAGCAGCACATCTCTCTAATCTCCTATTTCCCTGCTCTCTTTAAAGTGTTTAAATGAATGGAGCACTGATGAGCAGGGATGTGGTGCCAGCAGGGATGGTGTCATTTAATGCCTCGCTATTTATGCTATTTAATGCCTGTGTGGCTTTATGTGCCCTGGGTGACTTGCAAACCATCTGGCAGCCTCCACCCTTTTGCAGGACAGACGGAGGTGTAGACAGCACCTTCACTTGTCTCTGGCTCAGAGAGTGACCAGCAGCAGTAAAACAGTACAGTTCTGATGTGCCTGCTCCTACACAGCCTGCACCTGCTGCCACTGAAGGATGAAGCTTGGAGGCCATGGATTGGTGACCCTTGAGACCAGGCAGGCTGGATTTCAGTGAGCTGTGGGCACTTACCTACATTCCTGTTGGACTGGTTGGCACGCACAACCTGGATTTTTCTTACAGCTGTAAAATGCATAATGATATCTGATCTGCCCCAGCACCTGTTTGTGCACTGTTAACTTGTCAAAAGGTTTCAGACAAGCTGGAATGGGCAGAATTGTGTGTGTCATATCAGCTCCCTGTCCTAAGAGTCCTACAGCTGGATTTGCAGTATCATTGAATCACAGCCTGAATTTGTAGCCGTATTACTTACACAAATCACAAATACTTGGGTTGTGTCCTCCAATCTGCTAGGAAGTGGGCTGAGATCCACCCTGCAGCTTTCACACCACTGTCAGCTGGCATTAACTTCCAGTCATTTTTTCCTTTGAGGCCAGATTGAAATCAGTGACCTAGAAGTAAAATACTCTGTATTTTGTTAGCAAGCAGTCCCTGGAGTTGTGCAGTCTAAATTGGGATGTTTTCTCAGAGAGCTCTTTTGTGTATCTTCTATGGCAATTGTGCTGTAATTACCACAATCCTCTTTCTGGTAGCAGAATTTATTAATTGCTTTCCACTTTCTCCAATGCATTTCTGCTCAGATCACAGTGAAATAAAGACTTTCTTCAGTGTGTGGAACAGTTATGATAGCCTACTGTAACACATTAGTTTTCTATGGTGACATAATCAGAGATTAAATTATGGATTCACTGATATTCCTGCAAGGAGAGCAAAAGGAAACTGTGTTGGATACTTACTGCACTGCCTGTTAGCAGTACAGCTGTGGGATCTGACCCTGAAAATGCTCATGTCTGGGAGAATATTTGCAGAAGGACTAGTCACGTGTAGAAAAATTTTCACAATCAGCCTTCATGTTTATGGGATGGATCACTTGTGGACAGTGCTGAAAGTCTGCTGGGAAGTGCTGGCTGCCCTTGGCAGTGCCATTGCTGGAGGTTCATTTTATTCAGCATTTTAAGGAAGTGCCCAGCTCATGTTGTAACTTTACTGCAGTCAGTTCATATGAATAAGTTATGTCTCCACTTTTTCTGGAGTTCAGATTCTGTGTTCAGATTCAAGGTCAGATCCAGTTGGTCACTCTGTGGCAGTGTATAATGAATTGCCAGCATCCCAGAACATACAAAATTGGAGATTAGAAGCAGCTCCACCTTATTATCATGATAGTCAATTGCAAGTGGTAGTGCTGTGGATAAAGGGCAAGGTAATGTGACATGTGAGTGGAATAGCTCTCAATCTGTGTATTATGAAATTGTCATTCTGTGCCACTGTTCAGCATAAATGGACTATTCTTCAGTTTGAAAATGAGGAGAGCTTGACTGTTAAAGAATAGGTCATTTGGCTTCTGGCAGCAGTAGAAGATGCTGTAATATTAGCTGTAAGAACTTGTGCATTCTTGGAAAGGAGATAAAAATGATTAAATTGCACTGCTTGCTTCTCTATCTTTTAAAGCAATTCATATTTGGACCCGGATTCAGCTAAGCATTTGCATAATTCCTCAGGCCATTCCTATTCAGCCATGCATTTCAGTTTGTGCTTAAGCTCAAGCAAGTGCTGAAGTTCTTTTCAGCTTCTGGGCCTTGCAGAACAAAGTCTGGGTCGTTACTTTATGTTTCAGCAGCTTCTGAGGTTGCTGTGCTGTAGCAAGTGGAAGTTTGCTTTGTATGTAGCAAATGGAAGCTTGTATTTGTTGTATTATGGGCTGAATACTCTTTAATGACTCAGAAAGGTTAAGGGTGAAGATGTTGGGGCCCTGGGGAGGATAATTTTTAATAGAGTCCTCTGTTGGAAATCCAAGAGCCAGAACAGGGGTCATGTCTCTGAAGAGTTTCACGGACTCTGCAAAACTGGCAGTCACACTGACTGCCTCCCTTCCGCTGGGCTCTTCCTGAAAAGGAATGAGCAGAGCCAAGGGAAAGGTTTTGTTGGGCTCTTTGGGAAATTGAGCTCTCCAGGCTGAATTCTGCTCCAAATTATGCTCTGTTTTCCAGAGTAACTTCTCAACTTTGGTAGGGTTGTGCCAGGTGGTAGCCATTTGTGATATGAATTGTAGTTTTAACATATCTTTCAAAAATTGCAGTATTACCATATGCATTTGTACTGTGAAAACTTGGGAGTGAGGATTGGAGAAGAACCTTGATATGCTGATATTTTTCTTTTGTGGGGCTGAAAGTTCAAAACGTTTTGCCTGGCATTATCAAACTCTTGTGTCTCAGTTCAGTTTAGCAATAGAACATGTCAGCCAACAGAGTTCTACTGCTTCATGAAAATGTGTGTGGGAACTGAAAATTTTTTAACTGAGATTGACCCCAATCTAAAATGAAATGTTTGGTTACGGCTTTTTATAGAAAATACAATGAAACAAATTAACATTTTTTTCCTTTGGAAAAAATAATTTTCAGACATTTGGTAGGAAACCCTTTACAGAACAGATTTATGGCCTGAAGTCTTGTTCACAGTGAAACTGGTGGGAATTTTGCTGTTGACTTTCATGTAGCCATTTTACTGAGGTTTTCTTTGCAGCAGGAGGGATTGTGTGACTCTCTATCTGGAGGTATTAATGTAACTTCAAAGCTTCTTGGCCCACTTCAGAAATAAAAAATATTCTTATATATCCCATTGACTTGTTGGAGGTCTTGCTTCATTGAAGGTAACACAATTTTTTGCCTCTGTCCCAGAGAACCACAAGGAACTCAATCTGTATTTGTTAAAATGGAGACCAGCAACATGTTCTTCTAATACAACAGTAGCAGAGGAAAGGGCAAATGCCCAGGTTAGTGCTCTGCTTTGCTGGGCTGTTTTCACATCATTGCTTTAAAATGTTTGTTCTGTGGAGGAGAATCACTGCAGGTTCCAGATGTGGGTGTTTACAGGGCGATTCTGTTTCAGTGCAGTGCTGTGCATGATTCTGTCTCTGTTTGCCTGCTCCCAGTGCGTGAGATGATTCACCTGCTCCTGGATTTTCCTTTCTGTATAGCAGATTTTATTAACCCCCAGAAAGGTCTATCTGGAAGCTGGTTTTCCACCCCAAACTGAGGTCTTACTATTAACAATCTTTTATGAGCATGGAGCAGTTCATTCCATTGCTGAGTCCTTTGTTACTTCTTCTTCACATGTGTCAAAGTGTCAACAATAGTGACAGAAGGAAGAGAAATGACTGGAAGAACCAGAGGAAGGGGAAAAGGAGAACTCTGTGATCACTTTCCATGCGATACACACTTTTGGAAATGTGTTAAAATATGTTTGCAATGTTTTTCATAAGAAACATTAAATGAAAGTACAGTTAGTCCTGGACCTAACCTACCCATTTTTCCTTGGATTTAGGGCTACCTCAGGGCAATCTTCCAGTTTTGCACTTCAAGCCCATGTCTACCTGCTTTACTGGCAGGTTGCACTGCACTGAGGACAGCTCTGTCTAGCTCTGTGTGGCAGATACAAAAAGAGCAGGACCTTCCATGGAAGAAGTGATTCCTAGGAGGGGCCTGAGAGACGAGTTTCAAAAGCATCATGTTCCCAAAGAAAGGCCAAATTTTTCAGAAAGGCTGAACAACAAGCACTCCTGCTGTGACAGATGGCTGAGTATTTCAAAAGATCTTGCTATTAAAGCTGGCTGGAGATTCTCTATTCTCTTGTTTTTGACAGGAACTTGGGTTTTCTGTTAAACACAATAATAGTGCAGAATGGACAGATTTTCCTTCCAGCATTCTATTTTTATGTGAGAGTTTTAATTGTTTTGGTCAGGGAAACTCTCACTCCTGTAATACATTGATTTATACTGACTGTGCTGGAGAGCCATGTGACAGACACTTCCCAAAGTCTGATCCCAGGTTCTGACTCCCCAGTGGCAACAAAGCTGTTCCAAAGCTCTGGCCAAACACAAAGGTGCTGTGTGTGATGTGGTGGGCAGAGCACTGGAGTGTGCTGCTTCCAGACAGGTTTTCTTGGATTTTCTTTTAGGTTTCCTAGAGAGGGTTGAGCTTTGAGATACTTGATTTGGGATCCTGAACACAAGATCTCCAGTTAGTGAATGTCTTCACTTGTGGCTGCTCACAGGTAGGACTGGGAGTGAAAGGCAAGCTGTGTTTGTATGTAGCTGAACATGCAGAAAGTAGGATCTCGAAACTTGAGGCTGTTTCTCAAAATGTGCTTTAACATTTCCATGATTTAACTTTCCCATCCATAAGTAGGAAATAAATCCTCATCATCAGTGAAGGACTTAAAAAGCTCAGTGTTTATGCACACAACTTTGGAGAAGCAGAAATACAAAAAAATCCTTTTATTTCATCTGAACAACTCAAAACTCTTTTAAACTGTTAATTAATTGAGCAGTCATAATGATGTGCCAATGGGGATGAAGGGGAAGGAATAATTTACAGGTGGGAGAAATGAGGCATGAATGACTTCATAGCCTTACCTGTGCCATGCTGTTAGTCTGTGTCAGATCCAGACAGATACCTTCTGTCCTGTCTCCTTTTGCATCTGTGATGGGTGGCTGTGAGCATCAGTTTTTCCCCCTCCCTGCTTCCTCCTCTTCTTCTGTAGGGAGCCCAACTCCTTATCCTGAGGCTGCTGTTTCATGGAAGTACAAGGAGTCCACGTGGCTCAAGTCTCTGAGGGAGCAGGCCTGGAAGCTGGGACATTTGTTTCAACTCCCAAGTTCCACCTACTGAACAGGACACACAGAGTCAACTCCATTGCATGGGAGAAAGGAGTAAGGAAACGAAACTTCTGGATGCTCTTAGAGCAATGGCACATTCTGCCCTGCCTTCCTCCTCCTGACCTTATGCACAGCTGGATTATGGTGTGCTGTCCTCTGCACACCTTCCACAACAATTCAGTTTATACCTTTGGTGCACTGAGCAGAGTAGCTCAGGAATATCTGACCTGGCTCTGAAATACCAGCTCACCTCTGAGAAACAGCAGAGCCCCCTTTGTCACTGTCTCTTTCTTGTCTGAACTCCTGTATCTGGGGTCAGTACACTTTTGTGCAGAAAACATTGAATCTTCTGGCATATATCAAATAAATGAGCACAAGGTAAATTCAAATTGCTAAAAACTTACAGAATGGGCAGGATAAAACTACTGCTTAGGAAAATACCCAGTGCACAATTTCATCTAGAGTTTGGCTGAGAATCCTGTTTAAACTTAGTTCTTAAACACAGCTGTGAAACTCATGAAGATGTCACATCAGTAGCTCACCCAACCACCTTGAGAGCCTCCTGGGAAGGTAATCACAGCACAAATAGTGAGCAGTAATTCTAACAGCCTGCTTTGCTTCATTCCTCTGGCTACCCCTTGCTCCTGCAACACCAGACATGAAGTTTTTCTTCTACCCAATGTGGTTCCAGCTGCTTCTCCATATCAGTTATTCACATTGGAAAGGGAAAAGAAAAATACTGACCTAAATTGCTGGACCCTGCAATACAAGCTTTTTTATTTAACTGACAGGGCTTATGGTTACCTTCAGACATAGCTTTTAAAGTAGTTTTTAGCTGGATGACAGAGATAAGCCCTCCAGGAAAAAGCAGTGGTAAACTGTTGGGTCATTATAAATATTTTGTTCTCTCTGTAGTCGTGTTTTCCATTCTTTTTCAGTTTATGTATCTTGTAAATTTTTTCCAGTAAATCTGCTACCTTCTATGTGGTGAATTTAAGCCTATTGATTTGTAGCTGTCCTAATTGCATTTTACAGAACCCCTGCTGCCTCTGGGACCCAGAGCTTGAAAAGTCCTGTTTAGTGAAATGGATTGTCTTCCACAGGTCATTGACACCCTATATTCTGCCTTATCTAAATTAGGCAGTCTCCAGTATTCTCTGATCTAATCCCAAAAGTAGCGGGTGTGTGTTATTTGCAGATATAATGCTCACACATAAATTCCTATTGAGCAGTCATTGGAAAAGGAGCTGAAAGCAGGTAGAGCTTGCCCTCCCAGCTCAGTGCAAAGGGGATGCAGTGCCTGCTAACAGCTGGCTTTTCTGCAGCTCAGCAGGTGATGAGTTCCCACCACTTCAGGAGCCCACTGCCAATGGTTAGCACATGCTGTTGTGAGAAATCTCATCAGTCAAAAACGTCTCATAAATAATTTAGAGGAAAGCAATTAGCACACACAGCTGTAGCTGTTTGCAAAGTCACAGTTATACCTGCCAGGGCAATCTGGAAATGGAAATTTCAAAACCATTTCTTGAAGTGGCCAGAATGGTCTAGCTTGGAGCTAAGGCTGATGGGTATTTGTTGATGAGTAAGGAGCAAATTGCACTTTCATGTCTTTAATGTGTAATGAAATCCAGGAGAGAATTTTAGTATTTTGTGCATATTGGGAAAGGGATCAAAGGGATGCATAGTTTTTAAAACTCCAGCAGTCAAGGCCTTATCCTTTCAGAAGCTCTGCAACTCATTCAGCTTCAGAGCAGGGGGGACAGATTTTAGCAGAGACTTGGACATGCATTTTGAAGGCATCAGCTAGTTAGAGTTTGTCTATATGTACAGACTACTCAGAAAGGACAGGCAGGAGGAAAAGGAAGAAGACACTGTTTGAAGTATTTCATCTGAGTATGCTTGCTTTGACAGATCGATGAGAGCAAATTGTTTGAGGTCTTCTGGGTAGTGATAAAAGGGAAGGGAACCTGCTTTTTAAGAATCTCAAGCAACTACAGGGAAGGTGTAAAAACTGATTTGTTTGTGCAGGTGAGTCCTGGGAAAGGGTATCAAACATTAAATCTAGAGATGACACAAGGCTGTGTAATTAGGGCACATGTAAATATATTCTAGGAGAGGGTAAGAAGTCACCCACCATGACACTATATTGGGACAAGGGGATGGACAACATAACATTGCAAGATCCTCTCAGCATTTCTGATAGCTGTGCATTCAGTCATGGTATCTCTGCTAACTGAATGCCTAAAACATGTTCATCTTCACAGGATCCCCCCATGGCTAGGGAATTACTATTCCTATGTTACCAGCTGGAAACTAAATCACAGTATGTTACCACATGAGGCAATCCCACTCCTAAACTCTGAGATTCCTTCCTCTTTCTAAGAGGGAACACTGTATTGTGAAAAAATCATTCAAATGTGAGTTGCTCATAGTATGAATGCTACAAGCATTTCAACTATGCTTAAAAACCATCTGAATTAGAAAAGACTGGAATTAGAATTTGTAGCAGTGGCATTATTTTATTCTGCAACTCTCCTGTGGAAAAAACACGTCCCATTTCCTACTGTTATCTGCACCATTTGACCTGTTCTTCTAAATCCAACTGCCATCACCTGGCCAAGAAAGCACCAGAGAAGCCCAAGAACCTGCCTGCCACTTTTGGGTGGTCAAGGCCTCCATCCAAGGAAAATTCCACGTGTGAGCCTTAGAGAATAACCAAAGGCAGCAGCTGCTCATTGACTGTGAGCTGGATGAAAATCCCTGCAGTCAGTCAACAGGCTGCCCCAGCTGGTCTGGCCTCACAGAGACAAGTGAGACCTCCTGTAAGTGATATTAATTGGAGTCTATCTAGAAATCTCTTACCATAGATTTTGTTTGACTGCAATGGGAACTTTAACACATTATTGAATACATTATGGCAGCCTACCTTCCTGGACTGCATTATGATTAGCTGTTAGTGTGTTTTGGTAAGAGGCTCAAATATTTCATTTGCTTATTTCTTTCATGTTTTTATACTTACTAGCTCATAGTAGAAGTGGGGAATGTGAAGAATGTCCTTCAGAACTGCAGATGAATAATTGCTCAACAGCTAGAATTTAACTTTGAAAATTTTCCTTGAACTGAAATTCAGCCTGGGGTGAATCACTGGTCACTGGGGTGAATCTGGAGTATTTTGTGGTTTTTCTTCTTGTGAGTTAATCCAACTTTATTCCAATTTAACATGTTATCTAGATGGGATCTTTGTGTGGCTCTTCTTAAGCCAACTTAACACATTTTATAAGATTCTAAATCACATTATCTTCTGGACCACAAATAAGTGTTCAATAAATGTAAGTTAAAATAATTATCTAACAGGCTTTAAAATAACATCTTTCCCTCCCATCCAGAGAAAAGTGAGTGCAGAGTTTGGATCACCATCCATAATAACCTGTAGGAATATTTACAGGTATCCTTCTTGAAACAAGTTGAGCCCTTGATCTTTATAACATTATTGCAGGTATATATTAACAGCACTGCAATGCAGAAATGTGAGAAACTACTAAAAATGTCAACTAGGTCAACTAAGGATGAGTCAGGATTTTGTTCAAAACAATAGGCATAATGTTTTCATAATTCAAAAAAATATTCATTGTACAGGAGAGATGACTTCTGTTTTTAAAAAGGGGATTATCTGGCTACAGGGTTTGGCTGGGCTTTGCCAGTGGCTGCACTGTACATGACATCTGCCTTAGATGGTATCTTCTGGGTCCAGAGGTTAC
The DNA here is from genome assembly GCA_013397555.1 of Urocynchramus pylzowi. Taxonomy (NCBI): domain Eukaryota; kingdom Metazoa; phylum Chordata; class Aves; order Passeriformes; family Fringillidae; genus Urocynchramus; species Urocynchramus pylzowi. Next base: position 136,881 of record VZRH01006018.1, read on the forward strand.
CACCTGAAGTGTCCCATCACATCCCCATGCTGGGAGCTCTGGAGTCTGGATTGGGATGTCTCTCCACTGTCTGATGATAAATTAAGGAAGAAAGGAAGAAACTGTTTTTCACTAAAGGTAGATTCATCTGCCTCACCTTTAATTTGTAGGAGCTGTCTGGGTGTGTCCATAATGAATGGAGAATAAATGGTGTCTTCACCTGAAGATTCATCATCTAATCTAGATTTGATGACTTGCCACTGGAGGAGGATATACTTTACTGTTCATTTCAGAAGTCCTGGCAGCAAGGTCAGACTGGATGTCTCCTTTTACACAGCCAGTTTTGGTTAATACCACTGTATTTCATCACAGGAGGATCCCTGTTATTTCTTGTGCTAGAACAACTCCATTAACACTGTACAGGTTTTGCTAGGGGTTTGTTTACGTGTTGCTTGTGGGGTTTTTTGCGTGGGGTTTTTTTGTTTGGTTATTTGGTTGTTTTTTTGTATACTTGAAGAGCACAAGGAATCCTTCAATTTTCCTTTCCTTTCCTTTCCTTTCCTTTCCTTTCCTTTCCTTTCCTTTCCTTTCCTTTCCTTTCCTTTCCTTTCCTTTCCTTTCCTTTCCTTTCCTTTCCTTTCCTTTCCTTTCCTTTCCTTTCCTTTCCTTTCCTTTGTAGAGATGAATAACCTATTTCATTTGTCAGTTCTCATTTGAAAAGCAAAGTTCATTCTGTGTCAAAAGCCTTAGGTATGGCAGTCCAGCTACAGATGATATTGCATAAATGTCTTCATAGGACACTGGGAAAGGCTGACATCCTTGCCCACATCATTTTGATTGCCCCATTTGACCTTACTTTCTCCTAGTGGATTCTCCCAGGCTAAGAAAAATCCATAAACACAGTTGCCTTTAAATGGTGTGAAAACATGTAGGAAGGCCCCTCCAGCACTCTCATTTTTCTCTGAAGATGGTCTCGGCTTCTCCAGCCTCTCTGGAGAACAAAGATTTTCACAGACTGAAACATCCTCATTTCTGTCCTACAGTGCATGTTCTGTATCCTTCTCCAAGTACAGTTCTGGTGCTGCAACAACTGTAGCTATATCCTGCTTTAGAAGTAGCTCAGTAATTACAATATTAGTATAATTTGGGGAAGCTGATAATCAAATCTCTGCTAGTTTTTGCCTCTTTTTCTTTCAAGTTGCAAGAATTGCAACAACAGCTTGGTCCTTCTTCTAATTTATTCCTTATTCCATTTCACTCTTTTGTTTCTGATGAAACAACCCCTCACAATCTGATATCAGTGAAAGCCAGCACTGTGTCAAAATCAAGTCCCACGTCTGGCTGCCAAGCAAAAGACAAAATGTACCAGTAGGATGCTGTGCAGCAGCAGCACTTCCAGGAGGCAGCCTTCTTCCAGATCTTGTCCCTGGTGTGTCACTGCTAGAGAGAACATAACCAACATGTTTTAATGAAGAATATGGGCAGCTGACTGGAAAAGAAAAAAAATTGTGTTTATTCTTTCTGTAGCACCATTTGGACTAGTGCCATTTATGCATGTTCAGGGGAGATTCTCACCTATGCTTCCAGCCTTGGCCATTTCAGCCCCTGCCTCTGGTGGTCCCTATGCAACTCTAGAGAAAAATTGTTGAGTATTGCTTCCCTTTTCTCTCCTTTTTTTGTTGGGTTGTTGGTTTTTTTTAAGTTTGTTTGTTTTGGTTTTGTTTTCTCCATGTGGATAAATTAAATAATTCAGTTTCCAGTGAACCTCATGGGTAGTTGTAGTGGCATAACAGGAGACAGTGGAAGGCAACAGAGATGCAGGAGCAAAAAAGAGTGACAGGAACCAAGAAATTCCTCTGCTGGCTTCACTGCTTAAATAATCATGTGGAATTCTACCTAGAACTAGCTTTATATTACCTGCTGAGCAGCTGGTGAGCTGCAGAGCACAGCAATGGTTACCTGCATATTTTCAGAAGTGGACTCTGCAGCCTGTGTTGGTACCATGATAACACTGCGTGTGGTACCTGGAATAGCTCATTTAAATATAGCCTGTTCATGGTCTCCATCAGCTTTGGTCTGTGCAGACATACAGCAAGATATAATTATGGATTTTCCGAGTCCAAAGCTAAACATTATGTTAGGGCTGCCTTTTTTTCACTACCACAGTCCCTTTTGCAGTTAAATCTCAGGCCTGTTGACTTCAAAATGTTTGTTTTTAAAACATACCTGCAGGGCAGGCAAGCAGCCCTGTCTGTGTCCTGTCGAGTGAGATGTGAGAACACACTCAAAAGCAGCAAGGATCACTTGGGACTTTACTACTCCACCTGAGTGAGGGCAGGCATCAGTGCCAGGAGAGCTGATGGGCTGTGTGGCTCCTCATCCCTCAGCTGGGATATCTGACAAGGCTGGATATCTGCATTTCACTGCTTCGGGGGGGCCCAAGCTATTCTGACTTCCACACAAAGTGGACAGGGAGCAAGAGCACTTTGTGCCCTGCAGCCTGGGCTAGGAGGTGACCACTGTGGGGGAAGCACTGTCCTGAAATGCCAGATATATGGGGGTTCACTCTAGGAGTTTGTAGTGGAGCAGAATATTGATGTCAATGCACACCATTCACAATTGTTAAGCATCCTCTCTCTCCCATGAAAATTATCCTTCCCTCTGAAATCCTTGTCAATGTCACAATTATGAAAGTGCAGATATTTTAAATGCAGTTGAGTAAATGTGCAAGTCGTGGTGGTTTTGTGCTTTAAAAGCTCTCCCTGTATTTATATAATTGGGTTATAATCATAGAGGAGGAACTGAAAGCCTCACCCTGCAGTGGTAAAAATGTCAGAGGTGCCCTCACCTCCACCTCTGCCAGAAGTTGCTATGGGTGAATTGTGCAGGCCATGGAGTAGCCCTAAACAAGCTACCAGAAGGCTGCCTTTAAAATGTTGTGGGTTTGGGAGTTTTTAACCAGGTCACTTTGCAAATCCAATTTGGAGTTTGCTGCATACATTATAGGGACAGTCCTTGCTTTGGGGTAACTGCATGTACTAAGATGTGCAGCTGGAAAATTGGCAACCCTTTAAATGAGGTTTGTGTGGATCTACATGGCTGTAGTGATATAAGGCTTAATCTTTATTGAGTCCATGAAATTCGGGGGAAGAAGAAAGGCCACTTTATTGTGATATAGAAGTCAATGTTTAAATTCTAGAAGATTCACTTCTGGGATATGCTGAAGTGATCTTCTCTTCAGAAGCTGCTGTGCACTTGTCCTGGGAGGAAAAAGTGAACAAGTAGGGGTGGAGGCAGCAGAATCCTGGCTAGGATGTGAGCACATGGGGTGGCCATGGGAAGGGTCAGCAGGGGCAGAGCATCTCCAGCTGACTGAGATTCTCTTCATTAACTGAGCAGGGGCAAGAAGTACTGAGGCAAGATTATGTAGTGGGGCTGTTTCCTTGCAGGGGAGCTTGGGCTGCCTCTGCTGTATTATTGCTTCCTTCCCACCTCTTGTACCCCTGTGCCATAGAAGGATTTACCTCATGAAAATTCTTATGGCCTGAAAAAACTTCAGACTTCCAAAGCATGGGCCAAGGAGTAGCTACATTCCATCATTATGTACATAGTTATGTTCAGGTTAGAGTTTGCCTGCTGTGAATGTACCTTTTTTCAAGCTTTTTTACTTTGTTGCAATTTAACAACAATATTTTCCATGTATTTAATGAAAGTATGTGCTGAGACCTACAGATATTTCTGCCAGTATAGTCTTTACATCACAACTTGACGTTATGTGAAGGAATGTGCAAGTTCTCTGGAGTGGTCCTTCATTTTATTCTGATTCAGAAGTGGAAAAACAGGCAGGGACAACAAAGAGCAAATTTAATTTTCCTTCTTAAACCCTGCCAGCCAGTTCGAATAATCTCTTGCTGAGTTTCCTGATGTGGCTGTTCACATTCCTTCATGAAATTCAGACTGGCTGTTAGCAGCCTCCAAATAAAACATGGTTATATGGAGATTTACCTTGGCCCTGTTCTTGCTTGGCGACGTGAGACTCAGAGAGCAGCCAACTGGTTCGGTTCATGCTACATGTCCTCTTCCAGCAACTGCTTCCTGTACAAGCCCACTGGTCTCTAAATTAATGGGATTGTTGCTTTAGCTCAAGATGTAGGAGATTTAATTCTGGTGTTTGTGTCAGCGATCAATGAAGTCAGGAAACTGCCTTTACAGAGAATTCAAAAGCCCTTTTATTCTGAAAGAATCAAATCCAGGCTTCTGTTAAATGCAGTAAAGGCTGCCATCATTAAAACATTGAGGCTGCAAGTTTGGCCACAGAAATGTTACCGTAATACAGTTGGTATTCAGTCCTTTCTGTCAGCGTTGCCAAGTCCAGCTTTTATTTATTTATTCATTTTCACAAGTCTCATGTTTTTCAGGCATTCCATAAAGCCTCGGTGTTTACAGGCATCTTACTCATCTGAGAAGCTCAGCTTCCAGTTTTTAAAGATCTGCTATTAGCCCTCACGGACGGGGAGGAAGCAGGAACGTGTGATGAGGCTGATCCTCACAGGCAAAACCAGAAGGCTCATAAAACCCAACATTTAAAAAGTCAAATATGATTTTTTTTAAGAGGATCTCATGAACTGAGTCTCCCATTTATGTGTCTCAAGTGCCTGGCATAGACTTTACTAATGATCGTCTGGGTCAGGCCGTGATGTGAGTGCAGAGGTGCTGTTAGATGCAGAAAGCTCTGCAGCACTCAGATGGATTGGGGGAGGAATCCTCTTTCCATTTATTATATTCCTGTTTTAACTTCATAGCCTGAGCCTTGCCCTGAGCACCCTGTTTACTGTGTGTTTCATAAAGGCCAGAGGACTCATCCTGTTGCTCTGAAACTGTTTAGCCCATCTTTGGCTGGATTTACTGTTCAGGAAGAACAAACGGTTGCTTAAGAAAGCACTGTATTTAACGAGAGAGCCAGGCTGGATTTTTTTCAAACAAATAGATAAAAGCCAGTAACTCTGAGCTTGGCATGGACTTTGCCATTTTGTTTGTTGCATCACCCCATTGTCTTCTCTATCCCTTCTTTTTTTAAATTTCTTTGTTACGGCATTTCACAACCCACAGCCTGGATTCTGTAATTCCTGAAGGAATGCACAGGATAATGAATACTGCATGATCATAAAATAGTTCACCTCGTGCAAAGCCATAGCAGAAAACGATGCAACATGGCTGTTTCCCAATCATCCCTGCTTCACTGGTTTCTTTTATTTGGAGAAATTCTTTCAGCTTCTCCTCACAGGGGCTGAGGAAGTGTAACCTTTCTCCACCCAGCAACAAAAATGCAATGGTTTTGGAGCACTTCCCATTTCCATGATGTCTCTGTACAACGCAGCACAGAAGTTAAACTGGCCTGTACCTTCTTCCCCGGCTGCAGGCAGGGGAACTGGGATACACAGATGCTGGATGACCCACACATGGCAGCACACCGAAAAACAAGCCCTGCCTCGTAGGAGAAGCAGCTTTGCCAGACTGCTGGGGCCAGAGTTAACAGCAGAATTTTTTAATTTGGGGAATGTCAGCAGCACTTCCATATATCGAGCTACTAATTAATGGCTTATTTTAAAAGGTCAGATTGTTGAGTTTCTTATTTTGTAAACTGGGTTTTTGAGAAGTACTTCCACAGACCGAGATATTAATTAACGGTTTATTTTAAAAAGTCGGGTTGGCATTTTTAAGTGTCGCATTTCCGCGACCGTTCCCGGGCACAGCGGCGGCCCCGAGGTCCCGGCAGGACCGGGGGGGCCCGTGTCACCTTCCTCCCGTGTCACCTTCCTCCCGTGTCACCTTCGGCTTCGCAGCTCACATGCCCCACCAGCGCTTCGCAGAGACCGCGGGCAGGAGAGGGAATGGCTG
>VZRH01006018.1:142952-296287 GCA_013397555.1 Urocynchramus pylzowi
CGCTCCGGCCCTGCCCGCCCCGCTGGCCGGGGGCTGCCGCGGGGCTGTGACCGGGCCTGCGGGAGTCGGGGGCAATCCAGGCACGCTGTGCCCTGGGCAGCACGGGGAGGCTCTCCCTGACTACGTGCTGTGAGAGTTGGGGCGTTGATGGGGTTGGGAAGCTGTAGAAGGGAATTTTCAGGTGTTGCAAGAGCTTTGTTTCTCCATCATTGGGCTCTCGACCCCACTCCTCTGCTCCCAAGTTGTCTTCTCCCTGAGACTCCCAGTGTGTCTGTAGTGTAAGCACAGCGCTTATCTGCTCCAGTACTATTTGCTCTCCCCTCCCTCAGCCCTTCCAAGCTGTGCTGGCCGGGAGGGACAGGGAGCTCAGCAGCAGCAGCAGCTGTGGGTGCTGAGCACGGGACAGGCACAGCAGAGATGTGTTCCTCAGCTAAAGGCTGCATTTAACTAGTGTGCTCTGCCAGTTCCAAACTCCACTTTTTCTAGCCCAGAATTCAGCTCAGAAGAGAGATGGATTGCCTTTGGTAGTACCCTCATCTTGTCTTTTCATATTGCTAACACTAGAAGAGACGTAATTTTTAAAAGCTGCAGGAAAATGTGTTTAATACTTGTAGAAATGCACTCTCTCTTAAGGAAGGCCTTCCGAAAGCATCAGGAAGACCCTTGACCTCAGACACATTCAAGGACCTCAGATGAAATATCAGTTTCTGTTCCCTTCACAGAGCTTGGACAGCAAAGCTTGATGGACTTTGTTTCAGCTGCTTCCGTGCTTCTCCCTTGCAGAGTTAGTCAGGAAGGAAGGGACAAAGCTTGAGTAACATTTCATTTAAATCAATCTAAAGCCTGAAGATTAAAAACTATTTATATCCTTATGCTTTGCTTATAGAAAACAATCTTTGGGTTCTTTAATCTAGAAAATTTCCATCTCTGATTTGTGACAGTATGTCTCTTAAAAGTTCTGTTATCTAATATATATGTCCCCATTAATCTGGTTTATCCTAAAGGAGGATGTTTCTGTAAGTAAATTCTATCATCTTGCCAGAAATAAATGTAGTAGTTGCCTAGCCAGCTAGGTGAGACTATGAGTTCTCAGAAGTGCTGGTTGAGGGAAGAGTTCGTGGTAACTGTAGGAGTTGGAACTTTGCAGTGTGACCATGAGGTCACCAGCTGCATGTCCTGCTGTGTTCCTCTGAGTCAGTAACTTCGGACTTTGGCTATTTCTGTATGGTCTTGTGCTAATGAGTTATGTTGTGTCAAAGTGCCTTTCCCTAGGGCTTGCTTCACCTCTGGGACAAAATGTTTGCTTAACAGTTCACAGAATTGTGCTGGTCAGAAAAGAAAGAGAAGAGGGGATGGTTGCCAGTGCTGTGAGTCTGCTTTTGCATGTGCTAATTGAGTCATTTCAGACTTCCTGACCTTATCAGCTTAGCTCTGGCCTTGTGGTGATTTGAAGAGAGACACCCTTCTCCAGCTTCCTCTCTCTTTCCAATTTTGGATCGTGCTTGGGGGAGGGAGGGCATCTTCTTGCACAGCATATCTCAACTGCACACCATAGTCTCAGGCTGGCTCTCTCTTTCCTCCTTGCCTCCTGTCCTTGGGAGCTGCCCAGACCTCCACTGGGAAAGGCTGAGCTCTGGATGTTGTAAGAACTGCCTCCCAAGGGAGTAGGTGATGTGTGAGTTACTCCTGCTTTCACAGCTTTTCACTTTATTTACATTACTGATGCTCTTAGAAACAAGCTGCTCGAACAGAAGAATTTCCATGTGTCTCTTGACCCACTGGGCACCCTGACGCAGCCCTAGATGGCTTGTGCTGATCTAAGCAGGAAGGAGAGCTCTTTGCAGTGCTGTGGGTTTGTTCTGCACTTCCGTGGGCAAAAGGTTTCTGTGGTCTGACAGTTCAGGTGTCAGCTAGAAGCCTTTGGTAGTGTCCTGTCAGCAGCATTTGCTGGGATTGCTTTCCCCATTTATGTGCTTTTCAGTTAAAAGCTGGGGTCTGTAAAACTGTCAAAAATAAATAGGACTGCCAAGGACTAATGAGTGGTTAAACTAAGAGGCTTATAATGGGTGAAAGATGAATGTAAAGTATCTTTTACAGTTCTCAGCTTCACTGAGAAGGTGATGCAAGTTTCAGCCATGTAAGTTGCAAATGGAGTGATCTGCTGATTGATCTAAGGAAAATACAGAGTGTGTGTGTGTGTGCTCTGAATTTGTTACTCATAAAGGATGGAGGGCCTCACGTTCTTCCATTCCCTTGCAAGTGTGCAGTGTCAAGTTGCTTGATGTCAAGTTGCTACAGTTGTGTTTGCTCGTATCTTAGCAGAGCTCTTGGGATAAGCATTCTGAAAACTGAATGGTTTCCAAACATATTTTTAAAAATTCGAGTATAAAGCAAATCTATAATCAAAATCTGCCATTAATATAGCGGTGTAACAGTCTGGGGTTGTCTTCATCCAGTGCAAAAGAGATTGTGCCTTTTAATATTTAACCATATGCAGATGGTATGTCAAACACAGCTTAAGGGGTGACTTAGGGTAAATTTCTTTCACTTTTGGTCTTTGGGATGTGTACATCTTGGGCTTTTTGAGGTTTGCTGGTGCACAGCATCCCTGTGCAGTCACACAGCACAGGGCTACCTCCATTGACTAGCCAAACCACTCTGTTAGTGGTGCAAATTCCTCAGTTCAGAGGGTTTTCATCTCTGTTAATGAATGGGGCACATATTTCACTTTCTCTTCAGGTTCTTAAACTTCAGGCAGTGCTTGCTTTATTTTTGGTTTTACATTGCCAGTTCCTTTCCTAGCAGTGCACTTCTAAGCTGCCCTTTGTCTTGCTGGTTTATGGTGCCAAGTAAACCCAGTGATACTCTGTAGCACTGGTGGAAAGTAAGTTCTTCAAGAAGCATCTTGAATGAAGTATTTGAATATGGATTGTCTTTTGTCACACTAAGTAACATTGCTGTTAGAAAAGTGAACTGTTTTAACTTCTAGGTCTGGGATTAACTGCTCTTTGGAGGCCTTTATTTTAAGGGGATCCAGACTTAAAACTGGTCATGTTTGAAAAGGGAGAGGGGATGGGAAGAAAACTTTGCTTGGATTAAATGGTTTACTCAAATTTTATTTTCACTTTAGGGAAAAACTTTTTTGTACAGAAAATTTGTATAATATGGAAAAATTGGTGTGAGCATCGCAGACAAACATGAAATATTTTTTAATCCTGTAAGTTATAATTAAAGCATTTTTAATGGTCTGAGTTAAAAATTAAACAGAAGAACTGGTAGGTAAAGTAGCTTTCCTAACATCTTCCTTTGTTGCAGTTTTAAGAAGCCAGATTTCATGACACCAATGAGCAAATAATCTATTTCCATTGCTGTTGCTATTATGTTGAAACTGTGGCATCATTCTTGTCTCCATTCAGGTTTGCCTTGGGTCCTTATTATTTTTGCTAGAATCTGATGGAGTGTTTTTCCTGCTATGATCATCAGTTCAGTCTCCTCTGGGTAGAGCAGTGGCAGCTGTAGGAATTTCAGGTCCTGCATAATCCATGGCCATTCAGAAAACCTTTTCCTATGTCTGAGGCATTGTCTGTGGAGGCTGTTGGGCTTGGCTGTGAGAGAGCAAGGAGAAAGGTGATGACTTCAAATTGTTCAGGAGTGTTTTTAAAAGCTGGCAGGTATGTGGCACCTATTGCAGAGTCTGAGAAGATTAAACCCTTGCCTTCATCTGCTGTGCTCTCCTTGGAGTGTTCAACACTCACTGTGTTGGCAGAAGCCCCTTGTGTATGGGGCTCTTTTGAGAATGTTGAGATTCCCCTGGGTTTGTTTGTTTTACCTGGATGAAATGCCTCTGGAATAAGCTGTCCTAGCAAGCCTGTGGTTTGGCTGATGTTTACTGAGGCCACTCAAGGAATGTTTTGTAGACAGACACGTAAGAGTTTGCAGTGGAAAAGCAGGCGTAAATTGCATCTAGGATAGAGAAATATGGAAGTGCTAGACGAGCAAGTACAAGAAAATTGGTGTGATGAGATGTTATGTCCTGATTTTGCAGTAACTGAGTTGTGTGGTGAGTAATAGAGGGTTACAAAAGAGCTAGGCCCTATTGCACTGCTTTTATACTGTTAAGCTGTGCTCTCTATCAGTGGAGGTAGCCAGATTTCTTTCTACATTGTAGGTCCAGTGAATTCTGGACAGTTTTCTGTGTGATGGGAATATCTTACCCAAGTGATAAATTATATTTTTTGTCCTCTCTGCATTTCCATTCCCCTCTCACAACTCCACAAAAACAAGCCAAAACAAAACAGTCCCAACTGCTGTTTGTGTCTAAGATGAGTAGAGTGAAAAATGCAGAAGAGCTTCTTAAGTCAGACTTTGAATACCTGGTTTTGCAGGTGCCATTTATACTTTCCTTGAAAATCCAGTTGTTAATGTTCTATGTTTATTTATAGACTCCTTTATTTTGAGCTACACATGCCTATGTGTAATGATTAGGACAGATATAGCTAAGGCAAAACTTGCTATAATAGTCTGTAAGTCGGAATAATTCTGATAGAGGGACAGGATTAAGTCCTTTTCTGAACTTGAGAAAGATACAGACTCATAAAATACAGGATGGGATGTACATAGTGAGAATGGGGCAGTTTGAGTGAAGCATCCTATGTTGTGTGTGCTGCTTTTGCCTTCCCCTTGTGTTTCTGGATTCTTCTAACTTCTAATTAATATTTTTAGCTACATAGTGATGATAAACAGCTATTACAAGACAAATAGATATTACTATGGAGGCATTACACGCTTGTGTAGTCTCAGGTATATCTTTATTGAACACCTTGAGATGCAGATTTTTTAGTGGGGAAAGGAGTTTTTAATATGATTAGCTGCTGTGCTGCATTGGTACTGCTTTGTTAATGCAAAGATAAACACTGATTATAGAAGCTGATAGTAGTGGTGTCATACGGAGTGAGGTGTTGCTGTAAATACAGAGCAATTACTTCAGGAGTAAACTGTGTCATTCTTTATCTAGTCAGAGAATCAAAATTTCTGTGGGTGTTTGTGTTTTGCTGTTCCTTTAAAGGAAAACTGTGTGAGCTTGTGAAGTGTTTTCAGAGGCTGCTCACATTTATTGCACAAGAGTCAGGGCTCCCTTGTACAGTGCTGATGGTGTGGGGTGCAGGTACACTTGTTGATAACTTGGACTTCAAAGTTTTGTTTTTCAAAAGCCTTTTGCTGCAAGCTGGTTAACTGTGCTTGCCCTAGGCCGTAGGCAGTGAGAGAGGTTTAACTTCAGGCTAGAGAGTCATGAATTACATATGGGGAGCATGGGATGGGTGGGAATTACCTGTTTATTACTCTACCTCTAGGGAAGGTAAATGAGCAAAGCCTGTTTACACACTGAACCATTGCAACTATTACTTGTTTTTCCTTTTGGTGGAAGTGAAAATGTCTTAGGGAATGTGGGGTTGTGATTGGAGGAGGGGTGGAATTTTAGATAGGCATGTGGCCTGAGGGATGTGCCTTAGTGTTTTGCTATTATGTTACAGTCCAGATAACTCTGAATTCATTTCCCTTATTCTTTCAGCTGTTTTTGAAGATCATAATGCAGCAGAAAAATGAAATGCCATAGAAGACATTTGCTTTGGCAAAGAAGTCAGCTGTTGGCCCAGTCTGGAAGATGGACCACTGGTTTTGGGAAGTTAGGGAAATACTGCTTCAAAAAGCAAGTTTTCCTAACTTAGAAGAAAAGACAGAGTGCCCAGCTATTTGTAAGTTTAAATCACAACAAACTGTACAGAATACTGCGGTGCAGAAGGAAGACACTTGAGCTCCAAAGCAGGTGGACTCCTGATGTGCTTCTAAATGCAGAAACCTGTCCAAAACTTACTGTTGAATTATACAGCTTTCCTTACAAAACTACTGAGAGCAAAAAGATCCTGTCCCTATCACTAAGCTGAAAGCTTGTCTGGAGAAGCAGCAAGGAAACTCAACAATGAATCCTTTCAGAGTGAAGATCCCTTGAATGGAGAATTTGAAACTGTTGCTGTTCTCAATAGCATCTCTGGCCATACCCATTATGTCTCATGTGGCTCGCTGGAAGGTGCTGCCTTACCTGTAAAGAAAGGTGGTTTTGTATATAGCGTGGAGGAGAGCAATAATGATGAGGGCAACACAGTCCTGGTAGTTTTAAACAACTGTAAAAGGAAATGCTGTTGCAAAGGGAGTGGAATGGAACTTGTGGCCCCTTGACAGCTCTAAAGAGGTCCAAATTTAACCATCATACTGTAAAAAAGAGATTTTTATTTATGATGCATAAGAAACTTTCTATGGTTAGGTTTCGGTATAGAATCATAAAATTCCCGAAACTTCGAGCAAGAGGCAAAACTTGCAAATTAAGAAAAATCAGGCGAAGGTGGGTGCAGAAAGTTACAAGGGACCATCAAGAAACGCTTCAGCGGGATTTTGAAGGTGGATTGTGTAATTTGTTTTCCTCCTGGAAATCTAAAAGTAAGCGTCTTTGGAAGCGGTACAGCTTATCAGATATGAACAATAATCCACCCAAATCTTTAGGAGCGGAGAATGAAACATGTGCACCTGAGATCTGCCACACACAGCATGTGTCTGCTGAGCCGTGTTCTGAGGCTCCAGAATCTGGAGGGCAGGGTGGCAGTGTGGATGCTGTCCCACCAGAACTGCATGTTAGAGCTTCTCCAGAGGCAGAAACCTTGCACCAGGCAGAGACCAATGGGGCTCTTGCAGAGGATCATTGCTCTGACATTGTTATCTCTGTGACAGGAAAAGAAATCGCTGTTTCAGATGAAGATGGTGCAGAATCCAAGGAGATTGTGGGTGTAGACGGAATGACACTGTTGCAATCCTCCTTGCAGGATTCTGATGTCAGTGGTAATTTTGCAAATGGACCTTTATCTATGGAGCTGACACAGAATGAGGACAGCTCTAACCAGATGGAAGTAGAAGGCTCCTTAAACTTGGACATTTTTAGTTCAAAATTACTAGATCACCCTTATTGTAAAAGTCCTCTGGAAGAGCCTTCACCAGAAAGCACAGGACTGAAATCAGGAACTCGGAAGGGAGGCAAAAGGAACAGTCAGAAAACTTCCCGGGTGGCTGATGAGCAGTTGGCAACGTGGCTTTGTGGTATAACTTTTAAATATCTTAGGGCATCCAGGAGTTCCTGAAAACTGCTGCGTGTATTGTGGAGTTTACATATTGTGTTAATTCCTTTATAAAAATGGTTTCTTACTCTGAATTGTAAAGGTCACTTAGCATAACATTTGATTAAATGAGGCTGCAAAGAGGAGAGCTGCATGAAGGAGGGACAAATGAATGTTTACCTGACAAGCTATTTTAAGATTATTTTGTTTTAGTTTACAGTGTAGTTTAATTGTAATCTGCAGGAAATTATTGATAGAAATTTTAAATGTCTTATCATGTGGAATCAAAAGGTTCAAGTTTTTAACTGGTTGACAATTGTTATTCTTAATTTGGTTTTTAAAAATCCTTGGTATTCTAATGCTTCCTTCTACCCTTATACTCTCTTCTCTTGCTCACTAAATCACTTAAACTTATGTTTTAAGAGCCAAACACTGTTCATTGTCCCTTAGTTTTCTCTCCAATTGTTCATAAAGTAAGCCGAATGAATCCTATGAGACAATAATTTTTAAAAAGACTGGTCTTAGCAAAGGTTCAGCAAAAAGGCTTTGGGGTTTTTTTGTGCTATGCTGAGCATGCAGTATTCGATAGTCTCTCTAAAGAGAAGCATGATAAAAATAGTAATTGGTGTCTTATTTATGTGTAGCAGCTTTTTACACACAGAGTAAGGAGCAGTAAGCTAACACGTTGTGCCATCTTGTACCATCAGTATAACTTCAGAGATGTTCTCATACCTTCCTTTGGAGAAATTGGCTTTTTAGAGTCCCATAAACTCTAAGCTGGTGTCAGTGAGTGTTAAGGAATTGTTTGAAGTTTGACGTGCTCCGATTTTTCTGTCTACCTGTTTGTCCTTCAATTTTGCAATTGATTTCGCTAAAGCAAAAGGTGAAGAAGGACACAGCTCTCCACATCCATATCTGTAAGTTAGTGTGGGATGTGTACATCTGTGACTGGCTTTATGTGATCCAGCAAGGACCAGATGTTGTGTTAGAAATTGAGAGAAACTCTGATAACCCAGTGAAGTGATCACTTCTGCAATGGAGTTTTAAAGTTCGTCCGTCAGAAAAACAGATGTGTAGTCCTTCTGTAACAGGCAAGAGCCAAGGTTGTATCAGGGTGGTAAAGGTTAAAGTTTTGTGGTCTGATAGTTTAGTGCTTGTGAGTTTTCTCAGCTGAAAAGCTGTAAAAAAGAATTTTAGTTGTAGGAGTTCTTTTGTGTTTAGGAGTGTTGTTAATAATTAACTGCACCCTAAAAGATGGTGCTAACCTGGCAAGAGTTCCTGAGTTAGAAACATGAAAGAGGTGCAAGTGTTAGGGCTGCTCTTGGGTTTTGAATTTCTCTGCAGCAGCTGAACTGGGACGTTAATGGGCTGCAATGCTTAGTGCATTCAGAAGAGCTATTAGGTATCAAACAGCCCCATGGTAAATCCTGGTCATGATGGGTATCTGATTTTTGCCCCGGGGCTGAACTTTGTGTTCTCTTCCTTGAGTTACACCAGCCCAAGTGAGGTCAGTAGTGCTGGAGGTCTGGAGCTCTGCTGCTCTTAGTTGTAATGACAAGAACAGTCCTTCCTCTGTGCATTAATAAAAAGCCTTTAAAATTTTTACATATTAAAACAGAATAAGGTACACTCATAAGCCCCATGCATTGTCTAGCTAGACTTCTAGCCAGAGTGCGACACATCTTCCCTGTCACAGTGTACTAAGATGTAAGGGATGAAAGTTGTTAGGCAAAAGTGTGGCAGAGTTGCAAGAAGCTTCTTTTTCCATGAAGAATGCTTCGTTGTGGTTTGATCTTGCTCTTCAGTCCTTCCTCCCTTCCTTCTGTCACACTTCTTGTTAAATCTTCATTGCTATTCTCAGCTCATTGTGTTTTGGGTTTTTTCTTGGTCTCTCTCCTTCGATGTTTATTCTTACTGCTGTTCTTCTGACATTTTTTCTGTCCAGTGTTTCTCTCATCTTGCTTTTTCCTATCCTGATCTTGAAAGTTTCCAGGAAATGTTCTTAAAGCCTTAGTAAGCACACATTGCCCTATCCAGTGATGCTCTGCCATCACACCCCAGCCTCAAAAGAGTCCTGGACTTTGGATTAATGCAATTTTCCTGGACTCTGATCTCAGATCCAGCTTTCTGTACACACCAGCTTTCTGTACACAGAACACATGTTTTCTGCTGCAGCTGAAAATTCATTTTCAGAGAGCTGGACAACTTGTTCTTTTTTCTCTTGTTTACTAGCAAGTGTTGAAATCCTGTTCTCCATTCTCTTTCGTTCTCAGAGTAGTTTTGGATGCTTGTGTGGAATTTATATCTCCAGTGTTCCAGTCTTGTGTTTGAGAAAGAAAAAGTCTATTTCCTAGGTTTTTCAATTCTTCCAGCATTCATCTCTTCATTATTTCCAAGTTAATATCTTTTTCTGGTGTAGTTGCTCAGTGTTTTCCTGGCCAATGACAGACTGACATGGCTGTCAGTGTCACCTTAAATGCTATCCCTGGGATGCAAGGGTAAAGGAGTTAAACTTGCTGGGAGCCTGTCTGGCGTCTTTTCCGTTCACTGTGGTGCGGCAGCGGAACTGAGCAGGCTGCAAACACTGCCAGCTCCAGCTGCCTGCATTTGAGGAGAGTCATTCTGCCTGCCATAAGGACAGGATACTGGCTTTTCAGTGAAACCTGGTGGAGGAACTGATGGCTTTTCACGTTGCAGTAAAATGATTTAAAATGCTAATTGAAGCAGGGAAGGGGATGGGTTCTTCTCTAGCACTGGTATAATTAGTTTGCTGTAGATATGTATGTGTATGGCAAGAACAGGGGCTGATCTTTTCCTGTGAAGATGAGTGATCAGATTCATGCATTTTTATTTTTGTCCTTCTACCCCCGCTTTTATTTTATGTTGCAAATTTGAGCTTAGTTTTCTTAAATATGTACTTGCCATGTGTGGTGCTGCATGTTGGTTGGGTGCAGAATGACTGCTGCTTGTACCTGTAAGAACTGAGAGCTTTATTGGATTGGTGAACTCAGAAGCTTTTTATATGTTTGCACTTTAATTTTTCTGGTATATTTAAAGGATTCCTAGATGAAGTTATGAAGAAATATGGCAGTTTAGTACCACTCTGTGAAAAAGATGTCATGGGAAGATTAAAAGAAGTCTTTAATGAAGATTTCTCCCATAGGTGTGTAGCAGTATCACATTGTACACCTGGTAAAGAACAAAAATCACTTGCATTGCTACTGCATGATCTACATCTAACAACTAGCAGAACAGAATCCATTTGACATGACCTTGACTTGATTTTTCTCTACCTTTTCAATCCTGTTTTAGAAAACCTTTTATCACCAGGGAAATCATGAAGTATCGGGAAAAACATCCAAAAACCTCCACTTGCAATTTCCGGGTCTTCTATAATAAGCACATGCTAGATATGGATGATTTGGCTACACTGGAAGGCCAGAACTGGCTGAATGACCAGGTCAGAGATGCTTGGTGTTTATGTGCTTCCCTAACCCTTTTCAGCCCATTTATGTTAGAATACCAGTTGTTCACCTTCTGCTGACATTCTGATAGTCCACATCAGGTGGACTATCCTTACTTTACACTTCACAAGTAAAAGGACTGGTGGGCAGCTTTTACAGTGACAGGTGCTGTAAGTCTGGAAGCTGGGAGGTGTCACAATTAGACTGTTTCCTTTTGAAGAAATGATGTTGCACAATTTTGATAAAATAGTGGCTACTCATATAGGTTTTAGTAACTTTCCCCATCCCAAGCTTGAGCAGATTACAAGAATGACGGAGTGAAACAGCAAACTGGCCCACAGCCAAAAAAACAGGAAGGCTGCAGAGCCCAGGGCATGCACCAGTAGATTTAAATTGAATTAAACTGCATTTAAGATTAAGGCAGACTTCAAGCAGCCAGTAACAGTCTCTCTCTATAGGATGACCACTATTAGTTGCAGACTGCTTGTCCTTCAGACAATGTGGCTCTTAAGTCTCCTCTCCATATTGCTGATTTATGTGGATAGGGCCCTATGTTTTATGGGGACTTCCGAATTTGGGTCTTGAAAAACTGTGATGTATGTATTTAACTATTTACTAACTCTTCCAGATAATTAACATGTATGGTGAACTCGTAATGGATGCGGTCCCTGAAAAGGTGAGGGAGTTTTGTTATTACACAAATGTACCTAATGAGAGATGGAAAGGGGAGGGTGAAACTTTGCACACTTCAGGTATAGAATCAGCATTTAACTCAATGATGGCCTGAGTGGTTCCATTATAATTTGTTGCTATGTGCTGCTCAAATTTTCTACCTTTCCTTTTCCCTTTTCAGTGCTGTTGCTCTTGTTTCAGGAACTGACTGTATTAGCTCTGCAGGTGGTCTCTGTGGTAGCCTAATGTCACTGATGTACCTGTAGAAGACACGTGCCCTGTTTTGGCCCATCCCACTCTCCTTAGTTCCCTAGAGGTTTCTGTTTCCAGCTTATCTGCTTCTAAAGTGCTGTATTCATGCCTTTGCTCGCCAGCCTGGTGTTTCAGCTGAAATTTCTGATGAAGATGGATTTCTGCTGAGATGACAAACCATGAGTGTTAGCATCTGAACCATGCACATGTGCTGCTTGCACTCACCCTCCCGCCCACCTCGTAGCTGTGGGGGCTGTAACAGCTCAAGCTGTGTCAGCTGCCTGCCTGGTGAATGTGAATTTGTGTGGAGCTGCTTGGTTCCTTGGCACTATTGACTCTGCAGGACTCTGTTTTGTGCATCCTCCTCAGAATGCTTACAGCTTTGCAACTGCAGTGCTTGACTGTTGGTGGCAATTGAGAGAAAGAAAGCAAAAAAAAAAAGTAATCAAGATAACACCCCCTCCCATTTTGTGACTAAATTTGCAGCAGTAACAATTATAAAAACCCATCTGTTTACTAGTAGGGCATAACAGTTTTGAGGTGAGACCACAAAGGAAGAACCAAACAAAGCCATTCTTAGATGAGCTCTGCACAATGTAACTCTTAAAATCTTCAAGCTCTGAAGAAAGAGTGTTGTTGCTTTGATTGGAGGTGATGGTGATTCTTCATTAGTATTCTCTGTATTTCCTGAGTGTGCTAGGCTTGGGGTATTGGAGATTGTATCTGTTTGCTTGTGTCTGCTTTTTCTTCCTAGTGCATAATTGAAATCCTCATGGGAGATTTTGTGCTGGTACCTCAGAATGTGGTTTTGAAGTCTGTTGGCATAGCTAATGGCTATTAGACTGTGTTCTCAAATGCTGAATTTTCTAACTTTTTTCAAGTAACAGCTCGAGCCTTCTACCACCTCTACACTAGCAGAATTATTAAAAACAGATGTTGCAGATTTCTGTTTGTATTAATCTGTTAGTATAATTGCAAGAAGCTAAGCATAGGGAATAATAGTGTTAACTTGGAGCTAACTTTTTTTTGCATAAGCCTACATTTTTTTGTCATAAATGTCAGTTTTCACTTACCAAATGGATTGGTCCTACCTTAAAAATACTTCTCAATAGCAGAATATTGTTCTTGTCATAAGAGTTGAATGCCAAAGACAATGTTGTTGGACTAAATCTCATAACTGTTTTGATCAGTTTTCTTTTTCTGAGTCTCAGCTTCCAGCAACTAAAGCCAGAAGTTACTCCCTTTTCCACCACCCCTGCTTTTCCAGTCCAGTGTTCTCTTCCTTGATCCCTGTAAAGAACAACAAAAACTAACTCCTTGTCCTGGTGTTTTTCTCCCAAGTCCGTCTCCAACTAAAAAATTAAACATGATGTGCCTGGAGATACAAAAATGTAAATACAAATGCTGCAGTGGCTCACATGATATATTATAGGGAAATGAGGCTTATTTTATTAGCTTGCTGAAGAACAGTAAGAGTTGAGGCTTGGCAAAGCCTCTGTTTGTCCCTACTGGGGTTCTGTTTCTAAACCTACATTAAATATTGCCTCATTACAAGTTGTTTTGTATAAATTATCCTGAGGGAAGGGGAATGGCTGTGCATGAAAATTCTGTGCTCATTGCTCCCCTCTCTCTCTCTCTCTTTTTAGGTTCATTTCTTTAACAGCTTTTTTCACAGACAGCTCGTAACCAAAGGCTATAACGGGGTAAAACGATGGACGAAAAAGGTACCTTTAACATGGTGTCATCAGTGCTGGGGTTCTGCTGGGCTGGGCTCAGTCACTCACTTGAAGCTGGGTTACAGTGTGTATTTGCAAAGGATGGGTTAGCAAAGGAGCTGTGCAAAGTGGGAAGGGCTTGATGAAAATAGTGGTGTGGCACTATTCAAGTTAGTACGGGTATGTTGTACTTGGAATGGCTAAATCTTCAGTGGGAGGTTATCTCTTTGTGTATGTTCATGCAAGTTGTTAATTTAACTGCAAGAAATGTCTTTTACTGCTCCTGACAGTGCCAGGTACACTAATCTACAGGAGAGCAGACTTAATTCTGCTTCTTCCTTTTATCTCAACCTGGCATTCTTTGACAAAATCAAATTGTTACTCCAAGTAACACATTCCAGATACTAGAAAGCAAAAAGGAGACCCATGGTTAATAAGCCAGACTGTTGTTCTCTTGACAAGAACAGAATTCACCTTGCTTTCCAGAACCCACACCAAATCATGGGTGTGATATTTTCAGGGATAGCTAATGCAAAAAGAAATACTCTCCTTTTTTCTTTTTTTTCTATGAACATTTGTCCTTTCTAATATGGGAGATGAGGCAAGACTAATCAAAGGCCATGTTGGAATGTATGATCTTTCTGCAGAAGTACTTAAATAGCACACATCTGTGAAGTGCTAGAGATGAACTCATTATCCAAATATAAAATCTATTCATATAATTTATTAAAAATCTCTTTAAAGAGAGATGGAATATCGGTGCTTAATATTCCCACATATTATTTTTTAAACGTTCCTTTTCTCCAGCAACCCAAGTTTTGTAAAAACCTCCAAAATTAAGGTAGATTCTGGAAGCAGGATCTGTATTGTTGTTGCTGCTGAGAGGTGCCTGATGAGACAGGACAATTTTTAGATATTTACACTTAAATTCTTAAAGAATCTCTCAAGCAAGAATAAGAACTAAGCAGTTTCTATGGGAAAGATTCTGTAGACTCCTTCATCCTGCAATGTGCAATTAAGGGGAATTTGTTTCTGCTCTTTAAACACACCAGAGTATTGCACCATGTTTTGTAAATGTTTTCTCCTGGGATACAGGGTATCCTGTGCCTGCTCTGGCTGCAGTGGTTTCAGGGCTCCTGTTAGTGCCTGTCCCTTCTGATCACCCATCACACTGGCACTCCTGATTCACTGTCGCGACCCAGAGCTGACTCTGCTCTCGTGGTGAATTGAATCTGGGTTGCCACCACTCTTCCTGTACATCAGTTCATAACTAAAGATGAACTTTTGGCTGCCTGTTTCTACTCTTCTGCTGCAGGATTGCACACCTGTAGTAATCCCACAACTAGGGCCACATGAGGACCCTTGAGTTTTGTGTGGCTCTGCTGTTGCTGGACATCACAGAAGATGTAGTTCATTTCTCTTACTCCAGTTTTCCTTTGTGGTCTCAGCTTGCTGCTGGCTGGCATCCCTGTGCTTCTCTGCACGAGTGATGGATGGGTGTGTAGTGAATGTGCTGCAATCCGCTCAGGAAGCAGTTCCTGCAGGTGGAGCAGGGTCGATGCTTGTCACAATCAAAGGGCTGTTGTGAGCCAGCCTCAGCTGATAACTGCTGTGAATGCCCACACCTTTTTGTCTCTTGACTTCCCATTGTTACTCAAGAAATAGACTTTTCTTTCCTACAAAAGACCTGCCCTTGCCAGTA
This sequence comes from Urocynchramus pylzowi, assembly GCA_013397555.1. Taxonomy (NCBI): domain Eukaryota; kingdom Metazoa; phylum Chordata; class Aves; order Passeriformes; family Fringillidae; genus Urocynchramus; species Urocynchramus pylzowi. The sequence goes on from VZRH01006018.1 coordinate 157,918, forward strand.
GTGTTGCAATTATGTACTGTTCAAATTGCACAGTGCTTAAAAAAAAACAAGAAAAAAGCTTAGAAATCTTCCCACAGGATGAGTTCATTTAGTTCAGGATTCTATTTTTGCTTATTTTCTGGACTGTGCCACCAAAACCCCAGTAATTAAACACTTCTTTCAAGAGGAGCTAGGAGAAGGAAGATCATGAAAGGCCCTGGCTTGGCTGGCTTCCAAAAGCACAAGGGCTCATCTGCCATACAGACACGGGGGGTGTTGCATCTGATCTACTTGTTCTGTACTTCAAGACCTTTTCCCTCGTTTGCTTGCCTGTGACCACAGTACATCTGTTACAAAGTCAGCTTTCAGAAAGGATGAATCTGCTCTACCTTCTTGCCCTCCTTTTCTCTGTTCACCAAAGCATCCTGCACTCCTCTGCTTTCCTCTGGCAAGTCCCAGAGCCTGTGTTAGAGCAGAAGAGGTCAAACTCCAAACTTGCTTTTTTTGTGGGGTGTTTGTGATTACAGCCTCTTCATAGAATCACGGATTTGTTTGGGTTGGAAGAGGCCTTACAGATCATCCAGTTCTTCCCCTCTGCCATGGGCAGGGACACCTTCCACTATCCCAGATTGCTCCAAGCCCCATTCAGCCTGGCCTTGAACACTTCCAGGGGTGGGGCAGCCACAGCTTCTCTGGGCAACTTGTGCCTGTGTCTCACCACCCTCTCAGGGAAGAATTTCTTTCTTACATCTAATCAAAACCTGTCCTCCGTCAGTTTAAAGCCATTCCCTCTTGTCCTGTTGCTCCATGCCCTTGTCCAAAGTCCATCTCCAGATGTTGTTGTAGCCCTTTAGGTACTAGAAGGTGTTATAAAGTCTCTGTGGAGCCTTCTCTTCTCCAGACTGGACAGCCCCAAGCCCTCAGTCTGTCTTCACAGCAGAGGTACCCCAGGCCTCTGAACATCTTTTTGGCTTCCTCTGGACCTGATCCAACAGGTCCACCTCCTTCTTATGTATGGGGCCTCAGAGCTGGACACAGCACTTCAGGTGTGGTCTCCTGTGAGAGCAGTAGAAGGGCACAATCTCCTCCCTGACCTGCAGGCCTCACTGCTTGTGATGCAGCCCAGCATGCAGTTTGCTTTCTGGGCTGTGAAGGGGCTGTGAGTGCACATTGCTGCATTGTGTTGAGCTTCTCATCAACAGCCCCAANCCTCTTGTCCTGTTGCTCCATGCCCTTGTCCAAAGTCCATCTCCAGATGTTGTTGTAGCCCTTTAGGTACTAGAAGGTGTTATAAAGTCTCTGTGGAGCCTTCTCTTCTCCAGACTGGACAGCCCCAAGCCCTCAGTCTGTCTTCACAGCAGAGGTACCCCAGGCCTCTGAACATCTTTTTGGCTTCCTCTGGACCTGATCCAACAGGTCCACCTCCTTCTTATGTATGGGGCCTCAGAGCTGGACACAGCACTTCAGGTGTGGTCTCCTGTGAGAGCAGTAGAAGGGCACAATCTCCTCCCTGACCTGCAGGCCTCACTGCTTGTGATGCAGCCCAGCATGCAGTTTGCTTTCTGGGCTGTGAAGGGGCTGTGAGTGCACATTGCTGCATTGTGTTGAGCTTCTCATCAACAGCCCCAAAATCTGTCACCTTCTCATTTCTATCAGCAGCTCTGATAGAAATGAGTGGTGCTCACACTCATTGACAGTAATGACAAGTGTCATTACTGCAGAGATGAAGAGCTGACCTAAACTGAGGCTCGATTGTATTGCCATCATTACCTAAGAAATCCCACTTCAACACAGATGTTGCAGTGCAACATGAGCAGGATTTTGTCACAAATACAGTAGTGATTAATTCTGATACTCTACAAGGTTCCTCAGCCACTTTCTGGACTGTAACTGTATTTTTGTGCCTGCCAATAAGTTGTGTATTAGGTAAACATGAAGAATGTGGTGAAAGATTGGAGGGGGCAAAATAAAATTTATTTAAAAGAAGAAAAAAAAATTATGGAGTGGCAGAGAGGAAACTTGGATACAATTAATCTCTTGCTTTGCTGTATTTTGCCTGTGGAACTCTCTGTAATATATGTTGATCTTTTTGCCAGGTGGACTTGTTTAAGAAGACTCTCTTGTTAATTCCTATTCACCTGGAAGTCCACTGGTCCCTCATTACTGTGAACATCCCCAGTCGAATTATTTCATTTTACGATTCCCAAGGCATTCATTTTAAGTTTTGTGTAGAGGTAAGAGTGACAGCTGTGTCTGCAAGTCTGAACTGTTTTCTTAAACAAAACACTCCCCCTTTGTTTCTGTTCAGCCATAAACTTTAAATGTGGTATGTCTGTCATTGTCTTGCTGTGTATGAAATGAGAATCAGCCTGTCCTGCTGAGGAGTCTGAAGCACAGAGCTTGAGGGTCACACCAGAGCTGGGAGCTGAGGTCAGACTGCCTATTGCCCAATTAGCCTGACCGTGTAATCAGCACAGCTTTGGTGACTCTGACTTGGCACTCCCACAAAAAGCAGGAGCTCAAAGCCCAGTGCCATGGGGAAGCAGAAGAACCCCAAGGAGAGTGAGGGCACTTCTTTCATCTGTTAAGGGGCTTGTGTTTAGGATAAATGATAAATTGTGGTCCTTTAGAGGATAGGTTGCCTGGGTGAGAGCACAGGACTGAAGATGCGTAGTGTTGCCCAGTGGGGTTTATGTGTTACTGTGCTATTAACAGCGTGTTGCCTTTTTCCTTGTCCTGCATTGAAGTGGGGTGTTGGCCTCTGGTTAGAACCCAGCAACCTTTCAGGGCTGCAACCTGAACACTGGAGTCAAATTATCAGTCTTCCTGATAAAGAACAGCCAGGAAATTTTTGCTGGGCTTAGCAAATTGTAATGACCCTCTTACAAAAGCTAATTTTGTCAACTTAATTGCTTGCTTGATGCAGCAGCCCTCTACTTTTAACTGTGTGTAGTTGTTGGCTTACAGAAGAGTAGTAATTATTGTACCCAGGAGAGTTCCCAGTTAGGACTTCTGAATGAAGATAGTATGCCTGCTGGCATTTGCTGAGGATGAAGCTAATGTTTGTCCTGGGAGCAGGAGATCTCATGCTCTCTAGCTTGTGAACGTGCAGCATGAACCAGCCATCCCTCTCGGCAGCCCTACGGTCTATCCTGCAGCCTTGCAACGTGATCTCTCCCATCCCATTCCAGGCAAGGCATTTGCACCTGAATGTCTCACAGACATGAGGAAATTTTATTTCTGCCTGTTCTAGGGGTAGGAGGGGGGCACTACCCCAGAATTCACTGTGATCCACACACTAATGTGAATATTTGTGCGCTGCGGTGTTTAAATTGTGCTGCAAATTCCCAGCCTGTTTACAGGGAAGTAGGATTTGCTTAACCCAAGACCATAGTCTCATTTATCTTGCTTCCTTCTCTTCGCTTGTGTCAGCCTATTTTTTTTCCTGTATGTCACTAAAACTCTCCCTGGAGCTTTGTTGATTAGCTGCAGAACTCGAGCATTTTGTATTGAGATTCCAGCAGGAAAATGTGGTTGTATTGAACGTAAGGGCCTTGGTGTCAGCCAGTAAGCCAGGAGAGAACACATGCCAGGCTGCTCTGTTTTTCTCTGCATGTCTGGGAGCACTCTGACCTTGTGCCTGGGTGCCACAACTAGTCTGGTATGAAGTAGAGCAGAGTACAGTATGGCTGAGGGGTGTTAGAGCTCCCCTTGATAGATTAAAATGAGCCTTGATGGTGGAAGGCACAGTACCCACCAGAGTTCATTTCTTTACCCCTAGATTTTAGCTCAGCTCCTAATGCTCACCTGAAATTTGTCCTCATTGTCAAAAGATACCAACCAAGCAGTCAGTGTTTCTCTCCTGTTCTTTCGTGGGTGAATAATGTTGCTTTTTTTCCCTTTCTTCTTTAAAGAACATTCGAAAGTATTTGCTGACTGAAGCAAAAGAGAAGAATCGCCCCGAGTTCCTTCAGGGTTGGCAGACTGCTGTGACAAAGGTAAATGGCAGTACTTTGAGCCCTGGGGTCTGACTTTGTGGGAGATTTCACGAAGCTGCTTCTAAATTCATATATTTGTACAAGTAGTAAATGGGTTTATGCTGCCCACATGGAGGGTGCTGGGAGAGATGCAGGTAGTCACACATGGGAATTCCAGCTCTGTTGGTCATTCAGCTCCCACCAGGGCTTTAGCACTTTCTGTAAGTGGCTTGGTGATCTGAGCCTTTCTCTGAACAATTTAATGTGTGCACAGCAAAACCTGCAGCTGGTGTCCATATTGACACAAGGTCAAGGACTGACTGAGCTGGACACTCAGCTGCCCCCCTTCTCCTGAAAGGGATGTTCTGAATGAATGGGCTTTGGTGAGGGAGGGAGCAGGCTGGTGTTGCTACTGCTGATATTTTATGTTTGCTGTGGATAGAGGGCTTTGGTCTCCAGGGCTGTTTGTGGCACAATGCGTTTGATCGCAAGTAAACAAAGTCTGGCTGCAATAAAAGGGAATAACTTGTGTGTAGTGTAAATGAGGGAATATGTAATTTGCGTAGCCACCCCATAATGGCTCCAAAGATATAAAACAGGTCATTGCACACTAGACATACTTCCAACAGCTCCCTCCTTGCACAGATTTATTTTTAGATGCTGATACAATGATAAAATGATTCTTCTCTGCACTCATGCACAACCTGTGCAGTCAGTTCATCCTCCTGCATTCTGCGAGGCAAAAGATCTGGGAGTTGAGAAAAAACAATTACTCTGCCTTTTCAAGTGCCAGAGACATAATAGCACTAGTGATTGGGACTTTTTAGCTCTGCATATCAAAATTGAGTATGTTTGAGGAAATAATGAAGGTTGAAAGTTATCATTTGAGACTGCCTTGCTCAGTCCTGTTGCCTAGTGATGAACCATTTGTCATGTTCTCTGAAAACCTTTGGTGTGGCTGGGGGAGGAAAGCCACTGCTGGTAGCATGGATGCTGAGAGTAATCTTCCTCTAGGCCTGTGTGACTTTGCTGATACAGTTTCGTCCTGTGTAAAGTAGATAATGCTGTACAAACATTTATTTAAACTAATTGAGAAGCTGTTCTGTGTAGGTCACTAAAAGAAAATAAACTTGAAAGAAAGACTTGTAATTTATTTTCTGTCCTACACTATATATTTTTCTAAATATTAGGTGTTATTCTAACAAGGTGTTGAGTGTCACCTTGCAAAGTTTGGGATGAGAGCAAGTAATTACAACTTCATTTTCTGGTGCTGCAGAACAGCTATCTCTGAGCATGAGACAACTGATCCTTAAGCTGAATCTCCTTTTGGGCTTTAAGCAGGACATAGAGAACGAAAGGATCTAACTAAGTAAAAGGATAAGGATCTCATGTGTCTCTGGTTGTTCCTTTTCCTTTCAGTGCATTCCACAACAGAAAAATGACAGTGACTGTGGGGTTTTTGTGCTCCAGGTAAGAGTATTCTTATCCAAAAATCAGTGGCCTGTATTGTTCATATAGTAAATGTCCTTTTTTCAACCAAGCCTTTTCCTTTTCCCCAGTACTGCAAGTGCCTCGCCTTAGACCAGCCTTTTCAGTTCTCCCAGGAAGATATGCCCCGAGTGAGAAAAAGGATTTACAAGGAGCTGTGTGAACGCCAGCTAATAGACTAATAAAATGCAGCCAACCTAATTTCTCTGGCATTTCTGACAAGTTGCAGCTGGTGTTTGTGTACTTGAATTTCTGAAAATTTCCATGAATTTTGAGCGATTCTCAGCTTAGTGGTGTGGCCACTATTGTTACCTCAATCTTTTGCAAAGTTCTTTAAGTGGCAGAACATAACAGAGCTGCCATAGACTATTCCTAATGTCAGTTTGGTTCTCTTATGTTCTTTCCTGTATTTAATATTTATTATTTCAGCATGCATATAGGCAAAGCATGCAACTAAAACCATGAAACGGTAGATTTGGGGCACCTTTGAGGTGTAGCTAGAAATGACAAATACAGGTGAATTTGTCTGGAAAAATAAAGATGCATGATATGTTTTCTGATGCAATAATGCTTTGAATGTATCAAAAAAAATCAATGCCATAAAAAGAACAGCTAGAATGTATTTGATAGTTCCATTGTCCCTGTTGTAGCTGTGTAATACTGGATACCACATTTTAGGGTGGCTAAACTCATCTACAGCTTTAATTTGTGAAGACCCCTTTTTCAAATAGTCCAAGTTGCTAATAAAGTTTGTTCTGTTAGCATTTCTCTGGCTGTCATTTTCAGCCTGTCCCTATAGATAAAAAGCAGTCTTTGCACAAATGAAGCTTCAGCACTTGTCTGTATAAGAGAAAGTACAGAAGTGTTCAGTCAGTCAGATGGATGGTAAGTTCTAGATGCTGCAGAAGTCTCCATGATGTGTGTATTAAGGAGAATTATAAAGCTGGCCCTGAAGAGTCACAGCTTAGATAGTAAGATAAACTCCTTGGCAGTAACTGTTTACATCTCAGATGGTTTTGAGTCATTTCTCAGATCCCTGATATGCAGTGAAAATGTACCATTTCTCCCTTCAGCTCTGTCTTCAAAGTTTGTTGTCTTTAACCTCCCATTGGCTTTTGCTTTTGTTCAAATGTAAATTAATTCATTTCTGCTGCATCTGCTGTTTGATTGTCTCGAACATCCCTGGTTTTGTCTGTGTCCAGTAGCACGGATGGGTCTGGTTGGGAGTTGCAGCCCTTGTGGTGGATGCAGTGCAAACACGGTGAGGTCATGGCATCCTGCTCCAGAGGGGTGGGAGCCCACGAGCCCAGCCCTGAACTTCAGCCCTCAACTTCACAGGGGTGTTGTGCTGGGCAAAGGGTGAGCAAGAGCAGTGGATCTCCTGGGCTTTCACCTTGGGCTGTAAACTGTGATGTGCTCCTTGCTGAAGAGAGCTACTTCTGTTTGAAGAGATTGTTGTCTGGCACTGCTGCACCAGCAAATGTCTTTGCTGTGTTTTTCTGCCAGATAACAGGAATGAGCCCAGAGGAAAAGTATTTTCATTGCTAAACATCATCTGCTGCACAGCTTCACTTTGTGTCCATCCATAGCCCTGGTTCTGATGGAGAAAAACCACTTTGACTTCCCTGTCTTGCAAATTAATTCAGACTTGAGCTAAGCCAGGTGCAAATCTCTCCTAGATGACGGGAGGGAGAAGGGAGGGAGTGCCAAGCACAGTCAGGCCAGGAAGTGGAAGCACGTGCACTCTGCGGTGCTGGAGAAGGAGTTCCTGCAGTATCCTTGCATGTTCCCACTTCCCCTTGTTGGCAGCTGGCAAGGACTGGCTTAATTTAGCAAGATAAGGAAAGCCTTAAGCACTTGGTTAGATAATTTAAACGAGGAACTTAATGAATCAGAAAGGACCTAAAACCCAGACAGGCAAGATAGATCTGCCCATTGTATGGTGCAGAGCACCCCACAGCACACGGTTAATTTGTGTTTCCCTGAGGTGTAACTGACAGGACAGCAGCATCTTCTTGAGGTGAGTGCTTGCAAGCAGTGGAGGGTGACTTCATGAAAACTGAAACTTGGGGTGTTTCAGTTTGTATGTTTATTACTACAAGCCAGTGCTGCCATTCTCATCTTCTCTGTGTCACATGAATGGTTCCAATGCTTATGTGGTGGGACAACTGATCCAGGCCACAACTGACCCAGAGGACAGTTCTTACCTCAGTATAACCTGCTACTAAATGTGTATTCCCGTAGGAAGGAATACACAGAATTGGGTGGCCAGGAAAAGATGTGGATGTGGTGCCACTTTGGGTGCATGAAAGTGAGGCTTTATTTTCAAGTAAGACTCCTGGCAGAAAGGGAGTGGAACAAAAAGAACTGCATGAGCAAATTGCTTTTCTTTTCAAAACTTGAGCAATTTGGTAAGGAAGCTTGAAAGGTGTCCTGTGAAACTACCAGCCTGGGAGGCTCAAAGACCCTTATTTTTTTGTGCAAGTTGCCTTGTTGATGGATATTTTTCATTGCATGGGAATGTGCTGGAACACTGCACTACAGACAGTTGTTTCCTAGGGCTTGGTGCCTACTACTGGTTGGTAGGCATCCATCTTGCTCTATATGAGAGATCATGAGGAGCCTTTAATCACGATCCCCTTATCAGCGGCGTCAGCCAAAGCGCAGGATTTCTGTGAGCTGTGTGGTGAACGTGGGTGCTTTGAAGCAAGTGCATGTGTGTCCCAGATCGTTTGAGGGGAGGGGGCTTGCATTTGAATCTGCTGCCTTGTGAATTGGGGAACAGGGTGGGGAAACATGCATGTTGGAAAATACTTCTTATGTGCTTTCTTGTCATCTAGAGCTTTCCTGACAAGTGTTCCAGTTGGTTATGGGGCAGCACAGAGGAGTTGCACTTGAGTCTCCAGCTGTGAACACACCAGTGAGGGGCCTCTGAAAAAAAAAGGAGGGGAAATTGAAAACAGATCTAATGTAAGCAAAGTATGTTGGTGCAGTGTTGAAATTAATCACAGGCAGTCGGAATCTCAGGCTCTGTAATGGTGTATCCTGTGAAACTGGACTAATTAACTCCTCCTTGAGAATGTCTTTGATGCCTTAAAGGAGATGGACTTCATAATCTGTAGTCATTTTACTAGTTCTTAAAACATTCAGAACTATGTAGAGTGTTTTTATTATGAGAGGCACATTTATGTGGATGTAGTTATGGCTGTTAGCAATTCCATTAATGTGATCTTCAGATTTTCATAAATCACTCTGAACTGGTTTGGCAGATGCTTAAATTTCACGACTTGTTCCAAAGAGATTGTCTCGCTGTGCTGATTTATACAAATAGTCCCAGAACTGGTGAAGCCTCTGCCTCGTGCGTGACAAATTTAAGCTACCTGAGTTGTAATAAACCTTAAACTGAATTGAAAATGAATTATCAGTTTCCATTTCGTTTGCTTTAATCTATAGTTTTAAATGACTGTGCCCCTGATACAAATCAATAAATGCAGAGTGTGGCCTTGATTCTGCAAGGTGAGTAGAGAGATGCCTATTGCTGAGCTGCTGGTACTTGCAGAATGGAGGCTGGACCTTTGTGGTGTCTAATATGCAGTTGTTCTGTTCTTACCAGGTTCTCTTGAGTGTGAAGGTGATATTTTGAATGTTTCACATGCACTGATCACTGAGCCAGACAGGCTTGCACAGAGCTGCTGGCTTGTGTTAAATCTCCAGCAGAATGCTTAACCTACCTTTACTTTCTCAGACTTTTGATTGGCGTTATCTACTGTAGCATTTACTCAATTCAACGTGAAAATTTAAACCTTGGAAAGTGCTGCAGAGTTAACTGCACTGAGCAACGACTGTGCACTGTGGGTGTGCTCTTGCATTGAATGAAGCCCATGTTCCTGTGCAGTAATAAAATTGAGTTTTACCATAAACCCTATTTTCTTTCAGTGGTTTGGTTTCATTTTAATTTTAAAAGCAACCGATGTGATGTTTGAGGGAATGTTTGTAGCAGCTTGTTTTGGGATGTGTTATTAGGAGAAGCCTCTCCAGTTGATTAGTTCAATAACTCTGAGCTGAACACTAATGATGCTCTCTGTCTCGCAGTGATGTAACTTACTGTGGTTTAAGTTCTGACAACATACAAGATTGGAGATGTCACCCATTGCATAAATAAGGGTGGAAATCTTGCATTAGACACTTTCTTCTAAGGTGGCATTTAAAAAACACAAATCTGTCAACAGAGCACGTAGGACTTAAATTGCTTTTCTAGATCAAACTACACTAATGCCCTTCCTGTATTGCTTGTGGATTTAGCTGTGTAACTATAGAGTTAAATCTTGTCTTTGCTACATGTTACAAAGCTATACAGCTTGTGAATTTGTGATAATGGTGAGAATGAAGGCTTAGCAAATGTCTCTTTAAGCTGTTAATCATGAGACTGGCAACATCATTGTCTTTATTACATTCATAATTTAAAAATCCTATCATGGAGGAGGAAACATGGATGCTTGTTAAATATATTCTTCAGTGGAAAGTACTAAGAAATCAGATCATTAAAGTACAGAATCATAAGAGACACTAGAGCCTTGCCAGGAACAATAATTACTATTTATATGTAATAGGCACTGGGAGGGAAAAAGATGAGTCTGGTTTGCTTATGCCTGAACTTAATGGGTTTTATGAGTAACCAGCTAGAAGGATTTGGGGATTGAATTTCATTTCAGAGTATGTAATATTACAAACTATAGAGCTAAAAACTGTTGTAAACGGAGTGAAATATCTTGAGAAATCAACTGGTTTGTTTTCTTTCAACACAAGTAAGCAGAACATGTGCAAAGCAGCTCCAGCTCCTGCCTGAAATTCTGATGAGTTCTTCGTTCTTGGGTTTAATTTCAGCATTGCTGGTAACTCATCTCCCCTAACCTGGCACTTTGAGGTTCCAGACCTTACCCAAACACTAAGGTTACCTGGGGCTCTTTACAGACAATTTTGGGACGTGGCTGAGAGGAGGAAGGATCAGAAATCCATTGGGGAATCTGTTTGCACCACCTTGTGATAAATGTTTTGTGGGAGGAAGGACAGGGGAGAAACTGAGCTTTAAAAAAGATCTGTTAAACTGGATAATGTGGGTCAGGTCATGTTGATGGTACGTTTAGAGCTTGATGCAGACAAGGAGCCATCTTGTTTATGGAAACCTTGGAGATGAGTGGGAGAGAAATGCAGGGAAGAGATGCCTTCTGCAGGGATCATTGCTCTGCACAAAGGAACACTCTGTCTTGCTTCAAGCCTGTGCATTTTACATCAACTTAATGCAGGCAGCAACTGCAGCAAAGGAAGAAATTCCCTCTGTAGTGTCCGGCTGAACATCATGTTTGTTTAGGGCAGTTGGGGCTTGACAATTTCTCCTCAGCATCTCTTGACAGCTCCAGCCCATTGAAGAGCTGGCAGGCATTGCTGCTCCAGGCAAATATGGGGCTGCTCCAAGGGAAGACGCTCACAAATCCCATAGATTCCAGCTCACCTTTCAGGTCTGGCTTCTTTGGGGTTTCAAGTTTGGGGGGGTTGCTGGGTTTTGTTTTGTTTTGTTTTGTTTTTAAAGAAGTCTGAAGTACAGAGAGTTTTAGGGTAATTCTTCAATTATTGTGTTGCCTTTTCATTCAGGAAACTTGGCTTAGGAGATCTGCTCTCAGTTTTGCCTACTGAAATGCTTCTGTTTCACTATTAATGGGCAGAAAAGAGTCTTCAGGGCCAAATTTTTGGCAGAGTTTTGGGTTTTGTCCTCTGGTGAATGGATCTTCAGGTGAATGATTTTTTACCTTTAGAACATGAATATAGCTAAAATATTCTTAAGTAATGAAATTTAATGCCTTGAATTAATGAACCTTAAGATTCTTGTAAGCAATTGGTTGTCCCCAGAGGGGATGTCCTAGTATTCACAAGGGACTGGAAAGTATTTTGAGGGGATCAGTGCTATTTAGAAAACAGGGAGCATAAAGGTCCAGCTCCCAAGTTCACTCTCTGATCATTTTACCTGAACAAACATCAGAAACAGAGCATTTAAGTTCTGATGCAGTTCTTAGAAGGACTGTAGCTCATGGCCTTTCCTGGGGCTGTGGGGGTTCCCTGGGTGCAGCCTGAGTCAGATGGATCTTCCCAGGGTACTCTTTGGCCACCAGATGTCACACAAGGACCACCAGAACAGTGTGTGCTGCTGTGCTCCAGCTCCCAGCTCATGGGTTGACCAAGCCGTGGTCTCCTGGTTGCGTGTCGCTGCCACGTCGGTGGTTGTCTTCTCACACGTTCTTCAGCAACGTCTGCACTGCAGTTGCAGAAAGAATGTGTGTGTTAAACCAACCCCCCCACCACCACCTTCCACCCACCATCAAATCCACTGAAAATCCCTCTGTATCAAACATGTAAGTGTTTGGCTCCAGTGCGATTACTCCAGAGTCCCATCAATTTTACAAATTGGCCGAAACATTTTTTGGTAGAGAAGCCTTGCATACCAGAGGTCTTTAGTCTGATCAAACTGCTGCCCTACCATAGATCATGACTGTTATTTTTATAACTCTGTATTACCGTGGCAAATGCTGGGAGGGGGGAGAAACCACATCAGTAGCAACTTCTGTCTGATTTGTGGTCATATGCTTATAACTTGACATGGTTTTGCAAATAACTAAACAAAACCAGGAATTCTTTTAGGGGGAGGTAAAAAAACCCTACCCAAAACTCAAAAAAACGGCTGCATCAAATATCTTGTGTGGAGTCTGAATTGCTCACAATTTGCATCTTTTAATGGAAAATGGTTCAGTGCAGGAATGGGAACTGGTTGCCCTCTGTTAGTGAGCTGGGACTGTGCTGTGGCTGTCAACCACTGCCAAACACTGCGACAGCCTCTGGGCCATGCATTTTCTTGAATTTTTATTTAATTGCTGGTGTCTGCTCAGGCTTTATCCTAAATTTAGTAACATTCAGTGCTCACTTTTCTCTGCAATACCTTTATAAATTCCCATATAATCTGATCTCTAATTTTAAAGCCATCTGTCATTTTTGAGCTGTATATTTTCCAGCTTTAAAAGGTCTCGTTGAAGGAAAATTTAAATTCATGGCCTACTGAAAATGTATTTTTCTTTAAATTATTCATTGGTAAAATGTCTTTGAACTTGTGTTTGTGTAGCTGGTGAGTCGGGGGCAGATGCTGGGATTCCTGGATGGTCCTTGCTCAGATGCCCTATCCAGAGCACTGTTCACCTCATGGCAGCAGTGGGACTTGCTGCATCAACACCTCACCCAGGGACCAGCCTTCAGAGAGGTGTCCCCTGTCTGTCACACGCCATCCTGTTCACTAGGTGGCATTGCTTCCCATTCTAAAAGCTTCTAAATACTTCATTAATTATGCTAATCCCCGTGGTGGATGGAAAATGAACTGCACTGCCATGTCTTCACCCTTGTGTCCTTTTTATTCCACTTTGCTGATGGGGTTTCTTGGGTTGAGTGACCTGCAGCATCCTCATCCCAGTTGTTGAAGTTCTGGGGCCAAGGAAGGCTTTGGCTTGGCAAATGTGAGTGAGCCTGTTGGGAACACTCTGAAGTACTGCCCTGGCTGTTGGTAGCCAGCTCTGTGGTGCCAAGTCCACCAAAGGCATCATTCTCCTCAAGTTACTGACCTGGATTATCATCTTTAATAAAAATTGTCAATGTACTTGCTGGAGCAGGGATGGTGAAGTCTTGCCTGTACTAGAGTGGGAGTAAAGTGTGCTGATGTGGGAATCCTTTCTGACATCAGACCAACCATGGGGGCAGCAGGAGAGCAAGGTGTTCTGGAGGATAATGAGCTGCTACTCATCACTTGGGTGTTTTGAGGGAGATTTGTTCATCTCTTTTCCATGTAGCCCTGTTATTTTATTTTACATTCTTATGCCCTTCCTTGTCTTCCTCCTTTCTTTACCCGAAGACTTAATTAAGGGCTGAAACTCAGTACATTTAAGAATCCTGTCTGTTGCCAATGGGAATTAATTGCAGCCTTTTGTAGGCTTTAAAATGAGATGAATTTTGCTTTTACAGGCTCGTTTTAGTAGCAGGAGTACTTTGTTTGTCCGTGGGACACATCAGGAAGGCAAGGTGGCAAGGTGACAAGGTCTCTGTGAGGTGCAGCTCTCACCTCCTTAGGTGTCAGGTCCTGGGTGTGTGAAATCACAGGAACCTGCGAGGCTGAGAATGACCAAACCCCCTGAGGCAACTGATGCAGCTGAGATCAGGGTGCTGCCCCTCGAGGGAGGGGGGTCCTGCCACTTCCCAGCCCTGAATTCCAGCAGTGCTTCCCAGCCTGCAATATTGGTGCAATATTGCACCCCTTTCCCTCTGCAAGCCCTGGTGGTGCCACATCTGAGTTGAGACCTGCAGAGGCAGCTCTGTCCTGAGTCAGTCAGGACGGGCGAGTCCCACGCTGGGCTCAAGAACATCCTTGCTTTGCTCTCATGAAAGGACAAGACAAAGTAGTTTTTGAACAAGACTTTTAATGAACAAGCAAGATAAAAATAAATGTAAATTGAAGATCCTGTTTCTCATGTGTATTTTATTAAAGACTACAGAGTTGTTCATTCTTGCTGTGTAGTATAATTGCTAAAACATGATTTGTAACCAAATATAGCTGCTTGCATTAAAAATGGCACTACTTCTTACTAGGGAGGATGATATGGTAAAGGAATGCTCATTTAAACAATTACATAGTTCAATTTTTGTATTCAAAACCTCGGCTTTTTCACTTTTTTAAAAGTGAACATAACCTTGAGATGGTTTTTAGCTTGATTTTTGTTGGGCTGCACTTGGATGAAGAATGGTATGCAATTAAAATAAACAATATAGTTTTAAAATGGGTTATATACAGAAATTAAACTTGTCAAACCATGTTTTGCATTTTGCAGTGATTGAGTACAAGATAATGAATGTGACAGATTCTGGTCACAACAGGATGATGCCTTTCATCGTGCAGGGCCTCTGCAGCCATGGAAAGCATTTCCAGAAGCCGTTTACGAGAGAATAAGGGCTTACGTTTACTGGTTTAGTACAACAGCTTTTTGAAATGCTTTGTGGGTCTTTTTTCCTCTGAAATTCTAGAATTTCTAGCTCTCACCCTTCCATTGGGGGTTCAGATTTGCCAGGTGAGCAAGGATGGTAAGATTGATTCCCTGTTTTCCCAGTTCCAACTGAGCTGGGCTGGGTGAAGATCACCTTGACCTACACTTGGTAGCTGGACTGGAAACTGGTGGCGTGAGGAGATGAGCTTTCTGTGTGACAAAATGTGCAGATATTTACACTGCAGTAAAGAAATCCATCCTGTGTTCCAGTCTAAAGGCTGACATGGTGTTAAGTAACCAAAGGGTTATCTGTCTTTGGAAGGCAGGGATGCTCCTTTCTGAGTTTGTAACCTGCTGAAACTCCCACATCCATCACCTGAAGCTGGCCTTTCTGAAATACCTGGTTGTTGATGATGTGAGAGCAGTCAAGGTTGTGCTATACAAGGCTGGTATCTTGAGGCCTCATCATTTCTTTCTTGCCCTCAAAAGGTTTAAATGTTTGCTGGCCCAAGCTCAGTGTTGACTGGAAAGAGGATGTGATGTGGCAGTCCTGGTGTGCAGGAAAATGCCTTTTCAAACCTCCTCTCTGCTGTTTCCCAAGGAATTCAAGAGCCAGTTGTACATCCACACTTCTCATTCCTAAGTACCCCTCTTGTGAGATCCAGATACAAACTGTTTCAGAGATGTCTTTAAAAATCAATAGTCCTGGAAAAAAGTAAACAGCTTCCCTCTGATTTGAGATGAAGTCTCCAAGAGCCTGTGGATGTCTCTGGGGAGGATCATCAAAACCATCCTCAGCCCCACTCCCATGCTAGAGTTTTTATCTGGAGGAAAAGAACAATTGCATTTATTTTGAAATGCTCTTAGGATATGATAACTTATTTAATAATTAGAATTGAAGTAAGATTTTTTTTTTTTTTTTTAGACTTGATTGGAAGTTTTGGATACTTTCAACCTTATCTAAACAAAAACATTGATTTTTGGTTAGATGTCTCCAAAGCCACCCTTCTGAAAGCTCATTCAACAGAATGCTTAAAGGTTTTATTTCTATCCCAAAGGTGAAAGAAAACAACTTCAAAATGTCAGAAATGCTGTTACCTGATGAGCTCTATTTTTCGTAAGGTCAAGAAAAAGTGATGGATACAGTAACAAGCATTTCTGCTGTTTCCTTTTAAAATATATATGTGATGCTCAAGTTCATAAGTGAAGTGTGTGCGTTTCAGAAGCTAAAAAATAGCAGTGTAAAGCCAGAGTCCTTGGTCTGTCCCTCCTTGTTTCTCCTGAAATCGATTTTTGTTTTAAGTTCTTCTGGTGTAAATAATTTTAATGAAAAGGAGAAAATTGCTAGGTGGAGTTTATCATCTGGAATATATAGGCTTAGATGGTTTTTTGAAATACAGAAGACATGTGAGCAGAGCTCTGAATGCCCTGGAGAAATAGTACCCAACCCTTTAAAAAGAAAATAATAATAAAAAAATAGTTGTTATCCTGCAGTAGACTGGCCTGGTGCCATTCTGTGTGAATGAAAGGGTTGGGGCTGTGGGTGCAGCCCTGGCACAGCCAGGTGTACCTGGGGGTGTGATGGAGCTGCCCCTGTGCCTTGGACACGTTGCAGGGCCAGGCCCCTTTCTCACAGCCCTTGAAGCAGAGGCAAGAGCAGCTGAGGAGCCTCATCCTCCCCACTTCACTTTCTTGAAATTGTGGTCCCAGGAGATGGGGAATCACATGTTTGTGGGGGACTGGGGGGAAAAAGGGGATTTGAGCAAGGTCATGATCCATCCCACGATGGATCCATGTGATTCATGATCACACTTGCTCTTTGCTCCTCATTTCTTCCTTTTGTCCACTGGTTAACACATACCAGTTTGAAGGAAAAAGAGAGAGGAGAGGAGAGGAAACACTTGAGGTAGGAAGTGGCCTACACTTGACACACCTGACCACCTGGGTGCCAGCCCATCTCCTTCCCAGCAGATGGCTGCATGCAGGAATATGTGTCTACAGGGTTTTGTGCTCTCAAAACCTCTTTGTGCCTTTGATCTTTACTGCTGGGAGATCCTCTGAGGCGGTGGTTCAAAATCCAGCTTGTGTCTCTTGCTCCACTCCCCCACACCTTTATCAGGGTCCCATTGAGCATCCTCACCCTCCTGTGCCCCCATGCCAGCCTGTCAGGGGCTGGGCCCAGCTCCCAGCCCTGGTCGTTCTCCCCTGACACCTGAATTCCCCTGCCCTGATCCTGTCCCTGGTCACCTCCGGGTGGATTTGTCACCTCAGCGCTGCTGCCCGGGGCTGTGCTGATGAGCCTCCTCCTGGCCCTGCCGTGCCTCTGCCATCAGCAGTGACCGTCCCCAGGGCATCACGGCAGGGAGCAGGAACCTCTTTGCTGACACCAGTGGGCGTCCGAGGGGGTCCGTAATGCTTTGCAGACAATTTTCTCTCTGTTATTGTTTTAAACTCCACGTTAGCCATTCCTGCTTCCCAGGTTTCCGCGTGTTTCAAATTATTTTCCCCAGAGGCATCGACAGCATTTTTCCAAATTGAATCTCATTTATTTTCTACCCAGGTTTCCAATCTCTCTGGGGCCGTTTGTATTATTTCTCAGTCCGCACTGCCGTACAATATATCCTAATTTAGTATCATCTGTGAATTATATTACCATGCCCTTTCGTTCTTCTTCTATTTAATGAAGATATTTCCAAGAAAAAAAATCTAAACTACATTTTATTAAAATAAGAAGGTAGAGTCTTAAAAACTCCTTTGTGGGTTTCCAATATGAATTCTAAATCTTTTTCAAAGGAATCTTCAGCGTTTTAAAGAGAAATTAAAATCTTCCAAATACCAAAGTTCATAGGTGTAAAAATTAATCAGTTTTTCAATTAGTTGAGACCTCTGTCCCTGTGTAGCAAGCTCTGCATAGTGCACTTTCCCTGACATAGACACCATCTATATACTTGCTGCAGATTTTTTTTTTTTTAACCAGCACCAAACATATGTTTCAATTCCTCAATAAATTTGTTCCCTTTCCCTTCCTGACCTTTTCAGGTTTGCTCTATGTGGCTGTTCTAGCAAACATGTACACTGTCAGGAATGGTGCTGAAGCAGCATATTTTAATGCAAACTATGCAGGCTTATTCATAGGAAGTGATTTTCAAATTCAGAATCATGAATATTTGCACTGTAAGGTTGATTCTGTTGTAGCTTTTTATTTATAAGCTAAGAAGTGCTGCCTGTTGGTGCCCGGCTGGGAGAGCACCATGCCTCTGTTGTGGGGAATGCAGGGTGCTGTGGGAGCTGCATGTCCTGTCAACACAGCTCAGACTTCCAGCCCTGCATAGGGAAATAGCACTGGCAGCAGGCAGTTTGCAGGAGATTCATATCCTAAAATATTTGCTGCATAATTTCTAGCAATGGGCAATTTCATGAAGACTATGATCTGCTTGTGAAGAGAAATAAGATGTAAATTGGATTAATAAATTGTTCTCTGCAAACGGTTTGCTGGCTCCAGAGGGATTTTCTCTTTGAGAAGTGCTGGGGTCTTCGGTCCTCTGTGGATTGGGGGTTTGACCCTGCATGCAAACCAATGCTGGGGGAGGCTTCTGAAACACCTCCGGCTTTGGCATGTCCTGGCTGTACTGACCCATCCCACTCTGCCTCTGGCTCCTGCTCTCCGGGGACTTTCCCCCCTCAGCTGGAGATGACCATGCTGAGCAGGGCTACGGATGCTGCTGGGAAAATTCGTGCTCTGTTTTATCCTGGAGAACGTGTGGGTTAATTGGGGTGGGCAGGGCTGTGTCTCTGTCTCCCCTGGCCTCAGGAGAGAGGAGGGCTGGTGCTGGAGCTTGGAAGCATCCGCATTGTCAGTGCACAGGCTGAGCTGTGTCCCTGTCCCCTTTGGGTTGCTGTTGTTTGTTTTAGTGTTAAAAAATGAGCCTTGTTCTCTGCAGGTGGAGGGACTTCCCCAGGGATGAGGAATCCCCGAGCTCCGGGGGACGCCGACATTCCTGCCTCCCCGAGGGGGATGCTCCGGGTGGAGCCGCCGGCTCGCTGCCACGCAGCAGCTGTAGGAAGTTAGAGGAGCCTTGGGGCTATTCTGGGAAACACTGAGGGAGATTCCCGAGGTTTCCAGAGCAGAAAACTGGCTCAGAACTGCCTGCCTCCATGCCAGACAGGGATGATGTAGAGCTGGGCGCGGAGCCCTGCAGAGAAGGATGTTTGATTGACAAATCAATGGGATCCTGTAGGAGCAATGCAGAATCAGTGGCCACCAAGAGGAGTGCTGGAGGGCCTGGCTCTGTGCTTGTGGACTGCTCAGTAGGTTACAGCTGAGATCCACATCCCTTCTATGGCACAGCAGGCTCCCTCAGGATACTGGCATGCCCCTCACATGGCACTGTGTGTAGGGCCCATGGCTGATATGGGACAGGGGATGTAGGATATCACCTGCCTGTCCCCTGGGTCAGAGAAAAGATGCTTGTTGCATTGTCTTGATGGGTTCAAAGGCAGTAAAAGTACTATCTTGCCCTGTTCACCATCACTTGGTGGAAACTTTTAGCCCTCAAAGACTTTTCCATCTCTGATTCTGACTCTTGCCTGCCTCACTTTGGAAAATACTGCTCATCTTGTGGACGGTGAGAAATGGTGTGCTCTCATTTCACCTGACCAGATGAGAGCTCAGTTGCTCATCCCTCATGCCAATCCCATGGAGCAAAAACCTTGCTAAAAAGAGGTACTAAAAGCCACATGTGCAATGCTGATATTTGCACTGTGTCTTCCACATGAGCACATATGGGTGTGGAAAACACTGGGTCCAGAACCTCCCTGGTAACTTCAGGTCTGGTGAAGCTGTGCTTCCTTAGCTCTACATGAAAGCCACCTTTTGTTTCCAAAGCCACCTTTCCTTTAAGCCCTGGTCATGATAGGAAGCTCCAGCTCAGTGGGCAGTGTTGTGTTACTCAAGCAAGTGTTTAGAGAGTGGCATGTCCTTGGGGACAGTGGTGCCTTTATCCCAGGGGACAGACCCAGACCTGTGCACCCCTCCTGTGCCATAGGCCAAATACCAAGTTCTCTGACTGAGCACCCCTCCTCCCCTTTATCAATAATTTTAATCGTTTTAATAATGTCCCCTTGCAGGGATAGGATTACGATTAGAAAATGTCAGAGCCTTGTTATCATCTAATTAGAGTCACATTTCAGCAGAATAGAAAGGAAAATCTTCAAGCGCTGCCTTGTGCAGTGAAATGGGAAGAAAGTGATGATTTGAACCAGCTGCGGGCCGGGCCCGGCTGCAGGCCCGGCTGGGCCGCGGGGCACGGCGCAGGACATGGCACCGGGCCCTGGTCAGAGCCCTCTGTGCAATCAGTGCAAACTGCTCCCAGATCACTTTCGCAAAGCGAAAAACTCCGGCACAGTCCAGTAAAAACAATCAGGCTGTCAAGTTTGCCGGCTAACAGCTGAGGGGGTCAGAGCAGCAACACAACACAAACCAAAATAAACACCACCTCACTCTGCCAAAAAGCCTTTATCACTCTTCTGGGAGAGAGGGAGGCACTTTCAGATGGCTTTAACTTTTCCCTTTTTTTGGTTGTTTGTTTTTGTATGCTTAGATGTGAGCTGAGAGTTAGGATCTCTTTCCGCCCTTCCCCTAATGCCATTATGGCAGGCCAAGGTACTCTTAGGAGAGCCTCTTTGTTTGCCTTTTGCAGGAGGAGGCTGGAAAGGCAGAGGGGAGAGTGGGTGTGCTTAACCCCTTGGAAGCTGCCTGGAGGTTTGCTTTGGCTTAGCTCATGCTTGGGCCTTTGCAGCACAGCATCCCATGTGGGGAGGAGTTTGCACGGCTGCAGTGAGGGGCAGGGCTCTGCCATGATGCTGGAGTACCCACGTCTGCCTGGGATTTGCAGTGCCTGGTGGAGGGGAGTCTCAGCTCCTCCAGGCCCAATGACCCCGAGGGCTGCAGCCATGCACGAGTGACACTGTGCAATGTTAGGGTGCAAATGAGTGTTCACAAGTGCCATGGCTGCAGGGAGAGTGATGCATGCCCTGGCCCTTTGGCTGCCCTCCCGCTGGGACATGCCCATCAGTCTGCCCAGGAGCTCATGTCTGGTAGCTGAGCAGGGGAGCCAGCAGGGAGCTGTAAAACCCAAACCTTCTGCAGCCGCTGTGAACCTGAGCTGGGGATTGTGGTCCTGCTGCCATCCCAGTGGGACAAGCAGAACTGGCTGCACTCAGCCAGATCACAGGGTGGGGGGAGAAAAATGGAGTATTTCTCTCAAAAGAAATGCCTGCTTGTGCCTCACCCCACTCTGTAGGGATAGAACCATAGATTCATAGAATTTAGGCTGGAAAAGACCTCCAAGTTCATCAAGCCAAACCAAACCCAAGGGATACACCTCTTGCAGCCACATTACAGTGCTTTGCTCTGGGGAAGCAGCCATGGTTCCCTCATGGGTTTAGCAACATGCATGTTTCCAAGGGTCCAGGCTTAACCACTCTCCTTACGGCCAAAAGGGTCTTCCCCCTGTGATTCCTGCCTTTGGGAGCCTGCTGAAGGAGCAGGAGAACCATGGCCACCTGCTGTTGTGGTGCTTGCCTGAGGCCAGCCCACCTTACACCAGCATTTTGTGCTGGGAACACCTGCTGTGCAGAGGGGGCCGGACCCCAGCACTGACCAGCCCCACATAATAAATAACCACAGTAAAAATAGCTATCACTTAAATAGCACTTCACATCCTCAGGATGCTGTAAAACCCCAAATGCTTAATCACAAGCCGCTCTCTTGATGTTTAGAGTGAGCTGATATTTTTGGTCTCGGAGGAGAATGTATTTTCTGGTGCCAAGAGCTACAGTGGGCTGTGTCAGCAGCTCCACCGGGAGCAGGACAAGGCCACAGCAGAGGCAATTAAAGCTCAGGTGTTACACCAGCACATCAGAGTGACCCAGCCCGTGGCAGGGACTGGTTCTGAGCCAGCACCCAGCACTGAGCCCTGCCTCCCCCCTGCCACTGCTCTGCAGCCATCTACAGAGCTCCTGACATTTTGGGATTTGCTATATTTAAACGGGCGGACAGTTTAGCCCTGGCCAGCAACCCACCTCTGACAGTGATGGCTATTGAGAGTGGCAGCGGGCTGCCCCCGCTGTGCCAGGGGCCAGCAGTGCCATTTCTGCCAGGCAGAGCTCCCCCTTCCCAATTAGGGGTGCTGCTAATTTTAAACGAGCTGCTGCCACCAAGTAGGAGCACTTAAAATATCATCCAGCCAAAGTGCCTGTGGTGAGAGCTGAGGGTTGAGTGTGAAGTGGAAGCTCTGGTCCCTGATATTTCAGGGAAGGGAGAGCTGTACCCCTCTGCCTGCTGGAATGGGCAGGTTTGGGAAAGGAGGATTTGCTTTGGATCGATGTTTTCCAGAACTTGGGGAGGGAGAGGGAGGTTTCTTTAATCAAAGTGAAAACTACTTCTGATTTCATTTTAAAACTTGTGAAAACGTTTAATTTGACCTGATGCAAAGTGTTGCATTTCATTTTGCATTTTAATTAATTTTGTGATCTTCTAATTAGACTAATTTCAAAGAAAAAAAGTGTTTCTCTCAAAACTAGAAGTCAGAAGATTTTGAAGATCATTTCTGGCTCTGAAATACTGCTTAAAAGCATCAGAGACTCTTTCTAGAAATCCAGGTTAATTCCAGCCTTTAAAGAGTTTACAAATGTCGTGGGAGTTAAACCTAAGGAGTGCTTTTAAAAAGGACCCTTATTCCTCAGAAAGTGAGCACTGCTGCCTGTGATCCTGGGATGAAAGGAGAGAGGGTCTCTTCTCAGACCCTTCCTGCTCCTGAAAAAATTCAGGGCACTTGTGGGTATGGAGGGACCTGGAGTCCATCACCGGCCAAGGGCCTCACGACTTTAGGAAACCCCAGCAATGCAAAATCTCACACTGCCTGAGTCCCTGCTCTTAAAGGAACACAACAAAGGACCTGGGATGGAACCTCGTGGGATATTTCCCTCTGAAGAGCCTTTTGTTCCCCCCATGTTGTTTAGCTGCTGCAGTGGGCAGTTTGAGGATGAGTCCACCTGGAGAGCCTTTGGCTCAGTAGCCAGTGGGCTGAGCCTCCACCAGCTCCAGCCTCAAGCCCTGCTGGCACTGTGAATATCCAAAGTCCTCTGACATTGCTCACATCTTAGTTTTGCTTTAATGCATCACTTTTTTCAATCAATTAACAAAATAGAATCACAGATTTTAAAATACATACATGTTTACAAAGTGTTATGGCCAGTAAATCCCACTCTGAGGTCCCATGGGTTTCCTCAAGCTGTATGGGCACACTTAATCTTGATGCATTCCTAGAGGAAAAAAATATTTCTTTAGAGAAAAGTGTTAAAAATGTCAATGGATGGCTGTAGCTGCAGCACAGGCTCAGGGGACAGATGCTCAGCTGCTGCTCTGCTGCTGGCCCTCATCACACCAGAGTTACCAGCACCTGTATGAAGGAGACCTGCAGACCACACCTGAGCCTTAAATGGGGAACTTGCTTGTCTGCTGGCCATCATAAGGGCTTGGGCACAGCAGGGCTTCTCCAAAAACGTCCTCTGCCCTCTAGAGATATGTCTGTTTCACCCTGGAATATTGTTCCCTGCTCAGTGCTCTGCCAAGGCAGCTCCAGCCCCCTCCAGGTGCTCCTTAACTTGTGCTGGTCTCATCTCCTCAGCTCTGGGGACCAGTGGCATCCACCTGCCTGCTGCTGATGCAGGAGAGCAGGCTCATGTAGGGGCAGCCAGATGCAACCTCCAGCTCCCCCACAGCCATAGCTCCCATGTGAAAACCTGCAGGGCTGGGACAAAGGCGCCATCCTAGGGCCGAAGGACCCCTGGCTGAGGTTCATCCCATAAGATGAAGGAAGCTTTGGGAAACTAAAAATCCTTTGGGAATTTGGCAACACCCTGACCCCCAGTGGAAGTTGTCACAGGGCTTTTCCTTTTCCTAGAGCCCTGTTGGTGTTTTGCTTCTATTAACTTCAGTTTTTAATTGGATTGTGGGTGTCCATCCAACGTTGTCCATTTCAGACACTTGGGAAGTGGACAATGGAGGAGCTGCCTGCTGTTGTACATCACTTTTTGTACATGATATTGAAAGGACAACGGGTACCAGATACCTCAACTGCTTTTGGGAAGTTTAGACTGCATTTTGGAAAGTGTTAGGGCTGCATTAGTAGGAGGTAATTTTATGCAGCATGACAGGGGCACTCAAATAAACTCAGACCCTCGGTGGGCACAGACCAGGGTTTACTGAGCGTGTGTGCTCTTGGACTGACTCAATTTTTGGGAATGTGTTTCCCTGTACCACTGACCTGCTCTGAGCCACCCCCAGAGCCTTTTCTCCATGTCAGTATTCCTGGGTGTATTTTCTCTGCTCGGTGATTAGAAGTCAGCACTCTGAGGCTGCAGAACAAAACACTTTCCTTGAGGATGGCATTTGCATTTGAAAGGCACGTTGGCTGTTCCAGGGACTTCACTACTTCACTAACTTCTCCTGTACAGTCTCCTGGCTCCGTTCTCACAGTGCTTAATTTGGGGCTCCATGCTCTGATCCCAGCGACCTGCATCTGGCTCGAAGCCAGACTTAATTGCCCTGTCTCGGGGTGGTTAGGAGAGCCATCCAGCTCCAGCACAAATTACAGTGCTCTGAGGACAGCTGCAATTTCTGTCCTGCTGCCCCCAGTTCCTGGGAACTCTCCTGGCAATCAGCAAATGATGTGACTCACGTTCAAAGAAGCCAGATCCACTCCAGCCGAGCATGATATTTTGATTAGTAAGAGGCTGGCATAAGAGCTGAGTGGTTCCTGTGTGTGTGACGGGCTGGGAGCGTTATTCCCCCACTGCACCAGGCTCCTGCTCACTGTGGGGAGTGAGTAAGGACCAAGTTGGGGTACACACTTGCTGCTCACCTTCCCTGTGATGGGATGAGGAGCTCCTGCTGGCTAGCCACGCCAGCAGGACACTCACAGCCCTGCTCTCCCAGCAGGACTGGGCTTGGTCCCCCTGGGGCAGGTTTGGTGATGCAAGCAGAGCTTTGGTGGCAAAGCTGTGTAACCCAGCCCTGCCTTGACCTTCCTTTCTTTGCACAAAAATTCTACAGCTGGAAGTCAGGCTTTGTTTGCCCAGAAACCCAGGCACTTTGCAGGAGGGTGACTTAGGTCCCCAGATGTGTAGGTGAGATGGGAAATTGCAAATGCTCACACCTATAAATGTGTGTGCGAGCTGGGACGTGCTCAGAAATGCTCACTTTTATCAGCTCTACCTAGTTCTGGAGATGCCTGGTTAATTTATCAACTGAGAAGCTCCATCCCGCTAAAAGTCTCATTTCCATATTCTTTCCAGATGGTCAAGATGCCACAGAGACAGTTTCTAAGTAAATAACTTGCTTCTTCATGCAACCCACTGCCAGCCTCCCAAGTAGCTGCCCCAGATGGCTGGAGCATCCGAGACGGTACCTGGGTTGTGAAAGGAAGTGCCGAGTCGCATGAATAATAGACACAGGGCGCCTGTGGCTTGGGCCAGCAAATTCTCTGTTTGCAGCCCCAGATCTGGGATGGACAACTGCTGGGAAGCCACAATGCCCTTTCCTGTGTGGGTCCAGCACAGCTGGGCGGTGCTCTGGTGGCACTCGGGATGGGGATGCCCCGTGGCTGGGCTGGGGTGCTGCAGTGCCGAGCTCCTGCTCCTTCCGGCTGCTCTTTGCACTGCTGGCTGATCACAAGTTAAAACCGAAAGGTTAAAAGCATTTAATTATGCTGATGCTTTCCCAGTGGATTAAACAAGAGGATAAATAGACTACAGCGTGTTATTTTGGATTTGATTTTGTTTTTTAAACAAGGGGAGGGAGGCGGGAGGCTGCGGCTCCTTGGCAGCTGTCACACGTTCCGCTTTTGATGGTGTCAGTTGAGTCTGTGAGGAGGTGTTTCTCTTGCCACTGTCAGCATTTTCCGGGGGAGGCTGAATTCATTGATACAGTCTGTTTGCTGTCCACATATTCACAGTTCATGTGTTACATTTTACATAAAGTAAACTTAGCGAGGGGAAAACCTATTCTGCAATTCTTCAAAGCTAATGCACACTAAATATATTCTGACACTGACAGGTATTTCTTATTAAATAGCTCTGAACTGCAGTACTGGGTTTTGCTTAAGTGGCATTATTCTCCCTGAGCAAAGACAGTTCATTTATTAGTCATTCTGAGAACCAAATAACAAATATTATTCTCTAAGCAAACTAAACAAACCATTTAAAAGGGGCCTGTCTGAAATGATTAAAGTACAGTGTCTGAAAAGCAGCTGACATTTTAGTGCCAAAATACCATATGGAGGCTCAAGTGCTTTATTAACATCCTTTGACCTAAGCTGCAAAATCTCCCAACACCTCTGAGCGTGGCGGAGCTGCCTTCCTGCATGCAAGGGAGAGCGTGGAGGCAAATCTTCCTGCCAGTTCTTCAGATGTCATTTTGGCACACGGAAAAGCGAGGTGCAATAATTGAGGGGCTGGATGCGAGCAGGTCTCTTTTCGATTTCTGCCAGAGATACAGCGTAAAATAATTCAGCAAAGCTGAAAGCACAGGCTTTTCACTTATGCCATAAAAAATAAATATATAGTGTTTTTCTTTTTTTCTTACAGCTCTCTCTTTTTCTCCTAACTAAATATTTCCTTTCTTCTAAGCATCAGACATTATTTCTAGCTTTCAGGCGTGCAAAGTAAAAGAGCACGTGCACTGATATATATTTATTTATGGTCTACATGGAGCTGCCTTTGTGTATCCCCAGCTCTGCTCTGAAGATTTCCTTCACAAGCAGGAAAACAATTTTGTGCTGCAGGTCAGACAGAATAACTGATACCACTGTTTACAGATCTGCGCTCACTGGAGAAGCTTATTAAGCCACAGTTGGGTAAGGAAAAGCCTGTTCATCCACACTGGGATGATAAAGCTGTGGGTAAGGGCTTACATGGCTGCTGTGCCAGGCGCCACGGGGAAGGGCCCCGTGAGCACCAGGGAGCTGCTGGATGCCAGGAGGAGACGCTCGCCAAAGGAGCTGCTCGGACAACCTGTTGTAACATCATTCAGTCAGTTGTTCTCAGCCTGTTCCATCTGTAAAATGCTTGGGAACTGACCTACTTTTTTATTTTTTAAACAAATGTTTTCATTATTAATAAGAGTTTATCAGATAGTGAGAGGAAATAAGTTTTAGCCTGAGGTCTGCTCACAAAACATCTCCTGTGAGCACATCCTTGCTGGCTCTGAAGCTGGGCAGCTTGACTTGGCAAGGATCAAAATAATATAAAACTTACGTGAAGAGTTTAATAAAAAACCTGCAGATACTGAGCTGATGTATGTTATTAACTTGCTTCTCTGGGATTAGGTAGGTCTGGGTAAATGAGGAGATATTGGTCCAGGTTTGCTTTCTGCCGGTGTTGTCCTAGTGACAGGGGATTACGCGCCGCTGGGGATTAGCCTGGTGACATGACATCGCCGGGGTAACGATGTACATGCTGATGTCACTGAAGGCATTTGGTCAGGTCCAGAGTTTCTGGCATGAGCTGATGATTCTTCCCCCCATTAGCATCCCGGGAACGCCCAGCCGAGCGGCACATCCCCAGCACTCTGTTGTGTCCGTCGGTCCTGTCCTCTGCCTGGCAGGGGCTGTGTGATCCCAGCAGTCGCTCCCTCCTTGCTGACAGGAGTGCACAAACAGCATTTTCATAGCTGGCACCAGCAAGAGCTGTACAATAGTGGGAGCATTCGGAGTTCCTCTGTGGACACATGATATGGTTCAATAGGATGCTTTAAATAGCTCCTCTTTGGAGAGGGAGAGGGGCTCAGAAAGGCACAATGGCCGTGGCTCTGTGTAGCCATCGCCGAGTAATGATACGAGCAGCAGATGTGGTTTGTGCTTTCAAAGGCACTTCTGCCGGCAGCCTGCGTGAGGGAAAATGAAAGCAGGGCTGTTCCTGCAGCTCATGGGGGGGTGCAAGGCATCCACATGACACAGGGAATAATTGGGATCTGGGGAAAAGCAGAATGAGTGCTGGAGAGCAGCCTGTGCCCTGGTCATGCTGCTGCCTTCCCACAGTGGTGCCAGGTTCCTGTGGCTGGGTTCCCTTCCCAGCCTGGTGCCAGGCTCCCAGGCTGGTTTCTCTCCTGCAGCCGGGTGGCAGCTGCAGGTGAAGCGATGGCCCGCGCTGGCCAACGGCGCCGGAACAGCTGCAGCTCCTGCCAGTGCTGTGAGGGAACAACTTCGTTAATCTGACATCGGGAGCAAATGTTGCTAATGAGGAGCCCAGGCTTTGGTAACCATGGCAATTCATGTTCCTGAAAATGCGAAACAAAGTCAAAGAAGGGACCAATCCTGCTTCCCTCTCCGCTCCAGCGCACTTTGCTCACCGGGGATTGCCAGAGGAACACCGGGTCCAGCAGCAGCGAGGAGTGAGAAAAGCTGGAGAGCAGGAGCAGCCTGGGGGCCTCATCCACCCCTCACAGGAGGAGCTTACCTTGCTCTCAAAATATTGCCTCCCACTGCCCACTCGAGGCCAGGCTGAGCCCCATCAGCCTGGCACAGGGCAGAGGCTTTGGCCGGTGCCAGGACTGCTTCAGCCATGACCCCGGCTGGGAAAGGCAGCAGCGCTGCCAGCACGTGCTGCATGGTCACCTCTGCCAAGTGGCAATTCACTGTCTGCTCCTCACACTGTGTCTCTAGGGCCAGCTGGGTTCCCTATAAATTTTTATAGAAAATATAAAATGACATCTGGAATCCTATGGCAGGCAGATAGGTTCTCATTCTTCCTCTAAGCAGGGAAGAGCATTGCCCTTTCTTAATTTTTCCCAAATCTTGTTGTTGAGCTCAGTGGAGAAAAAAACCTGGTAATTGGGTAATCCTGTCTGCTGTTCCAGCTGCAGAGCCATCACCAGCTCCACACATTTTTGGAGAATAAACACAAATTCCAGCCTGTGCAATGGCCACAAAGCCATTTGCAGATACAAGAGCTAAATTGCAATGCACTAAGCCTAAAGCAAAGCCAGGGTTAAGACCAAAAATATCATTTCCCAGGACAAGGCCAGTTGCAGTTCAATGAGCGGATGCACCCAGCTGCGTCCCTGGATGCCAGGACATCCCACACAGGTGCCCTCAGAGGAACCCTAAATCCAGGCTTTGCCCATTCCCCCAGGCAGCCAGGGATTGCTGCGCTGCTGGTAGAGGAGGAGCAGGCTGAGAGGAGCGTTCCGGTTGATGAGGCCTTAGGGAAATCCACTGGTAAGCGAAAATCTCTAAAGCAAGGAGGGGTTTTGCCTTAATTAAACTGCAGTGGGGCCACTGGTGCAGAAACCTGACAAAGCTTGGGGGATTATTTCAGCTCAGGAATGCGGGAGGTGCCACGGAACCGTTGGGTTGGTGGCAGACATCTGTCCGAGGCAGCAGCGAGTGCTGGTGCCAGTGGTGGGGAGCACATGTGCTGCTGGGGAATGGGGACACCCCAGAGAGGGAACAGGGCTGTCAGACAAGGCAGGGAAATAAAAAAAAAAAACCTGGCAAATAGCAAAAAAATAGTAAAGCAACAAAAGCAACAACCCGTGCAGGTTTGTAACCGGAGTAAAGCTTAGAAAGAAGATCGATTAGGAGCCAAAAACCCCAAAACCCCAAGGCTTTGGGGCAGCCAAGGTTTCCAGGGCTGCACAGGATGAGGTACAGCTGCTGGCCCTCCTTCTGTGGCCCTGGTGCCTTCCTCAGGAGCTGTCTCAAAGGCACCAGGAGCAGGGAGGGGTTTGTATGATGCCTGCAGAGATGTGCCCCCACTGCCTGCAGGGCCAAGGTCTCCCTCCCCAAAGGATAGCCCTTGTTCTCTCAGCTTTTTCCCTGCTTGCCCCGTCTCCCTGCCAGCAGCACTCCCTGCTTTCTCTGCCCACCACCCTTTGCAGGATCAGGCACATGTTTCCCCATCTCTTCTGCCCCTCTAATCTCACTCATGTTTATAGGCTTCAGGAGGCCAATTCTGGTGGAACAGCTTAGTTTTTTTAAATATTCTTCTTTTTGATGAAGTTAGGGTTTGGGAAGTCCTGGAGGACTGCCTCAAAGGAAGTGTTAGGTTTATGTGCAGAACAACGCAAAAAAAAAAAAAATAATAATCTCATTTTACTCTCTTTGGAGCAAGAATTGTCCCCTCTCTCCCCTTGGCTCCCCTCCCTCCTCCTGACTGGGAAGAGAGAAAAAGCTCCTCTTGCTGCCAGTATGCATTTCCAGAGCATACTGGAAATGTCCAGTATTTCCAGCATACTGGAAAGGTCCCTCCCACAAGCTGCTGTCTTTGGTGCTGTGTGGCACCATAATTGTTCATTTCTGGGTTTGGTTTTTGGGTTTATTGGGTTGGGTTTTTTTTTTTTTTTTTTTTTTTTTTAATTTTTTTTTTTTTTTTTTTTTGTGGGGGGTTTATTTTTTTTTTTTTTTTTGTTTTGACAAGCATTGGAAAATTCTTTGAGTTATCAATTTTGGACAGAAGNTTTGGAAAGGGGTGATTACTTTTCTTTATTTTGATCTGTTTCTAATTCCCACCCATCAGACTGTCCTGGATCAAGCACCAGCCACTCCTGCAAAGGTGGGATCTACCATTCTGTTCTGCTGAAGAAGGAATGGAGGAGGACGAGGAGTCCAAAGTGAAGAATTGAAGTGAAGCATCAAAGCAGAGAAGGCATCAGGAAAAAACCTCAGTTAGGAGGAAGAAGGCAGGGAGGGAAGGAAAGGAGACCTGGGCTTCAGCTGCAGCTCAGTAGGGCTGTTAGAGATGAAATCTCCTTCCTGGCTTCCTGGGCTGGACACATCCTGTCCCATGCTTGGCCAGAAAAACAGCAAGGCTCCCAAAAAAGCATCAGCAGAGCAGCCCCCCACCCTGTGCACATTGTGATGCTTCACCAACAGCTCACACTGCTTACAGCCATGGTGTGCAGGGGCATTTCTGGCACTACCTGCAAGGGCCAGGTAGCCACAGCAGTCAGTGCTGCCTGAGGGCTTCTGGCCATCGAGGCTGGGGTCTCCCCTGGCTGTGTGTGCGAGCGAGTGACCTGTGCCAGGGACAGTGCCCCAGCCCAGGGCAGGGCTCCTGGGGCTGCTCTAAGTGTTCATCACGTTCTTGCTACCCAAGCACACATTTTGGCAAGACATTCAGCCTCCCCGTGACTCATGGAGCTGACAGCTCTCAAGTGCATCCCAAGGATGAATAAAAAGCGACAGAACAGGTAGTGATTTCTGCAGCCAGCCAGAGTCTCTGTGAAGACAGTCTCAAAACTGTCTCACTGTCTTAGTGGCCAGAGGATGCCTGTCACAGCCACTTGACCTGTAGGCAGATGGTTACTGTCTGTCTAACACTGTCTTTTGGGGCTTGATAGGCACTTCTAAAATGCAGATAGATGGCAAGCCCTCACTGGGGGAAGGGGGCAGTGCTTGGCAGCTGAATGCCAGCTTTAGGATGTGCAGGGCAGGTTGCTGGGGAGCATGGCACGTGTCTGTTATCGGGGGCCAACTTGATAGCCCCCATCTGTATTCACCCTGAGGCTGGCAGGGCAAGGTCAGAAGGGTTTGCAGAGCCTGATGGAAGAGCAGAAGTGTCATGGGGCTGATGTCACCTGCCTGTGATGTCACCACTGTCTTCTTCAGAGGAGCACTTCCAGCAATAGCAGAGCTTCTGCAGTCTGTCTGCCAGCCTGGCACTCGCTCTGCAGAGCGTAATTAAGGAAATATATTAATAGATTGGGAGTAGGGGCCTGGGCAATGTTCTTGTGTGACAGACAAATGCAGAGACAAAGCAGACGCTCCCTTCAGAGGTCCTGCAGGATGCTATTAGCAGACACAAACTCACATCCCATTAATGCCATTGCTGTTAGGCAGCACCGAGTCATTTACATTTTAAATGAAGCTCCCAGACCAGCTCCAGTCCAGGATCAGCTCCAGGAAACCTGCAAGACTGTGTCTGCACCTGGGGAGCCTTGGGGTGTCCAGGAATACCCTGCAAGGGAAAACAAACATTGCAAGGGCTCAGCTTTTGTGCTGATTGCAAAGCTACCCCGCAGAGGTGACACAGGACAGGAACAAGAGCATGGGGGATGCTGGCAGGGTTCATCTTTGCCAGGGTTTTTATGAGGATGGTGGAGTTGGTCTGAGTTGATGCTCCCTCATGGCCCATTAGTGACTTAAATGTAGCCCATGGGGTGGCCAGCAGGGAAGGACTCTGCCAGCTGCATTTGCAGGGACAATTCCTGCACGTCTGCATCACTTACAAGGAGAACATGTTGCCCATCTCCACTGAAACAGCTCTGAGAGCCCTGAAACTGCCACTTTCCAATCCCTGGCCTTACATGATGGTCTTAACAAACTATGGCATAAATATGCCAGGCAAGAGAAGGCAGCTTTCACAGAGGATTGGGAATGTCATAAAACAGGGGATGCTTTTTTCATTGAGAGGGAGATCTACTCATTTGAATGGACAGTGCTGCAGAAACAAACTGTTCAGAGGTGTTGGGAGGGGAGGAGAGGGGCACTGCAGCCAAAAACCAAGGGGCTAATTGTGTAGAGCTGGTGAGGAGATGCCTTGGTCTGAGCCACCAGTGTGCTAATGGGGAGGTTGCTTAGCTACAGTGGCAATGGTACCTCAGCAGCCCCAGGTAGGGGAGGGAGAGCCCAGCGTAAACAGCCAGGAGGAAGAAGGGTCATTAAACTGTTCCCTAAAGACCCCTAACTAGTGCTGGTTGGAGGAAATAAATAAGCAGGAAAAGTTGGTCTGAGTGCCAGGGAGGAAGCCAAGCTGTTCAGGAGATGGCTTGTCTGCTGTCTGAAACCACCTCTTGTCACTAATTTCAGCTGGAGACTTTTCTGTAGCATGGTCTCAGCCCTCAAGCATTCCTGGTTTTTTTGTCTCTCTCCCACTTTCCCATTTAATTCCTTCTCCTTGGAGGTGAAGGCTGAGAGCTCTGGTGTGAGGGGGGCCGAGGTGCAGCCGGGGGGGCAGAGGGGTGCCCGGGGATGGGAGCACACACGTGTTGCCCCTCCACGTGTGCCTCAGGCCTTGCAGGAAGGGTAGCCAGGTGGCTTTATGTGACCTTTCCTCTGTGGGCAAACATCACCCAAGCTGACCTGAGCCTGCAGCCTGTGGTACACATTAACAGAAAATCACCGGGGAAGCTCTGCCTGTGTCCTGGTCCTGTCCGGCAGGGGACGGTGGGCAGGGAGGAAATCACGGTGAGTGGCACTGACAGCACCAGCTCTAAACAACAGTTAGGAGGAGAATTATTTTAATGAATACATTTCCTTTCAATTGTATGCGAATAGTGAGATCCCATTAGAACGGGGAAGCAATTAAAGCTAATAAAGATGAACACGCAGCACTGGGCGCATGTGGAATAACAAACAGCGAACAAAGGATTCAGGAGAGAGCTGACTCTAATCCAAATAAATGAGCGGCGATGAAAGGGAAAGCAGCTCGGCTCTCCTGCCGAGAGACACGCTTCCTCCCCGCCGGCTCCCTGCCCGGCTTCACCTCAGCGTGGCAGGGAAAGTCATCCTCGGGATCAGGATCAGGCGTGGAGGCAGCTGGTCAGTGGGACAGTCCCTGCCATGCCATGCTGCCTGCCATGGGGCTGGAGGGGTGGCCGTGCTCCCTGGGGTGCACCTTGCTGGATTCTGCATGAAGGTGGCAAGGGACCCCAGCTGGGGCAAGAGAGCTCAGCAGCATTTGGTGAGGCTGCAGTGGAGAGAAGGGGCTGGACTGGGAGGGTGGCAGGAGCACATAAAGTCGTGCCATTCCCTGCCTCGTATTTGATTATTGGTAGTGACTGTCCACCAAAATTAACAGCCCTGAGGACAACAGGCTCCTGACAAGCCCGAAACTATCAGTGCAATGGTGAGGTGGAGCATGGAGGAAATAATAGCCTCTTACAATGGTGTATTTACACAGTAGGCTCACAGGAAAATTGGGTAAACTGATAATTACCCAAGGATATTATTGGCTTTGGCAGAGTTAATAATAATTAGTACTTCTCCTTTTCCAGGCTACTTACAGGAGAGACCTTTTATAATCCGCAGAATACAAAGGACCCAAACCACCAAGAACTGCTTCCACGTGTGGCTTTGGAAAAAAAAACACACTGACTATTTCAGCTGGCAGGCTCCAAGGGTGAAAATCACACAAAAGACACTGGGGAGCCAGACTGAGAAATAATAATAACACTAGTAATAATAACAACAGTAACAATAATAATAATAATAAACTATTTTCTGTATTTGAAGAAAACCTTGTGTCAGGACTGCATTTTCCCCAGTCTATCTCATGCAGCCAAGCCAGAGATAAACCCAGCGCTGACACTTGACAGATTCGTGGGATGCTGGAAGCTGCCCTGCTGTTCCTCTCCCAGTGCTGGCAGCTCCTGGTTTGCTTTCTAGCTGTTGCTTTCCGTGGCAGCGCAGCATTTGCTCTTTCCAGAAAGCAGATATTATCCGTCACATCTCCTCCTTGCAGAATCTCCCCAGTGCCCGTGAGACAGCAGCTCTGCGCTTCAAAGTGCCTGGGGCTGCAGTGCCATGGCCAAGGATGCTGTCACCGCTCCCTTCCTGCTCCCAGCCTGCTCAGCAGCACTGAGTGGACACTGCCCTCCCTCCTGCCCCAGCCTGCTCTGCTGCTGCCCCCCAGGAGCAGCCTTTTCTGGGTCAACGCCGCTTGACCCTTTGGGTTAAATGGGGTGAGTTTGTTTTGAGACTCGCTGGAAGCGGGGTGTGTGTGTGCCCCCACCAGCCCTGGCTTGCTGCTGCCTGGGGGAGAGGAGGTGTGGGGTGAGAGGGATCGGCCGGGTGATACACTACTCAAAACTGATGTGTGTGATCAGCCGTGTGAGCACATCTCCAGAGCCGAGAGCTGGGAGGGATGGCGAAGGAGGGAGGGCTCCCGGTTTCGGCACGCCAGCCTCCATCCTGCTCAGCTGCGAGAGGAATCGCCTCCCCCTGGGTCCCCCAGCTCCGGGTGAGCCCAAATCCCAGCAGCTCTTCAGACATTCCTAGGGCATAGCTTTGCCTATCGCTCCTGCAGCTCCACGTTTCATTCCCGCTGTTGCCTCCCCACATCCCCCCCGGCCCTGCCCCTGCCCAGCTGCAGTGCCCTCGCAGAGACCCTCCGTGCCATTCCCACTGCTGCCCTCTGCCCCTGCCTGTGACAGCCACATCCCTGGCACGTCGGGCCTCGGCTGTCTCTCCTGCTATGGGCAGCCTTCAAATGCTCAGAAATCACCAGTGAAATCCCCCCCTGCCCCAAGCTGGCCCATAAATCACGGCATTATAAAAATAAAACTGGTTTGTGCGTGCATGCACATTTCAGGTTGCCTTTTAAACCTGAACTTGTTTCTCACACGTTGGCAGAAGAACAGAGGGGAGTTGGAGTCAAAAGGCAAGCTTGAAAAATAAACGCATACTTCTCTCTTGCTGCTCGTGAAGGGCTCCCAGAGGAAAACAGAGAAAAACAGGGCAGGAAGAGGCCCCGGAGGGGTCAGTGTGCCCATTCCCCAAAGCAAGGGCAAGCTCTTCCCCGCAGGCATCAGGCTGGTTTGTGCCCAGCAGCTGGGGTAGTGGGAGTGCCAGCTTGGTGCCCACAGTCCCTCATTTCCATTGCCGTCCCAGTTTTTCCCGTTCTCCCTTTTCCACCCAGTTTTCCCTGCTTTCTTGTGGTCCCATGTCCGTCCCCCATGTCTGTCCTGTGTCCCTGCAGGGCTGCAGCACTGCTATGTTGCCACGCCCTGCCCGGGCTATGCCACGTGTGCTCTGCTCCTGCGTGAGCCACCCAAGGAAGAGACTGAAAGCTGTGCTGTCTTAAGCCACAGTTTAACATAATTAGACATCCTGGCTTGAGGGCAGTAATTACTTTTATAATCCTTAAACATATCTTAAAAAAAAAGTAATTGCCTCCCAATTCAATACCTTTCAAAAAATCCTTTTAAACAGCGCTGCCTCCTTCAAACACAACTCAGTCAACAGTAATTACAATAAATTATTCTGAGTTCTAAAAAACATATAGGAATTAATCTATATGTGCAAACTGCTAAGCAGTCGTGTTTACCCTTCCCTCCTGCCAGCCTGGTGCTTCCCAGCTCCCTGGCTGCAGCCCTGCCCTCGCTGGGCTCCCATCCTTGGATCCAGCAAAGCCTCTGCCTGCCCTCACCAGTACCAGATCTGCACAAAGCTCACCCCATCGAGTTTGGGCTGGACACAACAGCAGCCAGCTCTACCTGGCACTTTGCAGCCTTGGCTGCATTTCAGAGCCAAGCCATGGGAAGGCATCACCAAATTTACCAGCTTTTTAGGCATAACTTTGCTCTAACCTGCGAGGCAAAGGTGACACGAGTGTTGGCCAATGGATTTGATCCTCAGCTGGGAAAAATAAGGCATAATTCTGCTCAAGTCAAAGGAGAGATCATGATTCACAGCAGCTGAGAATCTGGCCAACAGTGTCAGCAGCAGGACAATAACGTAATGTTTTCATTATGCATTGTTTTTTTCCAAATACTTAAAAAATTATCTAGGAATTACTCACACATCCAGTAATAGTTACCAGTCTTGGGTGTTTAGGCAAAGGTTTCTTGAGACAGGGATGGGATTGAAACAGCTTTAGCTATCGCCTCTCATGCTCTGTGCACTCCTCCTATCACTTCTGCTCTCCTCCTCCTCTGTGTACACAGTCCAGTAACCTCTTCCTGACAATCTCCAGATCCACAAAATTGCTCAGTTGGAATTTTGCAGTAAATAGAAAATTGCTTTGCTCCTTTCTCTCAGGACAGCACAGAAAATGAATCCAAATGAAAAAGCAAGTAGTGTGTATCTGGTAGACATAAACAGCACAAGAAAGGCAATTCTGTTTTCCAGCCCTGCTGCAGAGCAAATGACCTTGGAAATAATAAAAAGCCTGGGGCCTGAGCCTGCTGCAGAGCAGCATGAGCCTTTATTTGGGGAAAGGCTGGAAAGGAAAACCTGGAGGAATGGATATGTTGATGTGCAAGTCTCTACCAGCTGAAATGTCTCTGCTCGGGTCCACAGCTCGCAGCAGGAGGAGGACAGAGCTCATTAGTCCTTTCAGCCTCACCTGGTGCTCCTGGGATGCTTTGCCCAAACCACCTCCCTCTCCTCTGCCAGCTGCCCACAGTGAGCCTTTCCCAGTTTGGAATGCCTTTCCCTGGTTGGGATGGGTGGGATGATGGCACGTGGCCAGGGGTGAGCAGCCCTCCCAACACCATATTCAGTCATCCCTGCAAACATTTGTAAATGATGAAAGCCTGGTGAGGAGATCAGGGTAATTCATGGCTGTGGGAGGAAGGATGGGATAAATTTATCATTCTAATTACATATCAAACCAGTGCACCAAAACATGGCCAAGTAGGAGGCATCTGTTGGGCCTCTGGCTCAGTCAGTGGCATCACCCACATCCACCTGTGGCACTCAGCAGCAAGAGCTCCATGGGTGCTCATGGAGAGGTCAGGAGAGAGCTGAGGAATGAGAATGAGGGGTTGGACCTGGGAGTAGTTTGTGTCAGAGGGAAAAGCTGTTTTTGCTCGTGGGGCTGCCAAGGGGATGGTAGTGTTCAGAGCATGCCCACAGCCTGGCTCTGGCTGTGCTGGGTGCAGCAGCACTGGCCAGGTCATTGTGTGCTGTGAGCCGTGTGCTTTTTCATTCCTGCATTTCTTCAGAAAGAAGGAAATAAATAAATATTTTTTTAAAAAAAAGTCTATGGAGGCAGCCAGCAGAAAATATGTGTTTAAAAAAATAGGTTCCTGGATAAGAGCAAAAGGGCAGCGTGTGCAGCTCTGCTTGGCACGGTTCGCTTGGTGCCGGGGACGCCGCGTCTGCCTGCACTGGAGCAGATCAGCAGCTCTACAGGGAGAGCATGGGGGTCCCAGGACAGCTTCACCCCCCTGCAACTCCCCCAGCGCTGCTTTGCCCACCCATTTATCCAGTACAGAGGACTGAAAGCAATTTGTAATTCCAAGAAAGGCCTTTGAACTGTAATAATCCCAATATTTGCTCTGTTACTGCTGCTTTTTTAGCCCCAGCTGCTCTCAGGCAGAGCAGGGTGTTGGATCTGCAGCGGTGAAGCCAAATGGAGGCCGGGCTGCTGGGACAGTTGAGCGAGTGCAGCTTGCCTGGCTGTGAGCAAACGACAGGCTTAGGTTTCACTGAGGATGGAAGGGGCAAAGCAGTTACCCAAGGGCTCTGGAGAGCTGAGAAATGCCCCGGTGACCTGTGCGTGTATCTCCCGGAGAGGCATCTCCCTAAATCTCAGAGCTTGTTAACTCAGATGCATTTTTATTTTGTAGCAAACTGTTTAATCTGAGTTTCAGAGGTGCAGCTTGCCCCCGCAGAAAGCAGTGAAACGACAAGGGGGGGAAAGGGAGAAGTAAATCCCACCTGTTTCCTGTTTTTATTTCCCCCACCCCCATCTTTCTGTATTTTCTTAGTGTTCCCTGGTTGTTTGGGAGCTCCTGCAACTTGTCCAGAAATACCTCTGCTAGTTCAGTGGCATTTTGGAGCCCAGGAATTTAAGGAGGGCTTAGAAATTCCTAACGCAACTTTCAACTGACTAAATGTGGGTGAAGGCAGCTTGCTGCTTTTTCAATCAGCATTTCTCTTTTGTGTCACCCTTCCCCTCTCCTGACCTCTCCCTTGTCCCCCTCATGCCCAGGAGCTGTGGTACCCAGCTTGTCTTCTCCTGCCCCATGTCCATGGACATTTGGTGCACATGTGTGGTGGGGGCAGTGAGATCCAAACATTCCCTCAAACAAATCCTACGAGCAGCTCTGCAGACTTCTGTATCTCTGACGGGGTTTTGGGGACAAAATTCCACTATATTGCACTGTAGCGGAGAAATCCCTGAATGTGGGACTGGTCTGAAGACATCAGCTGGGAGATACAAGTTTCATCTTCCCAGGGTTGCTGGGATGGTGCTTTACTATCCATCATGTCATGAGAGAAGCACTCAGCTTGGGACAGGAATTTCCTAAGCTCTGCACGTCTCACTCAGAAGCAGCCAAATTTCCCCGTTAGAAAGATTCCCTAAGAAAACAGTCAGGATGGAAAACCACCCCATGAAAGCATGGATCACCTTCCCTGCACCAGCCATCTGTACCTCCGCTGCCAGGGTTAGCAACGCAGCCAGAAAAATATTTGTGAGATGCTGCCCCGCTACCTAGAAACCCTTCTGCATCTCCGATATGATCTGTACCACTCGCCTCACAATGCACCAATATATTTTAACTACAACCCGAAATGTTGCAAAAGAACCTTTTGAGTAAGTCTCTTTGGTGCAATACAGATACGTCAAGGCTGATTGTTATTGTACATGTCAGGGCTGTTGAAGTGCGGGATAAAGAAGGCCATTGTGCTCCCACGGAGGGGACAGCTCGGATGATTAATGACTGCTCCCTCAATTCTCCGAAGAAGAGATGGAAGTCGGATAAGGCCTCCGCTGGCGGTAGGGGCAGAGCACCAGAAGACATACCCAGAGTGAAAAAAGGAGCCCGGGGCTCCGCATGGAGGGGCAGGATCAATAGGCAGCAGCCTGCCGCAGCGCCGGCAGCTCGCAGGCTTGCAGCGGGAGCGGGGAGGTGCTGCCTAACACTGGGGCTTGTGTTTGCTGCTCTCACCTCCCTTCCTAATCCAGGCTTTTTTCTCACCGCTTTTCTGCCTCCGAAAGTGGCTCTTGGGAAGGCAGATTGTTGCCCATTGAGTAAGGCAAATGGCAAAAATCAGGGAAATTGCAAATTGATCTTTGCCGAACACACACGGTGACTTTGTTACCCACTTTTTGAGCCTCGGCGCAAATACCTCCCGGGCTAATTCTAAGGCGTGCCAAAGTAAATTACATTTAGTTTGCCTTAAATAAACAATGACTCTTCCAGGAAAGGTTTGTCTCTTCTGGGCACTTGCATCATTTATCATTGCTCCACTGTTTTGAGTTGGCTGCCCTTTTAGGGTGAGATGTCTCTTGGTTTTAGTGTGTGCACAACCATAGAGAGGACAAGGTCTTACCCCAAGAAAAATGTACTGAGAAGATGTCATTAAAGCTAATGAGAGTCCAGGCAGCTGCAGCTCATTAGAGAGTGCCTGGGGCCAATTGTAACTGAGACCTTTAAATATACATCATAGTCAAATAAACAACATCATATTCGATCTGCAAAGTCTCTATCAGTTCCTGCCCAGTCCTTATCGCCCAGCCTTACATTTTGCTGAGAAAATGTTCCCTGTTCAATAACAAACCCAGAAGCAAGTGAGACCATCACACTTAGGAGTGATGTGCTGAGAAATGGGCGTAGAGGAGGGGGGGTCCCTTCTCCTGAAAGCTAAATTTGAAATTAATTGATTACAAGGGTAGAAGACACTAAGGCCTCAAGCTCTCCACCCTGCCTGTAGGACAACGTCGAAAACAGGTCGAAGAAACTGCAAAGATGCTGAAGACCAGAACATTTTGAACAGTGAGTAAGCAATTAGTTTTTCTCTAGTTCCTTTCTTTGGCTTCAGGACATGACTTTACCGTAAAAGAAAATGAGAGGTTTCTGACACTACTTTACATTTGTTGTCGTTACGAAGCATTTAGTGAGGAATTACAGATTTACAAGCGTGGGGATTTCCTTCTCAATCAGCAGAGCTCCCGGAGGGGCTTCCCATCACCCCCCTTCCCCCGCGGGCAGGAGCCCCGGGCTGCGCCATGGGCAGCCTGTGGCTTCCTCCTGTCCTCGCCCCACGTGTGATTATTAAGTTCTTATCGCAATAAGGAGTCACTGACACCGGGCTGCTTTCCAGGGAATGCTGCTCCCTTAATAGGCCATTATATCTCGGTAATAAGGGCTAAACTCTTCTGGGGGCATTTAATCATAAATTAAGTAAAATAACACCACTGATCCTGCCTTTCTCCCAGCCCTCACTAAGGGGGGTGATGCTGTCCATGGATCCTGTCCAGTGCTGGCTTCTGGGGCTGATGCAGTGTGTGCACAGCAGTGCCAGAGGGGTGCAATGCCCCTCATGCTGTCATGGCTGTGTCTGGGTGCCCATAAACAATGCAGATAATAAAACAAATTGGGGACAGGCCGTGGCTGGGTTCATTGACTCCCAGGCCTAGCCCCCACATGAGGTCTCTGCACCCTCGCTTGACAAAGGGCGTCTCCAGTTCCCATCACGCTGGGGCCTGGGATCTGGGTGGCTCTCACTGTGGGTATCTGCCTGCTTTAGGGCTCAGTGTCACAGGCAGGATCTGTGACAGAGCCATGAAGGCAGCACAGACACCCACCTTGGTGGGAGCTGTTATATTTGGGTAGCTGAATCCCATTCTCTGTAGCTACACCATGGAGTAGGTGCTGTCCTGGGTGGATCAAACCCAGAATCCCAGGGGTTGCCTGGCTGTTGGCCACAGCTTGTCCAGAGAGGCTGAAGCCAAGCAGCATGAACCATATCACTTTCAAGGTATCCAAATCTCGTAGCATCCCAGATGGGGCCATGCCCACCCTGTCACCCAGGAAGGGTTCCTGTCCCACACCACCCCAAGTCATGTTTAGCAGAATTACATTAGCAGAGCTGTGCTAACAATCTCCTACTCCCTGGCACCGTTTTGTTCATCACTGTGGACATGACCATAGTGACCTGCAAGAGCTGAGCTGAGCCTGAGGTTGTCACTGCCTGTCTGGGGCTGCTGTACCTTCTGCATTAGTGGGAACCAAACCATGGGCCCATCTCTGCCCCACCAAGAGAGCTCTGGAGCCTGGGATGGGGGAACCTCCCTCCACGGGGGCTTGCAATGTATTCTCCTACCATGGCTTGCAAGGTCATCTCACAGCACAGAGGTTTGTGAGGTGGCTTCCCACCATGGGAGCTTGCAAGGTGGACTGTGAGCTATCACCTACATCCTCTTGATGACACTGAAACACAGGAATGGGCACCGAGTGAGGGAGGGACATGACTGGCAGCCCAGGGAAGGAGGATCTCCAGCACCAGCACTGCCAGGGAAGGAGCATCATGAGATGGAGCCGGGCAGAGCAGCCCTATCCTGCCCAGAAAAAGGAGCAGTTCCCTGCTTGATGTCCCCACAGGACCTGGTTTGCCACTGGGTTACCCTGATCCCATAGGGACCTTGTCCAGCCTCACGTAGTGCAACAGGCAGAGCCAGGGAGCCAGGGCAGGACACCCTCCTGGTGCCCTGCTCTGGGACAAGGGAGCTGCCAGGGCTCCTGCAGCTGTGCCAGATGAGACAGGCACATCTCTGTCCCCCGGCAGCAGGGACACTGAGGGTGCTACTGCTGGTGTGGTGTTGTGTTTGCAGCCCTCATCAGAGGCTGTGCTGGCCTGGCAAAGCCCTGCAGACACATGGCTGCTTTGAAATGGGGACACAGCGCTTGAGCTTCTCTTGGCTTCAAAGCCAGTCTGGTAACAGTGATGCAAACCTTCCACAAAGGCACCCCCAGCACCTCCCCACACCAGGTATATTGATTTAATTTGCACCTGTGCATTTCTTGGCACGGCCCGACCTGCAGCAAGCCAGGAGTAAATTCAGTTAGGAGATTTCTGGCACAAAGCTGCCCCAGCTGAGCTAAGCCAGCATGAAACAACAGGAGTTCAGAGGGTTCAGCCTTACGTGTAGCCCAGACTTGGGCTATAGCTGTAACCCTGCCCTGAGATGGCAGGAGAGAAGAGGAGGTGTTTGGGGTGAAGGGCTTTGCTGTGGGTAATTTATGTCACCTTAGAGCAGCTCTTTGCTGATACTGACTGCCCAAGGAGGAGGCTCTGGATGATACCTGGCTGCCCTCTATCCTCCCTGCTCTACCAACACCCTGATGTCGCTTAGGGGTTCCCCCTTCTCCCCTCTCCAGGCCCTAAAGCATTCTGGAGCATGCCCTGGAGCCATCCCACTGCTGACCTCTGCTCAGGTAATGGGGACCTATGAGCAGGATGTTGATGCTCATACTTGAGGTTTTTTGCTCAGTTCCTTTCTAATCCGAATTTTCAATTGCTCATAACTTATGTCATTTGGGCTGGAATTTTCCAGACGTGATCTCCCCTACAAAGGTGGCTCTTTCCTTTTCCTTTTATTTTCTTTTTTTTTTTTTTTTTTTTTTTTTTTTTCCAAAGAAAAAATTTTACCCAAATGGNTTATGTCATTTGGGCTGGAATTTTCCAGACGTGATCTCCCCTACAAAGGTGGCTCTTTCCTTTTCCTTTTATTTTCTTTTTTTTTTTTTTTTTTTTTTTTTTTTTACCAAGGAAAAGCTTTCAGCCAAATGGTCTGGCCATGTCCATTTTCTTTTTTTTTTAAATTTTATTTTAGTAAACACAGACTTTTCTCATTATATATTAAAATTATAGTTACAGAGCCACCTTTCCTGCTGTGGTGTCAGTGGGGAGCAGGCCTCTGGCCGACCGCCGGGGAGCTGGCGTGCGGAGGGGGATCCTGCCGTCCAAGCCAGTTCAGTTTTCCTCAGCTCACCCAAACACTGACCCTCCCCAGAGCCCTTCAGTGCCCCGGGAAACCTGAATTACGACCCTTGAAGAAGACATTTTGCCCAAGAGCAGAGCAATATGTGTTCCTACTTTAGTATTTGTTTTCCTCCAGCAAGCTGGAGGCAGATCTGGTGGGGGCCAGGCTGCTTTCAGCAGGAGCCTTGAGTGGATTCAAGTTCAAAACCCCTTTTTCTTCCAGATTTTCCAAAAGCACTGGTTTACAAGTAGGGCTGGGAAACATACATTTGCAGGTATTTCTGACATATTTATGCCATTGCTCCCTGTCATCCCTCTGCTGAGAGGATCTGGGGGATGGTTCCCACTACTCAAGGATGACATCCCCACTCGGCTCAGGATGGCCAGCAGCAGGAACAGGCAGCACACACACCCAGCGCCGTGGCAGTTTTGAAGTTCCTCCCTTCCTTGTGGTAGCAAAGGGGTTAAAGCCGACAGGGTGAATCCCAGGGGGCTGTTGGGGGGCCGTGGCTGTGCAGAGCGGGGCGGAAGCCGCTCCCCCCTCTCTGCCGCTGCTCGCCATGATGTCACCTCCCTGCTCTCCCCAAGGAAGCGTTAAACGAGCCCGTGTGCTAATGGGGCAGTGGGGCCAGGCCGTGCAGGTGGGCAGCACCTGGCAGGGGGTGCCCATGGCTGCAGCTGACAGAGGACCTCAGCCCACTGCACAGCCCCCTCCAGGGCTACCTGCCACCTCCTGGCTGCTGAAATGCCTTGGAGAAGCCAGAGGTGAGACGAGTCACTCCCCATGTCCCTTCTGACACCTGACGGGAATTTGGAGCAGGCAAAGGCTGGAGAAAAATCCCCATCATATTTTCCAGGCATTAATAGGTCATCTGACAGTGCAGGGGTCATCCAGGCTCTTTTTGGGGCGAGGCTGACCACAGAGCATCCCTGCTGTGCCTCCTCCATCCCCATCCCATCCTGACAGCAGATGCGAGTCCAGCTTGCGCCCTCACGCAAGAGAAATCCCTTTCTGCAGCCCTTCTCCTCTGCAGAGAAGAAGGGCGTGCAAAGGAGGCTCCTATGTTTCTACAATTAATGTAATTAAGAGAATTAAACTTTTGGAGAGAGTGAGTTTTTCATTTTCTTTTTATTTGATTAGGGAAATTCCCACTGCACACTCTGTGCAAATGAAACCCAGGCTCCTTTCCGTTGTTCGGCAGCCCCGGGAGAACACGTTACCTTTCAATCTCGCACTCTAATGTGTTTAGAGTTAAAATCCCCCCGCCCCAGGCGAGCAAAGGAAGGATCCCAGAGCCTTGATTAAAGCAC
This sequence comes from Urocynchramus pylzowi, assembly GCA_013397555.1. Classification (NCBI taxonomy): domain Eukaryota; kingdom Metazoa; phylum Chordata; class Aves; order Passeriformes; family Fringillidae; genus Urocynchramus; species Urocynchramus pylzowi. The sequence continues at coordinate 202,237 of VZRH01006018.1, forward strand.
GGCTTCCTGAGCAAGGATGTGCATGTGGAGCTGCTGGGCTTGCAGTGTGCCCTGCACAGCCAGATGAGCCCATGAGCACCAAGAGATGCCACAACATCCACGACATTCCAGTTTTCTGGTGGTAAGTCTAGGGTCATGCAATAAAAGCCAGGGAAAAGCAGGGCAGCCCTGGGATGGGGTGGCTGGTCCCCACATTTCATTAGAGCTCTGTCCTGGCCAGCTTGCCCACGTGAATTCCAGTGCCGTGGCCCCATCAGGTGGTTTAGCACATAATACTGAAAAGCAATTATTTTTGGCAGCCTGAATATTAAAACCTCTTCTCCACAAGACTGTATTTAGCTATCAAGGTTACTGAAAAATAAAACATGAGTAAAAGTCTTTGTACAATCCTGCCATGAGGCCTCGGGTACTTATATTATCCCACAAGCGCTCCAAAATTACAAGCCAGCTCCCCAAAATGAAATAGGCTTAAAAATCAATAAGAATAAAAAAATACATTATGACTTTTAATTTTTCTTCAGCTTTCTGAGCATTTTGGGCACACAGGGGACATGTTAGACATTAATGAAAGCTGCTTTTCTCATCTAAACACAATTTCAGGTGGTCGTAACTTTGAAAACCATGGAGACATCACTGGGTCTGTGGCAGGTACAGACCTGGACAGGGAAGAGAAACCAAAAAAATGGGGCAAAATGGCTCCTTTAGCACCACTGGGGTTTCCCACAGTTTCTTGTAGCGGGAAATGTGTCTACAAAGAGCCAAACCTGCTCTTTTTTAGGTTTCTTCCCCCCAGCAAAAAATCTGCTGACCCAAAGTCTGGCTTTCTGGTTCCTCCCATTTAGCATAATGGATTGGAGATAGAGCGTCTGGGGTGGGAGGAAACCACAGGGCGGCTCGGGAGGCGGCGCAGGGCCGTCGTAGCTGTGCCGACACGAGCACAGGTGGCCCAAGAGCGGGCTGGAGGTGAGGCTTGGATTTCCCAGTGTTTGGCTCCTCTCCAGTAAAAACGTTAGAGATCCGTGGCAGAAGATGAACGGGGTTATCTGGATTTAGCAGGAGGCGTTACCTTCCTTTTCGCCTCCAGCGGAGGAGTGGGAACGGCTCCCTGCGGTCAGGAGGAAAACTTGAAGCTTTAAAGCCCATCAGGTTTCTGGGCTCACAACGAGCTCTTCTGATTATATCTTTTTTTTTGATTAGGTGAAATATTTTTCTCTGTTAATCTCTAATTCCTCCAGATTTCCCAAGGGTCATCCAGAGGAGAAAAGCTGGAGGGGGGGAGGAGGGAAAGGTTGGGCAATGTCATGTTGGGAAAATGGCACAGGAGAAGATTTATGGGTGCTTTTCCAGATCCTCAGTTCTGTAAATAACCATAAGGGCAGTGACTTGCTTGTGACAATCCACAGGTGTCCTCAACATGTGATTTTTGGAGAAGAAAAGCACCCACAGCCATCACCCAGGGACCAGCTGCCCATCACCACAGCACTGGCAGACCTCCACTTTGGGAGGATAACGAGGATTTTTGGCTGCAGCAGCAACAATGCCATAAAACACCACGAACTGCTGCTTGCAGGCTTCTCCCATCGCTGCTCGGAGCATCTGTGGAAGGGAAAACTTCCCAGCGTAACATCCACAACCTCTTAAGTAAATAGTCTTTAATGTTGCACTAAAGGGTTGTAGTCTTAATATGTAAAATCTGTTTAGCTTTTTTAATTCTTGGATCGTGCTGTGGAAAGTCCTCCAGAAGTTGCCTGTTGGCTTTTTTCCCCTAGCCTTTGGTCTCGGAGGAGCTGTGGCCAGGACCGCCCTCCCGCAGAGCCGCCGCAGCCCCGGGCCAGCGGGCGCTGGTGGGAGATGCCCTGAAGATGGCAGCAGGGCCATGGGCACCACGCAGCCAGGGCTGCGACAGCGCGGGGACAGCGGCGGGCACCGCAGCGCTCCGCTAAATGCTGCTTGAAGCAAATATTTTCGCTTTTAAGAAGAAGAAAAAAAAAAAAAAATAAGGGTGGGGAGCTCTTTTGTAACAAATGCCGGAGCACTCTCCGCAGCTGCAACTTTTTGCCACATCAGGATGGAGCAAATCACACCCGCTCGCTGCAATCTGCCGGGATGCTAAAAGGCTCATCAGTCCCTCACAGCTGGGTCCTGCCCGCTGAGTGGCAGCTGGGCCTTTTTAGCGAGGCATGAAGGGTGGGGTGGGTTTCCCCGATGGCTCTGGGTGCTGCCTGCTCCAGGCTGAGGGGGTTATTTTAGGGTTTCTTCCTTTCCTTTTGTTTGTAGCCCTTGGAATGTAGGCTCATCGCTGGTCTGTGGCCGTTCCACTGATGGCATGAAGGCAAGTGTGAGATGGAGCCAGTACCCATTTGGCTCCTGATGGGGCTGTGTGTGTTCTGGTGCACTGACTGGGTCTGCTGGGTGCTGTGGAAATACGTAAATAAAAGGAAAAGCAATCTTTCCCCAGAGTTCTCCCAGTCCCGAATTAGGGAGGCTGAAGCATGGTCAGTAAATGACAGACTGTGGCTGGGAGAGGCACAAATGAGCACATGGGGAGAGCGCCAGGAGGAAGAGGAGGAGGAGGTCAGGGTGCTGTACCTGTTTTTGTTTAGACTAGGAGTGCTGCAGCTGAGCTTGTCTCCTGCCCGAAGTGGGGAAGCTCGGGAGAGACCAGCCCTGCCAGGAATGGGGATGTGTGAGGGGGAGCAGCAGCCCTGGAGGGTGGGGTGAGGGACTGTGGTAGGGCACTCAGGAGGAGAGTGGCAACACCTATGGGGAAAATACCCAACCTCAGCCATGGGGCTGCAGGGCAACAGGAGGGTTTAACCCACCACAGTGGGAAGGTGGCAGTGAAGGCAAGGAATATGGTGAGTCTGAGCAGTAGGGTTGAAATCATCATCCTGCAGTGCTCTGACCTTCATCTCCATCTTGCAGCTGAGGGACCTTCCCCATGGCCAGAAACATCAAGAGGCTGTACAGACAGAGCAGCTCTGCCTCCTGCAGAGCTGGGCCAGGCAGAGAGTGGCAGGCTGGCCCCAGAGATGGGATCCACTTCTGTGTAGAAGCACTGGTCAGGAGACAAAGGAGCCTTTGGGCCCACAAACCTCAAGGTAAGGACCCTGGGTGGTGTTAATGGCCCTAGAACTGGCTGATGGAGTGGGGTTGGATGCAGGGATGTAGGGGAAGGGGATGGGTCCTGGGACCTAAACATCCATGTCTCGGAGGACAGTAGCTGTACAAAGAGAGCTCTGTGTGCCGACAGGCAGGACAGAGCCCGCAGCCAGCCTGGGGGAGGAGGAGGCTGAGATCATGTAAACACTGTGAAGGTAAGAGATGCTGGGCCGAGCACGGAGCACGCGCCGGCAGGCGGCCGGTGACAGCTCCGGATGTCAGTGCACAGGCACCAGGGGCTTCAAAGGAGAAGGCAGTGAAGCAGCACGTCTGGCAGAGGTGGGAGGTGGGCTTGTGGCAGTGTTGCTGCAGTGGAAGAACATGGAGATGGGATGTAGGAGTACATGGCTGCACGAGAACACAAAGCCCTGGTGCCACCACACCTAGCGCCAGTACGTTTGAGCAGTGGTGCCTCTGGTACGGCTCCAGCCCAGGAGGGTTCCAGCCCAGCCCAGACATATGTGATGTCTTGCCTAACCCTACTACAGAGGAGAGGCTTGTGAGCTGCCACTGTGCCTCCTGACCTGTGGCACATTGGCCTCATGCTTTGCAGCAAGTGCCCCAGTCTCTCTGTGGAGATGGGGCCCAGCAGCAATGCACCCATCTGTCCTGCCAGCATCACCCATGTCCCTCCAGCTGCTGGCAGAGTCCAAGCAGCACCATGTTCTTGCTCAGACAAGATCTTTCTGTGCAGGTACAGCTATGATGACATCCTTGGTGCCTGCCCTCGGTGTCAGCATCCCTGGGGCCCCTGTGAGTCAGCACTCAGTCCCCTCTGCCTGGAGCACTGCCAAGCCCTGAGCAATGATTTCCAGTGCATGCGGCCAGGTTGTGTGTCAAGAGGATTAATGACAGAGGCTTCTCAGGACTTTGAGATCTGGGTCTAATTTAAAACCAAAACAAAACTTAGAATTTTAGGAGCAGGGGAGCTGCTGTCCTGGGGCAAGCCTGGGACACAGCTCGTCGCATATCCGATCTTGCAGAAACATGTGCCAGGACCTTCAGAGAAGGTACAAGCAAACACCTGGTACACAGGAAAAACCCAGCCTCCCAGGGGTGCTTTCTTCTTTGTCTTTTGCTATTAGTCATTAGCTTATGCTCCGAAGCACATGGCCTTATCTTCCCTCCAGGCATCTTCCTTTTATCTACCTTGACTCATGGAGCTACAGAATCTTCTATTAGCTGCGTAAATGTCAGATCTTCTTTAAAATCTTACAAAACTCTCTGCCTCGCCGTATCTTACGGCAGTGAGTACCACATATAAATCATGTGCTGGTGTAAAAATGAGTTTCTTATCAGTTTTTAGCTTTCGCTCTTTGGATTTCACCGTCTGTCCCAGCAGAGCTTTCGCTGTTGCGCGAGGGATGGACACTGGACGCGGAGTGAGCTGGATGCCAAGATGAACTCTTGTTTTCCCTGACTTTTTCTGGTAAAGGGCTTAAAGCTGGTGACTGGAAGAGGTTGACATCAAAACTCCTCTGCAAAAAGTCTTCAGCAACTTTCTTGCTGGAAAGAGGGGCTGGCAGTGGAGCAGCTCTGCATGCCAGAGGGATGGGAAGTTCAGGCTGAAGATGTCTCCCAAGGCAAAGGCTTGGGATTGTGCCAGGTTGTGGGAGGTGGAGGTTTGGGAAAGGGCTGCAGGGCTTAGCCAAGGACCAAAGGAAATGTGGAACAGGGGAACGTTTGTCTTGATTTAATTTGACACTTAAACTGAAAGAGTGTGATTTGTAGCTGTGCACATTTAAAAAGCTCCTCGAGATAGGGAAGTGGAGGCAATAGCAGGTTTGGATGCCAGATCAGATAAGACCCTGTGGGTAATGCCTCTGCCTTACTCATTTTTATTCAGATTTATCTCCATGCTCCTAAAAAACCCAATTGCTTGAAATTCTCCACTGCTGACTCTATTTCCAATATCTCCTTAACTGCAAGGCACCTGAGCCCCATGTGACATTCACTGTTGTGCTGCCTTAGCCTGGGACAGCTCTCCCTGGCCCTGCCTTCACATGCCCAAAGACAGTTTGGTGTCCTGGTCTCTACTGAACACCAAGCTCTGTGATATATTTGAGCAGCTTGGACTGGAAGACTTGATGGGACAGAGCCCCAGAGGTGATGGAAGGGGGTCCTGGAGGCCCTTACTGTGTGCAAAATCCCAGTTACTGTTGTTAGATGGTCCATGTGTGTCTTGATATAGGGGCTGGTCCTTGCAGAAGGTGGAGGGAACAGTGTTGGAAGGTCCATTGGAGGTTTTGCTCGCCAGACCCTATTTTTTGTGCAGCAGAGACCAGAGCAGATGCCTCAGGGCTCTCTGATCTGCACGGGAGCTTTGCTGGGAAGAAGGGAAGCAGGCACAGCCTGGGCATGTGGAGGCATCACCAAGGAATGTGCCCACACCCTCCACAGGGCACATCATGGGCTGCTGGCATGAGAGCCCCACAGGGAGTCATTCCAGCAGCCAGCTCCTGAGATGGGCCCTCTGCAGGTAGCTGGAGTAGCTGGTGGAGCACACAGAGTCATGTGAGTGCTGGCCAGGATGAATGTGTTTGGCACTGACCCTAATCCTTTCCTGCCAATACACTGATTGGAATTGAATTTCCAATATGAACTGTCGTGGGACTCTATCTGCAAGCTGGCGAGGAGAGCTATAGATTTTTATCAAGTGTTTCACAGCTATTTCTTTAATTTAAAAAAAATAATAGGAGTGACTGCTGAAAACACTTCAGCAGCCAAACAGTCGTGGTGGTGTTGGGCAGGGCAAGACGTGGCTGGATGTGAGCTGGGAAGGCAAGGGGGGAGCAGCAGCTGCCAGAGCTACAGCCCAGCGCCACGGCAGGACCAGCTCAGCCCCTGCTGGGTTTGTGGGAGGTTCCTCAGCCCTTCTGGGATGGAGGTGATACTCACTCCTGATAGTATCACAGCCAGAAGGAGCTTGCCCTCCCTGAAGCTTCAGCCCACTGTTTCTCACTCTCCACAGATGAGCCTCTTCCTCCCTGCAGGACCCCTCCACCTGAGGGACATCCCATCTCCTTCCCCAGGGATGGCTGACCCCAGCCAGGCATCCACAACAAGGCTTTGCAGACTTCTGGCACACCTCACTGACCTTGGCCAGCTTTCACTGCTCATTTCCCACTCCATTACAGGGTGCCACCCAAACAGGACATATTCACAGGGGGACTCTGGCAGGGCTGGGGAGGGTGCTGGAGGCAAGATGTTCTTTTTGTATCTCCCAGCAATACTCCTTTTTTAATCTTTTAATCTTTTTTTTTGTCGCAGTACAAGGCTCCTGCCTTGCGTTCAGCCTGCAATCCATTACATCCCCCAGCTCTTTTCTGCAGAGCAGCTGCCTTGCCAGCTTCTCCCTGTATTTATTTAGGCTTCCTCCCCTCTGCCCTGTATTTGTTCAGTTGAACCTTGCACTTGTCTTGGTGAACACCCTCCTGTTTTTCCTGGCTCTGTCTCTGATTTATGAAGATCGTTCTGAGCTCTAATCCTGCCTAGATGAGTTGCCTGAGCAATCTTGGCTCTGGCAGGAGGCGCAAGTTCTCCAGCAGGTGACAAGAGGTGATTTTTGTCCATGCACAGGTTAAGGAAAATCAGTTCCTCTTCTTTTGACCCTTTCCACCCTCATATCTTTAACAAGACTGGTCCGTGAGTGGCAAATACCCAGGGAATGCTCTTGTTTGAGGATTAAAAAAAAAAAAAAAGATAGGCAGCATGCCCAGGGGAAGGCAAACATCCTAGAGATGCTGGGAAAGGGGCACAGCATGACACTGCCCTGGAAGAGCCTCCCCTCTGCCCCTGTTGTTATTGCTGCTCCCTTTTTTTGTCCTGAGCAGTTTGCAAATATTTTCAGTCCTGCAGGTTGTTTCCATTAGGAGGGAAAAATCAATGAGGCAGCCAAGAGTCTGTGGCTGAGCCTGCTCTCTGCTAAAAATGGACCAAATGCCTCTTTCCTGAGTGCAGCGGGGTGGGTTTGCCTTTTCCCAGCTCTGACCCCGTCGCTTCCCGAAAGCTGCTCCGTGTTCCAGGCCTCCCTGCCTTGGAGCTGCTCTGGCTGCTCCTCCCTCAGCCTGAGCCCAGCCCCACGCTCATCCCGGGCTGGGGCTCGGCAGCTCCTGCTAATGGGAAAAGCATTCCTGTCATTTCATCAAGTCGCTTAATAATGTGCCAGAAATGCCTATTGATTTCGTGCACGCTTCTGTGGAGACAGAGGTAAATAAGAGCCATTCGTCACTGCATTATGTATCGGTAATTAAAAATTACTAGGTAACTTGAACCAAAAATTGAATAATTTGAAGTAAAATTAAATAATTCTAGGTAATCAGTATTAAATGAGACCATTATTTTACTTATCAGTGACTAAAAATTACCAGGCATTTTTCCTCATTTGGATGCTCTCCTTCGCCCTCTGTGTCAGTAGAGTCTTTCTAATTTGTTTTAATTGTTAATTTTAATGAGTAGTGTTTTTCTGATAACATTTTAGCGTGTTTTGTTGTTTTTAGAGAGGGTTTTTATTGCATTGCACAAAGCCTGAAGCACCTCAATGTGGGAGCAATTTGGAAGCTAAATTATTATTATTTATTTAAATCAAACCCTCCAGCCTCTTTAACCGTTTGGCTGATTCTGTAATTGCAGTACCAGTGTGATGGAAATGCTCATGGGGCTGGCAAGGAAGTGTCTGGATACTCTTCTCAGCTCTGTGACCATGGCATATCCCCAGCTGCTGGTTCTGCTTCCTGGGAAGATTTTTTGGACCCAGAGCTGTGCTGTTACTCCAGGCTTGCCCAGCACCTCCCATCAGTGTCCCCCAGCAGTGGTTTGGAGGCACCTGGAGTAGGACACGAGTAGAAGCCTTCTGTTTCAGGGTCTCATCCCATCCATGGAATAAGGAAAATTTGGGTGTGGGCAACGAGACACCAATTTCAGCTCAGTTTTTATCTGGTTGTGGCAGCAGGGCAGGATGTGGCTGGTGCTGAATTCCTTTTGGAAGGGGTGGTGCTTCTTTGATGTCAAGTCACTACAGTCCTTAGGTCATGGGCATCTTTGATGCTCTTTGAAGGTCTCTCCTGTCCCATTCCTGCTGTGGCCAGTGGGGCTGTGCCCCTGAGACACTTCATGGCTCCAAGAGGCCACCAAGGCTCACCAGACTCTTTGTGTCCGGTCAAAAATCTCCAAATAGCTCAAGGTGAGCTGTTATTCCCAGGGTCCTCTGACCCTTATCTGCACCCATCCTCCTCCAGCTGCTTTCTAGGGGACTCCCAGTCCCCGTGCTGTAAGTGGCAGGGGACAGCAGGGAGGGACTGGGACAGCACTGCTGCATTCCTCCTGCCCTGTGAATCCTGAGAGATCCTGAGGCTGATTAGCCTGATCCCCCTTGAGCCTCCCTTCCCTGCAGGGAAGGCCTGGACCTCCATGGTCTCCCCATTGTGCCTGGCAAGGGTTTGTCACCTCCCGCTCGGTGGCACAAGGCGTTTGTGCGCTCAGGCGGAAGGATGCTGGCTCACTTGGCCGCTGCCGGGTCGCATTTCAGTCCCCTGTCTGTGGCAATTTGCGCCGCGCCATCGCCCCGGGGCACGGCAGGAGCTGCTGCTCGCACAGATGCCTTTCACACACGGGTCAAAGCCCAGGGAAACCCTGCAGGTATTCGCGCAAGCTGTGCTTGTCCTGGAGGTGTTGGAGGGGCAGGGGTGTGAATGGCACAAGGTGAGGCTGGATCGCCTTGCTGGGGCTTGAGAGAGCCTGCTCATGGGGGCTGGGGGTCTGTGAGCATCCTGCCTGGGCTGCTCTGCCCCTTAAGGGCTGGTAAAGGGACAAAAATGCTGTGTCTTCTGTGGAGATGGAGGTTGTGAAATCTCCTCATATTCAATATGTTCCCTTAGTGGGTGCCAGCCCTCAGCCTGTGGTAACCCCTGCTTTGTGTTGACCAAACAAGACAGCAGATGGAATAAGCAAATCATTTGGGGATTATTTTTTTCTTTTTCTCTTCTTTAATAAGACCTTCTCCTCTCACCTTCTCTGAAATCCTAGAAAATAACTGGTTGAAAAGCTTTGCCTGTTGCTGATGTCAGGCCTGCCTCTGTTCTTGGGGTCATGGTGCTTCCTTGGGCTGAGCCTGGGAGTCAGGGCAGGGAATGGGCTGGAAGCACTGAGGATGGGAGCCTGGGGATGGCTGCTGCAGCTGAGGAGCAGGGGAACCAGAGGAGGGGAAGGGTGGACTTATTCTTGCACGCTCTGCCTCTCTCCCATGTGCATGAGATGGCTCTGAGCTTCCCAAATCCAAACAATCTACTGCAATCTCCACAATGGGCTGGGTCTGGTGGGGAGATACCCGGGCAAATCTGCTGCTGGGCTGTTGCAGGGCACGCAGGGAACCCCCAGAGTCTCGTGGCCACTTGGTCAACCCAGTAGCCCCAGTCCCTGACCCAGTGGCCAGCCTCTGCTCTCTGATGAGACATAGAAATGCCAAATTCAGACCAAGCAGCCCCAGATCTCTGGGGTGCCTGGTGGAGGGATGTACCAGGGGTCTGGACAGGGCTTCTTGTTGAGGTCTGCCTGGAGAGGCTGCTCCCTGCCTTGTACCTCTCACACCCAGGAATAGTTTTGTGGTACTTGGCATTCATCCCCCTACGCTTAATTTCATCCCATTTAGACCTAGTAAAAACTATTCCCTGCAAGCAATTTATTCAACAAATGTAGCTGGCACTTTCTGTTGCTGAGTTGTCCAGGAAGAGGCCACAATTTTTAATGATTTTTTTCCATTCAGTGAATGCTCTTTATGGCAGTATTTGAGCTCAGGGTTGCTCATGAATGGCAGTATAGTAAAAAAAAAATATCCGGTGGCCTATCTGAGCTGCAGTTTGCTATTCACGCTGCGAGGCTGGGCACCTTATCGCACCAAGTATTGTTTCTCTCCCCTGAATAGGAGCTCTCATCTCCCTCAACTACCTCCACTCCTACCCAGAACAAAATTAATTTCATCCTGCAACAAATCTGGCTGCTTTATTAAATGAATCTGTTGCCGGCCCTGAAAGATATCTCAGTGAGCAAAATTTCATTTCTGGTTGAACACCCACTGAGGAAGCCACAGATACAAGTGGATGGCTCCCAGAGGGGCTCAGGGCTGTATTTACAGTGCTAACCTGCTTCTGATCCCCCCCACTCCTGTTTGTAATGCCCTGGAAGGCAGCTCCTGGTGGTGTGGAAATACCCTGGGCACCAGTGGCTCCTCATCAGGCTCTTCCAACCCCAATGCCTGCTCCTGGCTGATGCCTAGTCAAGCTTGGCAAATTGAGCTCTTTTAATTTTTCCTTAGAAACCAATCCCTCGAGCCCTTTTTTTTTTTTTCCTGAGGTAGAGGAATATCACCCCCCACATTAATTTATCTGCAATTTCTTGGTGAACTCTGAAGCCCCGAGTGTGTTGCTGAGCCTGAGGTTGGAGGTGTGATGCTGCTGGCATTGCATCCTCATCCTTACTCAGCTCTAAGCCTCTGTTACCCACAGACACTGACTACTTCTGTCGCCATCCCACTCTTTCTCTTTGCCTTGTTTCCAGGCACTGCAACCCTTTTCATTCTGTCTGATCAAGACAAACATAGGGGAGTACTCACGGCCGCTTGCCCACGGAGGGGTTTGCCAAAACTGTCCTATTCTGGAGCATTTTTATAGTAACTGTGTGATGAGGAAAAGATGGTGAGGGCTCACCGTTCTAATTAGGATCGTTTCTGTCTTGCAAGAGGGATTGGCGGGTAGTATTTATGGATACGAGTAGGTTCAGAAAAATTCCTAGCACCATCTGTTTGAGAGAGAACAGGAAGAATTTCAATATGCTTTAGACCTTGAAGTGTAATGTTTGTATAACAGGCTCATAAAATCAATTTCTAATAGTTACAGGTACCCCCTCAGGAATTTAAATAGTCTGTTAACAAAGTTATTCCATCTGCCAAGCGAATATATTAAATATGCACGTTCCATGCTACATATATGGTTGGGTGTGCCTTTCTCCTGCATGACGTGCCCTTGGGTTCTTTGTGTCAGTTTTGCTCCTGGGTTACGCTCAGTTTTTCCTGATGGCAGCTCACTGTTTAGTCCCAGCTCAGTGGGAGCTCATTCACCTGCCTTTGGCCTGATAATTCACTGTTATGGTCACCTTGTTCCTTAGGAGCTGAGTGTGGGGGCTGCTCTGTCCTGGTCCCCTTCCCATCTCCTCCTCGGTTGCCCATGGATTGTCTCAGTGGAGAGAACTGGCCACAGGGGTTAGAAGGGTTGGAGGGGACAGAGGGGACTGAATTTGCAAACAGGGGACATGCATGGGGCAGGATAATCCCTTCAGACCCATTTTGCAGGCTTTTTAAACTGGTGCTGCAGCCTGGGTAATGAGCCAGTTGGGTTTTGCTCTGCTCCTTGCTCCTCCGTGGCACCTCACTTTTCCATTACCCTTTGGATCCATCAGAGCCCTACTTGGTGCCAGAACTCCAACTGCCTTGTATGTTTGGGAACAGGCTGACAACTCGGGGCATATGCAGGCAAACTGCAAATATGTCATCCTGTTAACTAAACAGTTTGCATTTAACGCTGCCCGTGGAGCTGAACGACACCTCGCCAGTTCTGCAAAGGTTGTGTTCTCAGGGTGCTCGGGAGTGATTTATGGCGAGCGCTGGGCTGTGTGTCCGGAATATCGATGGAGGCGTTTGCTGCCTATTGTGTTTAACAGCACTTGGGGTCCCTCTTTTTACCATTGTGTCATTTGCTGCCTGCCAGCCTGTGTGGGTCTGGGAGCACACAGTCTGGGCAGGGTTATTGATTGTGTTTGGAGCCGGTGCTGGCTGGGTGCTGGCAGTGGGTGCCTCCTCCAAGCAGCTGCAGCAGGCACAGCACTGGCTGGCCACTGTCCCCAAATCCCCTTGTCCACCTGCTGTGGCATTGCCTCTGGAAAGGTGCCCTGGAGGGAGGTGATCTGCCCTCCCCTCCCCACCCTGTATCGACAGGAACCAAAGTGAAACTGCTCTTTGCTGGGGAGTGGAGCTGGAAAGCAAAACCTGCACGGTTTTAATGGATTTACCCTCTCCACCCAGAAAGCAGATAAGGCACAGAAATCCCATGGGATTCACCAGCAGTCAGGCAGGAGGTGTCCTGGAGGGAAGAAGCAAAACCCCGCATGTCTGAGGCGTGCCGGGAGACTGGGATTTCCTTCTGATGATGATTTCTTTGTGCTAGGCCGTTTATTCTTCTTTTTTAATTTAAAAATCCACATTCCCACTTCCACATAGCTCGTTATCTCAGGGCATGTGATGAGGTGTCCAGGGGTCTGTCCCGGCAGAGATGATGCAGAACACATTCGCGCGGGCTGTTGGATCTGACCCCCCTCTCCCTCGGGGAGCGGGTGGTTTTCATTTCAGCCTCTTCCATTAGAAGCTCTAAGGGGAGCTCCATCTATTAACAGAGAACTGCAGGCCTGTAAATTTTGGCAAGAAAAAGTCCTTGGAAGCAAATCATCTGTATTTTCTCAGGGCTGTTTGTCCTCCCTCTTTGCATGTACGGCCTTTGCCGGTCGGGAGGCAGGTACTGCCACTGACTCCTTCTCCACATGGGCAGATTGATGGTGTCTGCTCCAGAGCCCGCTCCCTCTTCCCTTTCTTTCCTTCTCAGTTTTGTTCCTTCCCTTTTGAGCTGTTTCTGCTTTGCTTAGGAGACTCCTTTATCTGCCAAGTCCTGATGTGTATCTGTTCATTTCCTAGGGCAAACACATTGATCTGTGATTTCTGTTATGATACTGCAGATTTTTGTTCCCTTTATTCTTTTTTTTTTTTTTTAATACTTTATCCTGCCATTCAGGAGGTGGTTTCTGTGCTATGGAGAAGCTCAGTGTTTCTAGAAAAATGTGTGTTTCCCTGCCTCAGAGCTGTGCCTAATTGCATACAGAGCAAGCGTCCATCCCTCTTAGTTCCAGTGTAATTCTTTGCGGTGTGTTCCTTTGTGATTGTGTTATTCCAGCAATAACAGCCACTCTCCTTCCAGATATTTATTCTTTTCATGAACATCACCATACTGGCAAAGAGTTGGGCTTTTTTTTTTTTCCATCTTAATGCTCTACTTCATAGCTCAAATCGGGGATTTATGCTTCAGGGATCTCAGAGAAGACTTTCCTCTTTTCTGCTACATCTTTCCAGAAGCGCCATCTTTCTGTGCTGGGATTTGGAGTTCTTGGACATGTGTTACTGATGCCAGGGATGCTGCTCTCTGCTTTTAGATTTGTATTTACTGCTGTGCTCTGCTCTTTAATTTTGTTGTTCCCTTTCTGGCACAGAGATGAAGTGATGCAAATGAAGGCTGGAATATTTGGTTTGCACAAAAACCAACCCTGGCTATTCCAAGTGGAGGCTGGCACTGGACTGGGAGGGCAATGAGCACCATTTTTCCATGCAGCCACTGCAGCTCTGGGCATCCTGTGAGGGCTGTAACGGAGGGGCAACAACCTGGGCAGAAGTGGGTGTTCCCAACACCTGGCACAGCGAGATTTGGAGAACAAAGTGCAGAAAAGGCAGGTATGCCTCCCAAAAATACCACTTACCTCTATCACACCTTTCCCTGTGCTGAGGATAACACATTAGTTTTTCATCCTGGAAGACCTTATTTCTTATTATGAGTTAGTTTTACAGCACCCTGATGTGTGCTCAGCACTTTACGGTGCAGGGAAAAAGATGAGGTCCATGTGACAGATTTACCCAGCATTAAATCCTGACTGAGTTACAAAGGAAAGAAGCAGCATGTCTGTGCCCTGGCCTTCATCCTGTCCTGCTGCCACGGGGGTTTTGAGACCCTTCTGCATTTTTTAGTGACATGAGGGAGGTTTTTCTGCCCCGTGGCAGCCCTGCTGCCCACTGTGCTCTGCTTCTCGCCCAAGCCATCACTTTTGGCAGGTGGGAGTCCTGTGAAAGCTGCAGCAAGGAGGGCATATGGCACACAGCTCCCAAACAGGGACCAGGGAATGGTGCCGTGCCAGGACCATTTGACAGCCTGGCACAGTCCCCCTGAGCCACCTGTGAGTGGGGGAAAAGGTTGGCATTCAGCAAGGGCTCATTCACTCAGGCTGGCACCTCAGCTGCAGGCTGTGCTGGAGCCAGTGGGACATGGAGGCTGTGTCTGGGTGGGTTTGCAGCTGGGATCCATGCTGGAGGAGGAGGGTAGGCTGCCCCAGGGCCATGCCCTATCTTGGGCAAAGTCCCTCTGCCCTTCCAGAGGGTGTCTGGGTGTAGGATCACCTCAACCCTGTCATCTGGGTGGGAGAGGTGCAGACTGCCTCCCACAGCTCTGGGGATGCTCATGCTCCAGCAGGGTCAAAATGGGAGGCAGTGGGTCCTCTGCTCCATCCCCATGTGCTGCCATTGCCCTCCCTGGCTACGTGGGAATGGCTCCTGGGGCTGGAGCATGCTGAATTTCACATTTCAAATGGGGTTTCTGGCACCCGGCCAAGCAGCATTTCGTGTTGTCAAATATTTTGGCAAACCACATCTCAGCTTTAGTCTGGAGCGTCTTTCGCTGGGGAAACGGCGTCGAGCCGAGCTGCCGGCACGATCCCGGCACGGAGGGGAGCACAGCACTGCCAGACACATCCTGAACGGGAGCTGCTGGTGCTGGGGTGCCCTGCCTGGGGGGCGCTGGCACCACAGCTGGGCAGGGTGACTGGTGAGCAGTGAAAGGGCCAAGAAAAGGTGTTTCAAGGTGACTGTAAATGGTTTGTGAAATCAGGCTGAACGGGGAAAATTGTATTGACAAGAATAAGAAAACCCTGAAAAGTGATTTTTCAAGTCTCGATTTTGGCTTTTTGTTCTGAAATTGCCCTGCATTAAGAAGAGAATAAAAAAAAGAAAAAGAAAAAAAAAAAAAACAGCTCTAAGTAAACTAGAAATAAGGGGACTGTATTTTTTTTACCAGCTCATTGGAAAAATGAAACATATTTGTTCTGGGTCAGACCAAAATGAGCAAAGCAATCAGTTATCCACAGAGCCACGCTGCAGGCTGCCTTTCCTTCTGCTCTCTCTCATGGGCATCCTTGAAAGAATATCCAATACCTTTTTATGATGTTTGAAAGAAAATATCTCTGAGGAGTGGAAAAAAAAGCAAGGTGTGATCCCAAAAAGTCTGCTTTCACAGCTTGGACAGACCCATCTTTCCCTCCCGCGGCCGCTGCTCCTTCCTCCCGCCTGTCACGTTGTGTGGTTAGAGCACACATACTCACAGCCCCAGCACCATGATGGGTTTTGAAAGCCTGAGAAATCCTCCCAAAAGCCTGGTTTCCGGCCAAAAAAACCCGAGGTTATGCAAACATACACGGAGCTTGCAAACAGGCTGTGTGTGTTGGATGGAGAGCAGCTTTGCGAAGCAGGTGTGAGCTGATGCGGGAAGAGCTGCGCTGCCTGATGTCTGTGCTGAAATCCAGTGTCAGCCCACAGACTGAAACCAGGGCTCTGGAATTAAAGAAAAACAACCAGGGAATAAAAATCCACCCTTGCAGCAGCATCCCAAGCACAATCCTACTGGATCCCAGGCCAGTAGGCAGTGCCGTCTGTGTAGGTTAGGACTTCAGGACCCCTTTCTGAAACATCACCAGCCCCCCTGGGGGCAGTAGGGTGACCCCTCCCCAGCCCAGCTCACCCACCTGCATCCCCCACCCTGCTGCCACTACCCTGGCTGTGCCCCTAGAGCCCTGCACAACGTGCCTGTGTCGAGGTTTAAAGGTGAATGGCTCCTCAGCAAAGGCACACCTGAAGCCTTGTGCGCCAGTGAAACCTCCTAAAAACCCAGTTTCTGTCAGCTGCCAGGAAAAAGCTTGTTTAGGTTTAAAATGTGTTCAGAAGAGTCATTCTCTTATGAAAAACTGTGGCTGTCAAAGCACCACGGTGGAGTCGCATTTATCACATATTAATGACTCCACATCAGCCGTGCTTGTTTTACAGTACCCAAATATTGGAAATATCAGAGTACAAGCATTCCCCAATGGGAAGTGTCAGACGTGCAAGTCTTGGGCAGCCCAGCAAAGCCACTGTGTTACCCTCAGGAAATGCTCCCTGCGCTGGTGAATGGCATCGTGGCGGTGAGACTCAGTCATCCTGGAGCTGTGCACTCATAACCATGTGAAAAGTGGGGAAGATGTGAGTCTGTCTTGCTCCATCCTGGAGCTGGGAGCTGCACCAACCTCCTGTTTGGATGCTTTTAACAAACATGGGATGAAGAGGCTCGTGCCAGTGTGATAGCAGGGAGGGAGGCCCGTGGTGTGAAAAGCTTTCGGGGAAACGGGACAGAGGTGTTTGCACTGTGGGATTCTTGACACCTGGTGTTGGAGGCTGAGCAGAGCAGAGAGAAGTTCTCTGCCATGGAGAGGGTCATTCAGAGTATATAAGCCTTTTTCTCACGCTCCCAGGAGGGATATGTTTGGGGATTGAACCCAATACTCTATTCTATTCCATTCCACTCTGTTCTCCAAGCCCCTGGGGGTTACCTGGCCAGAGTGACATCCTTCACCTTCCTCCTTCAGGGCAGGGAGGGATGCTGCTTGGTTTGGTTGAGTGCCAGGCAGAGCTGATCCCCCTGGGGCAGAAGCAGCAGAAATGGGACTGGGAAGCTGTGGCTGGGACCCTGCTGCTTGCGCCTTTCTCCAGTCTGGTAAAGGAGACTGAAGCATCTCTTCTCACTCATTCCTTGGCCAAGATCAGGTATGAGGAATCATCCCTCAAGATGGCTTTCTGCAGCCTCCACTGTCCCCACCACCAGGCATCAGATTCTGAAGGAGCACAGTCCCAGTCTCTCCCAGACTCTTTGCTCCCAGAAGGGGAACAGACATCCCAGAGTAATTCATCAATAGTGTGTCTTTTCCTCACTCATCACTCCACAACCTCTTGGTGGGTATGGACATGCTTCCCAGCCTCTCTACTCCTATGTTCATTGGGGAAACTGAGGCACGGTGTGGCAAGAATGTGAGCACAGGAATCTCCTCCAGCCCAGGCAGGGCTGCAGCAGAGCTGGGACCAAACCCCAGGGAGTTCAGTGCTTCACCTTGTGCCTCTGCTGTAAATCCACCTTCTTGCACCACTCACTGTGTTCAGCATTAGCGTGGTATTAGCCTGAAGGAGACATTGACACTCTGTTGGGGTTTTTGGTTTCCTTTAAAGCATGCCATGTGGCAGTTATTAAAAGAGCTGCCTACATTTTACAAATATTTCCAGGAAGAAATTTGCCAGTGTCTGGGGCTGCAGAAGAGGGTGTGTGAGGATGACCAGCACGAGGCTGGCTGCCAGACTGTGCTCTTTATCTATCCATCAGTCTGTCCCCAAAACCTCCCTTCCCCCAGTGAATTGGTAACAGCACTGAGCCAGGGTGCCAAAGCCTCTCTGTGCCCTGCTTTGCCTCTCCAGCACGGGGGGCAGTGGCCCTCTCCCTTGGTATACATTAAATCTGGGACATTTGCAGCATTCTCCATCCTCAGGGACAGCGGTGCCTAAATGAGGACTGCAAAGCTGCCAGGCTCCTGCCTGAGAGCTGCCTGTTCCCTGGGGACACGGGGAGCTGAGCCTTCCTGGGGGATGCCTGTGATCAGCACACTGATGGCTGCTGAATCTGGGAATGGCTGGGGCTGCAGGGCTCCTTCCAGGGCACTGCCTGTGAGAAGCAGGAAGAGAAGCTGTGTCTAGGGAAAGGGCTTGTTAAAAAGCTGAGGGGAATCACAGACACAGGGGGAGTTGTCTGCAGGAGATCTCCAGGTAACAATGAAGAGTAATGGCAGCTCTTGGTGCCACCGAGAGCTTTGATCCCCCCAGCCATAACTTACACACTCATGACTCAGTGTAAAGTGCCTCCTGCACCTGCCTGCCTCTATAACGGATAAACAATAATAGTTTGTGGTTAAAATATTGCCCTCAGATGATAATCTGGGGGACATGGTTTATACAGAGCAGCTGCACTGGGAGCAGAGTAACTCCTCCGTCCTTGGTGAGAAGTTTTTGCACCCGTGGTGCTGGATCTGGGCACAGGGAGAGGGATGCTGTAGGGTTTGCAGTCTGTGTATGAGGCTCTGCACTCCCCAAAGCAGGCGAGGTGCAGGGAAGGGTCCTTTACCATTCACAGTAAGAGTGGTTACTGTGCTTACAGATAGAAATGGTTTCAGTGAAACCTCAGAAGTCCCACCCAGAAAAACAGCAACATCAAATCCATGCAGCCCCACTTTCCCAGGACTGTTACCTCCCTCCAGGATGGTGGCTGCTTGGGGCTGGGTGACCAGGATAACACTGGAGCAGGATCTCAGCCTGGAGATCTCAGCAGGATCTCTTGAGGCTCAGAAGAGGTTTGGGGACAGACAAAAGTCTCCTGCAAGTGGGTGGCAGTGACGCAGGGCAGAGCATTGGTATTGCTGGTATGTCGAGCACCTTGTTTATTGCACCTCAGACATGTCGCAACAGTCCTGGGTTGTGTAATGATTTCCAGGAGATTTTCCTGCTTTCAGTTTTTGGAGCTCTCATTCCCAGGGCTTAGTTTCTGCCAGAGATGGGTTGTGGTAGAGAGAATGAGTTTGATTTTAACTCTGCTTAGGTGGGGTTTTGTGTTGAGATACCAAGTGTGTGATAGAGAGAGGGAGGAGACATTTCTGAATTGTTTTTTCTTCCTTCTCAAGAGCTTACAGATATGGGGTGAAAGCTGGGTGCAACTTCCCATCTTGGTGATCTGATGCTACTGTGTTCCACGAAAATTGTATGCCCTGACACCAGGAATTTCACCCTCAGGGAATTAAGTATTTCTTCCTAGCACAAATAAGAGGTGGTATTTGACAAAGGGCCTTGCCTTCCCACTGCAAGAGGCTGAGGATCCCATGATCCATCCTGAGTGTTTGTGGCACTTCTGGGGCACTCCTCTCACCCCTGCCAAGTCCCAGCCCTTCTCAACCAGGTTCCGGCACATTCCTGCCTTTCCCTTGGCACATGTGCAGTTTTCCTCTCCATTCTCTCCCTGCCTGGGATTTGGAGAGTTTGCACCATGAAATGGGAGTCACCTCTGCCTCTGCAAGGTGCAAGTGCAGAGAGAGCTCTGCTCACCCAGCATTCACAGTTTGGGGCTTGGATAAATCCTCTGAGTTGTCAGTCAGCAAAGGCGAGCTCTTCATTCGGCACGGGTGACCCAGGAGCTTCAGAGGCTTAAAATATTGCACAACTTGGAAGAATTATCACTGGGAAAACTGCTGTAGCACCCCAGGGAAATTCAGAGCTCCGCCACAAATGCAGAGGAATTCAAGTCTCTCCTTGAAGCGGCTGCAAGAATTTCTCAATTTGGCCATCTTTGTTTTCCAGAATCTCATTTGGCACATTGGCTGAAATCTTCCTGGCCTGGGTTATGCCCCCAGCTCCAGGGGCTTTTCTTATTTTTGAAAACTAAATGCTGGCATGGTTAAAAGGAATTGAGGGAAGATCTTAAAATGGAAAATGTTGGGCAAGCCTGAATAGTTTTGCAGCATGTAGCATGGTGAGGGGAATCTCCTTGGTGGGGAGACTGGGTCCTTCGTGCTGCTGGCTGCTGTGCTCAGCTGGACTGAGCACGGCTGGGCTCTGAGCGTGGGAGGACGCTCCTGTCCCCACTCCAAAGGAGCGCAGCAAATACCAGGGTACAGCAACACCAAACCTGCTTCCCACTGCATTTCTCTGCAGGGAGGTGCTGGGCAGAGGCTCAGTGGGACCCCTCCAGCTCACTGCCATGTCCAAGCTCCTTCTATATCCGGACTTGAGCCTTCAAAGGATGAGTTGCACCACGTTGTTAAGCCCACAGCAAGGTCCCCCTCTGCGCTTCCCTTGCAAAGAATGAAATAACCTGGAAGCTGTTGGCCTCTGGAAGCAATTTAGCATGGGACGTGGCTATTAATTTAAATAGATTACAGAAATTTGAACTAAGCTGCATATAAATCTTCTGACCAGTTCTTTAGGCTTTGGTCTCTGTTGTTTACACTTTTTTTTTTTTTAATTGTGTTTTATTGATTCCTGAAGCTGTGATGTTTCAGTCGGAGCTCACTGCTTGGATGGCAGGCGGCTTCTCTCTTTCACACATATTACCTTTCAGAGCTACTGTGAGTAGGACACAGATGTTGTTAGGTCCCAGGTAAAGCCATCAAAGGTGGACATTCAATCAAGTTTGACATCATCTTCAACCTGAAGGCAAAGGGGTTGGTTTTGATTAGCAGCTCGCGGGGTTGAGCCTAACCCGTATCAGCGCTGCTGCTGCTACTTTACCTGAATGGCAAAACCACAGATGGTAATTATAACCATAAGTGCTTACAGATTTCCTAACAACAAAGATAATTTGTTTGCTCCATGCCTTGTTAGAAGGGGAATTTTGTTCTGGTGACTGGGTGGTTTGTGAATCAGTCGTTGCCCTTTCACCCCTCCGTCCCCAGCTCGGCTGTTCCCCCCAGCTGTGGCCATTAGATGTTGATCCAAGCAGAAGGGTCCCGCCGAGTCTGGTCTCTGCAGTGGCCACAGAGACGCCAGCCCAGTGCAAGGAGCTGTCCTGGCCTGGTGGGGAGTGGGATGCCCTGGGATGCTGGGCAGGGAAGGTCCTCCTTGCTAAAACCCTCCCTTCCTCATCCTATGCATTTAACTTCTAGGGCAATTGAGGTGAAAACTTGCTGTCAGGCTTCCCCTGACAGGGCTGAGCAGAGCAAAGCTCAGCTGTATCCTCCTGCTCACCCCACTGCCCTGCCACAGGGAATGACAAGACAGCACGTGGACAGCCAGGCTTGCACCTCTGTTCTGGGAACCACTGCCAAAAACCATGGCTTTCCTCCCTTCTGAAGGTGACCCAGCACCTGAAATCTTGGGAGAGAAATGGGGAGAGCTTGTCCCTGTTGATCCCTGACAGCTGGAGGTCTCTCTCCAGGGTTACCTGTGAATTAAACCAGCTGGCCAGGGGCTCTCTGGCAGCCCTGGCCCATGTCCACAGCCATTCCTTAGGGCAGAAAGCCTATGGGTTCGGCTTGGACCCCGGCTTGGCAGCAAGTGAGGGCAGTGTCTCGCCTGGCAGGCAGGCAGGCAGATAACAGCTTTGATTTCTGGGTCTCACTTTAATTATAATGGAAGGACGCGGCTCGTTAAGTGCCCGCTTTGCTTTCCAGCGATCCCTCCCGGCTGCCAAGCGCGCTGGGCTAACAAAAGCATTCCTCTCCCCGCCGGGGCCGGCCGCAGCAGCCCGTATGGCGAGCAGACGGAGGGGATTAAAGCACACAAGAACAGTCTGCCCGGCTCCCGGTCCCTGCACACAGCCCGAGACCTCCGAGCAGCCTCTCTGGGAGGAGAAACTGCCCTTGAAACGGAGACCTCCTCCAGAAAACACCCTTACGCCTTTACACCAGCTCGTCTCTGCCTCTCTGCCTGATACCAGCAGAATACCTGCAGGGTCTTGCCCTAGAGTGTTTCTTCTCTCCCACAGCTCGGATCAGATGATTTTTTTCGTGCCAATCGTACCTGGAGTTGTTCAAGACGGTGATATTGATCTTGTTCATATTTGTTGCCTTAATGAGTCACAAATTCTGTCTGTGAGCAGGGGTGGTTTGGAGGTGCCGGCTGGCTGCTGCTAACCTGCCTTTCTGGAAGGGTAGGAATTTCAGCAGATTTGGAGAACTGGTGTTTTCTTAGATTCCTAGAGGAAATTACACTAATTGCAACAACCCCCATGTGCCTGCAGCAAGCAGAAGCGATAGGATCTCCCCAAATGTCTGCTCCTGAAGCCTGTAACCTTCCTAACAGCCCTTCTCCCACCCTGCAGCACCGAAGGACCTGTGGCAGGTGATCTGCCAGACCCAAACACTTACGGCTTCTTTGAGGCTGAATTGTTCCTGTTCTGGTTCATCTTTTGTCTGCAAATGGTACTCAGGGCTGAGCAGAGGTGTCAGCTCTCCACAGGGGCAGGGGACTTGGGCTGCTGCCCACTGCCACTCTGATCTTGGCTAGGGCCAAGATTTCCTTATTTTGAAATTATTTTAATATTCAGACTACACAAATATCCTCACCTGGGCACGGTGCATGGGGTCACAGCGCAGTGCTAGTGTAGAATTAATATAAATGCTCTATGGGGTATGTCTAAACAATGGACCCATATTAATCAAGCTTAATATTAATCAGCTTTCTCCTCCACTCAGATGTAGCAGTGCCCCTCCTCCAGAGCCGGACATGGAGCTGGTTTGGGGTGCAGGCTCATTCACGGGCAGGACAGTGTGCTTCTCGCATCTCTCAGATGCTCCTCAATAGGCTTAATTTAAACGTTAACTCCCAATTTGCCTCTGGGCTCAGGGCATGGAAAAAATTAGTGCAAAAGGAGAATTTTTCAAGAAGCTCCGAGTGAGCAAAGCAGGGTTATAATAGAAATAGTTTTTGACCTTAATTATGGCTTCTAATGGAAATAGTTGTGCAACCTCAGCAGTGGGGTTTGGTATGTGCAGCAGATCTGAGCCGAGGATGGTGACGGGGTGACAACGAGGGCTCGGCAGCCTTCGGCTTCTTTCTCACGGGAGGCTCTGGGAGAGCTGGGCTGAGGCTGGTGAGGGAAATGTTCCTCACTCCCACCAGCCGCAGCTTCGGATCGCTCCGTCCACAGCTAAGGCTTTGCCCCATTTCTGCCTCAGACAAGAACACAGGCAGCCTCAAGTCCCTCATCAATGCCAGCAGAATGTACAGGCAGCACCTAGCCTAGCAGCTCCGGACAGAGGAGCGGGAGAGAGCCTGTAATTCCTGCTGGGATCAGCACAGCAAGTCCCAGCACAGGGGACTTGTCCCCACACGGCTCGTCCTGCTCAGCTTCCCCCGGGGCAGGGGGAGCGGGCTGGCTGCCTGCCCCTCTCAGCTTCTCCAGGAAAGCGATTCTCAGCTGTGAATGCAGATACGATGAACTCCAGCACTGTCCTCCAGGGATAAACGATGCCGATGAGAGCAGAGATACTCGTTTGAAGGATCCAGATTGCGAAATAACAGCACAGCATTTGCGAGGGGAGGGAGCAGGACGGGTTAATTACTGAAGAGGAAGCACATCACCTTTGGTGTAGGGTCAAACCTCCTCGCTCTGGAAGTCTGCTGTTATTACCCCCGCTCTAACGGGTCACTTGGCACCGCCTGGGAGCACTGAGTGTGCAGCTAATGTGATTTAGAAACCTCTGCTTTGGGCGATCAGTGGATGCTGGCCCTTCATGGGGGCAGGGATCACCTGGTTCACCTCTTTTCCTGCCACAAAGGCATCCGAGATCTCGGGGCAAAAGGCTTCCTTGTGGCTAGGGAAATTCAGGTGGGATGAGTGGTTGATTAGCATAGCTGCAGGGCTGGAGGACAGCAGCCAAAACCACTGACAACAACGGGGCAGACTGGGATGGTGGGAGATCCAGAGGGACTTGAAGAAGGTGTGACCTCCTCCTGTGCCTGCACACTGCCAGGAACAGTCATGAAAAATGATGGTGACATCTTGCAAGGGACCGGTCTCCATCTCTGCAGTGGTGTGGGGAATGGCAGCCCCTCTTCCCCAGGGTGCTGAGCACAGCTTCCTGACACACTGCCCCTTGCCAGACCTCAGCCAGCTTTAGGCTGTCCCCAGGGGGAGCAAAGTCACCTCCCAAAGATATCCATATGTCTCTTCTGGATATAAATGCAGGAAATATGGGTTGATTCCCAGTCAAAGAGGAACGTGTGGTGCAGCAAGCCCCATTCAGCCTCCACGGTGTATCTTGGGAACACCTCATGGTGTGATCTCACAAGTGTGATCATAAGGAGGAACTGGGGTTGTAGCAGCTCTGTTTCACCTCCCAGTGAAACAGAGACAGTGACCTCCTGTATCCCAAAGGCAGCTCCTGTCTTATCAAGAGCAGAGGGACGATGCTCTGCTCCTGGGGAGGGACCCAGGGCAAGGTCTCCCCACAAACTCAGGGCCCAGGAGCCATTGCCAAGGCACATGTCCTTGCATGTTCATCTCTCAGTTCTTGAAAACTCAGGAAGACCTGAGCATTTTGGTCCTCCAAAGAATGCCAGAAAATTCTGGCCTCAGTGTGGGGGTTGAGTTGTTTGGAAAATTCAGGCTTTGTGCTGAAGATGCAAACATGTTAGTTCCCCTCCATTGCCCATGTCTCTGTGTAGGCTGCAGAAATAAAGCAAGTGTTTAACATGCAGGCATTTAACCCTTTCAGGATTCCAGTTTATTCATAGCATTAACTAACATAAAGAATCGACCAATGCATTTTGACAGCTACTGTTTTAAAGTTCTTATCACAGTTATTTTTTTCCTTTTATCACAGTTTTTGTATTGTGTGGTGAAGATTCGTCTCCATCCTTGCCTAGTTTATCTATAATTCAGAACGTTTTTACACTTAGGTTATAATTGACTTTTCCATGCTGCAGCAACTCAAACAATAACTATTAATATTCAGCAGTCTATAGTGATAAAGATTTCCATTTACTTTCTTTTACTTAACCGTGTGAATATACGACATCCTATCTCACACGGGTAATAGTGAATTCATTCATATTTACTCTCCATTTTCCTGTATAACAATATTGAAAGAGCGAGCACTGCGGGCGGTGGGACATCTGATTCCTGCTCTCAGCTGGCCAGCCCTGCTTCCACAGAAGGGAGCCAACACCTGCAGGTCCTGGTGAGGCTGTGATGCTGCCTGGCCATCACCCCTCAGGCTTCAGAAGGCTGCAGAAGAAGGTGGAGCAGAATACAAAGCACAGCACCTCAGCCTTCCTCCCCTGAGGAGCAGCACCCTGGTCCTGATGAGGACACTGCACCTGAGAAGCAGTTGCCTTAAAAACCCGAAATGGTGTTAGAGGGCTGTGAGGTGAAAATGGGGAAAATGCCTTGGTACCCTGCCTCAGGTATCCCTGATGGTGTAGGGTAATGCCACAGATGGATGGGTGTGCAGGGTGGATTGGTGGTGGAAGGAGATAGGAGCTGGGCTGGGGAGGCAGAACAGTTCATTCTTCAAGGGGATCGTGCTGCAGCACAGAACCAGGAGTTCCCTGCCCTGGGCTTTACAGTGTGACCAGTGTAACAGGATGGGTGAGAGAGGCTGAGGACACACCAGGCTGATCTCCCATCCCTTTTTCTGCTGTAAAATGCACGGTGGCAAGTTTGGTGGGGAGGCTCTGAACACCCCACAGTGTGAAGGCTCTGATGCACCACTGTCACCACCAGAGATGGCAAAGGTGTCCAGGCTCTGCCCTGCGGGCTTTATTCTGCTGCACAGCCTCCTCCTGTGCTGAAAAGGCACCGTGTCTGGGTGCTGCTGGGACCAGTGCCAGGCTGGAGAAGGAGCCAGGAGTGGAACCAGTGGGAAACCCCAAACACGCTCACCCTGACACTGGGCAGCAGCAGACGAGCTGGCTCTCAGCAGAGAGGATGGAGTGGTGGGAGGGGGAGCTGCCCCTTGGTGCTGGGGCCTGGGGATGGAGCCATTTCCTTTCTATTGCCCCTCGAAGGCTGCATGCCTTCCTCCCAGCAGAGTGGGGCCTGTGTGGCACCCCCCTGCAGGGGCTGGCACCACCCCTCTGCCCAGGCTCTTGGCACACAGCTGGCAGTGCCAGCGTGGGAAGCACTGTGCAGGGAGATGCCCTCTCCTCCGTCCATCTCTCTAACGGAAGGTGGAGCAGGGGCTGGCTGCAAAGCCAGCAGCAGGCAAGGTATTAACTGCAGCTGTGTCGAGCTGCTGTGACTGAGCTCTTCCTTGTAATTATGAAAAATGTCCTGCACAGGGGAGAAGCGGCAGAGCTGCTCCCCCCTGCTTGGAGAGAATGAGTTTCCCAGGCAGCTTTCCTCCAAAAAAGAGGGGCTCTTCATCCTCTCCGCCCCAGCCACCCACGGAGCGGGACTGTTCCCACCGGTGCTGTTGGTGAGCTGTTCCTGTGCTTCACGGCTAGTTAAGGGCTAGTGGGGTTAAACGGATAGTCCATTAATCTCGGCCCGCCGAGGTCAGAGCCGAGGGACACACATGCAGCTGGTGATTTATGGGCAGCCTGGGCCGTGCCCCTTCTCGGGGCTGCTGCCGGAGCTGCCCAGCACGGCGGGCACTTGCCGAGCCTGGCAGGAGGGCCGGCGGGCCAGCCAGCTGCTGGGGCTGTGGCCAGTGCTGCTGGGGCTGTGGCCAGTGCTGCTGGGGCTGTGGCCAGTGCTGCTTCCACCCTGGCTCAGCCCTGGCAATCACTCAGCTCGCAGAGACGCCTCGGGAGCAGCACTCCCCACGACAGAGCTCACACCCCAGCCACCTCCGCCGCCCTCCCTGCCTCAGTTTCCCCGTCATTAGAAGAGTCACAGCCTCTCCAGCTTCGTAGGACCCAATGCCCATCGCGCCCTGTGCAATGCCCAGCCCAGTGTGAGGGAGGGAGGGCTCTGTGTCACCAGAGCAGCTGTCCCCGGCGTGCAGCAGGTGGGATGGGGACAGGCAGCGCTCCGGGACACCGCAGCCACCGGGAGCTGGGGGCTGCCCCTGCGGCACGTGCGGAGATGGGATTCCCTCTTCTTTCATGTTCCTCTTGGCCTCTGATCAGAAGTGCACGCTATCTGCCTGCTATTAGCCTGCCTGCTGCTCTCTGCCCCGGGAGCAATCACAGGGTGAATGAATAAACACAACAGCATTTAGTGAGATCTGAAAGGAGATGTGATGATAATTTCTTCCCTGCAAATTGCAGGAGCTCATGTTTTCAGCGTGCTGAAGGCAATTAGAGCGGAGCGGAGCTGGCAAGACGAGGGACAACGCTGGAGAAGCTGCGACTATGGAGCCGTAATAACAATTTAGATTCTATTTAGATACAAGTGGCTACAAGTCGCGTCTCAATATTGAATCAATTGACACAGACAAATGATTTAATATGGAGGTTTTCACCAGAGAGAAGGGAGGGACCAGCCTTTTAGAGGCACCCAGATGGGATGGGCATCAGGGACAGATCCAGAGCTTCTGGCAGCATAGAAGAGAGACAGAAAGGGGTGATCCTGTGGGGAACAAATGCCCTTTCTCGCAGCTTTTGGCACTCTGGGCTGGCTTATGCTCGGCATCGATTGAGGAGGTATTTTTAGAGGCAGTCTGGTATTTGTTAACCTTCTTGTGCAGAGTGGAACTCGCTGCTCAGAAGCATGTGTGCGCGCACGCGTGCGGGAGGCGGGAGAGATCCCGCCAGAGATAAAACCGAAGTAGCCAGCCCCAGCCAAAGGCCGGGCGCAGCTGTATAAATATGAGGTGGCCCCCCTCACCCCCCCCTCCTCACAGCCAGTGGGGCTGGTGACACTGGAGAATGCTTTGCTGTCATTAGTTAATTGAGCTGCCGATGTTAAGAAAAGGTTATGTATTTCTCCTGGTAGTTTTTCTTTGTAAAACTCTGACAGGGGTCTCCTGCAATAGCAGTGGTAATGTCCCAGCTGGGGAGTCCAAGCAAATCTTCCCTCTGGTGCGGATTTTTTTTCTTTTCTTTCTCTCCTTTTCATATTTTTCCTCCCATACGGAGGTTGCTCTGCGGAGGAGCAGAGAAGCCCAAGCCACCCTGTGTGCCTGCCTCCTGTAAGTGATACCCCTCCCTGCCGCCCCGTGCAGGGTCTCCCTGCCAGCCTGGGGACCACCGGCAGCGTGGCCCCTCCACCCCCTTACCTGCTTCAGGAAACCACCCAGGGATCCATGCACGGTGTCTGTTGTCCCCTCGCAGCCAGGCACAGAGTGCTGGAGGGGGAAAGGGGCTTGGATCCTGTCTCTGGTGCTGGAAGCACTGCAGAAGCATTGCAGTTTGCTCCTATGGAATCTGAGAGGCTTCACTAAATTGGACCCACGTGCATGGTGCTGTCAGAGGGGTCCCTGAGCATCCATGGCTTGGCTGATGCCATGAAACTCATTTCACTGCCAGCATTTTTAATGTGCACCTCTTGAGACCAAGTGCCAGGGAGCTGGGAGGCAGTCTCCTTCCTCTGCCTTGGCTTCGAGTTGTTCTGCTGGGAAGTCTTCCCAGATTGACATGGGTCTCACCTGGGATGGCTGGGAGCAGTGAGGCCGGCTGCTCTGCAGGTTGGGTATGGGAGGGAAACGGGAATGCAGGGTCCTGGGAGCTGTAGCAGTCGGGCTCAAGCAGCCTGTGTTTGCTGCCTCAACCTCCAGCGCTTTGCTGCGGGCAGAGCAGAGCCCCTTGTGCTGCTGCCGCCGCCGCGGGAGCGGGTGAGCTGTCTGCGGCTGCAAGGCTGGCTGGGACCACAGCGACGGTGCGTCTCGCTTTCCTGCTTCCTGGCCACTCGAACCCCCTGCGCCTGTGAAGCACCGCCCAGGTGTTCAGCTCTTCCTGGGGACAGCAGGACCGGCTTTTGCAGTGATTCACCTTCCAGCTGCCGTCCCGCAGCAGCTCCCAGGCGTTCACATCCACATGAAACAGAGGGCTGTCATTATCCGCCCCCGGAGCAGCGAGGCGGAGGAGCAGGCTGGGCCAGCTCCTGGCTGGGATGGCTTCACCCACGGTGAGAGCGGCTCCAGCCATGAAGTGCAGCGCGGCCCCGGGGCCATGGCCATCCCCACCCCTCGCAGCAGGAGCATCCAGGTCCCGCCAGGACCCACCGCTCCTCCCGGAGGGGATGCGTCCTCCCCCTGGGAGCAAGAGGGCAAGGACAGAGCATGGCAAGGCAAGTGGAAACCCTGAGCAAGCAGGATTTCACCTGCAATTCTCCCGTGGGGACCTTATACCAGTGCAACACATCTTACTACAAACAGCTGCCTTCCACCTCCTCCAGTTCCACTGACTCTGCCAAAGCCTCAGTGCTTTCACTTCCCAAAACATCTCCTCTCAGTATTCTTGGTTCCTGAACCAGCTGATGATTTGGCAATGGGTCTGTCAGTGAGACAGACCTGCACCTGCCTAACAGCTGGCAGTGCCCACCCATGGCAAGCTCAGCTCACCCAGCACAACCTACCCCTGTCCTTGCAGCATCAGAGCCTGCTGCCACAGAGCCTTGCAAAATACGTGCCATAAACCCAGTCCTGAGGCGCAGGGAAACCCCCAAGAAGTGTCCAGGTGAAAGATGGGGGTGATGCACTGCTGTGCTCCTGCACACCACCCTGGCATCGGGTCTCCACAGGATGAAATGTGACCCGGGCAGTCACGGGGTCAGCACCGCCGGGGTCAGAGCCCGGCCCAGCGGTGGCTGTGTCCGTGGAGGAGGTCACTGACCCCAGCTTCCCACTAGTGCCTGTGGTGAAGAGGTCATTTCAGCCCCCCCCACCAGCACAGTGGTCGCTGGCTGATCTTTAATTAATCCCAGACAAAATTAATCAGTTGACATCCGACAGCTGAAGAGCGGATGGCAACCGCTCAGAGGCTGTGCCTCCTCTGAGCAGCAGCACTGGACCCATCTGAGCGTCTCTGGCCCCAGTTCTGGGGGATACAATCGAGATTTCCTGGAATTGTGTCTGACAGTCTTCATTCCCAATAGAAAGACGCTTTCCCACTGCTGCAAAGCAAATCAGTCCTGGGACCACAGCAGCAGCTATTTCAGTGACAGCACTGCATTCCCCTCATCATAGGGATGACCATGCCTCCCCATTTCCCACTACCTCACTCCCTCCTCCTGGCCCAAGTCTTTAATCCTTCCCCCACAGGCTCTGCCAGTTTGGATTTCTAATCACGGTCAGTGAATGCTGGAATTAATGATCTGATCCAATCGACATCCAGGAATCCGTAACGAGACTCTGCTTTAGATTAATCAGTCATTAGGCCAAAATGCCAACACAGTGCCTGAAAACTATTTGTCTTTCCTGCTGCACTTTCTTTTTATTTCTTTCATTTTGAATTACTCCAAGGGGCTCAGCTCTTCCCCTTTTCCTTCTCAGGAGAGGGAGCAGCTTCCCTGTCACCAGTGCCAGCCCCAGGTGCTGACCCTCTCCTGTCCCTTACGTACAGTCTTGGATGCTCTGGCTCTGCTTCCCTGCAGATTGGCTAATTTGGCACATAAAAAGAGGAAAGTCAATCCTGATCTTAAATGCAACGACCAGGGGCTGTTTCAGAAGCAGGCACACACCTTGCTGGTACAAGAGCTGCCAGAGGGTGCCAAGGCTCCTGCCATGCTCTGGCAGTCTCCAGGTGTGGGGGATGCTGCACAGCCTGGGAACTGTGGGATTCCCACCTGCAGAGGTGATGGCAGTGCTGCTGGGCTGGGATGTGGGGCACACGTGGTGGGTGCTGCTTTGCAGGCAAGAGGGAAAGCAGCAGGGGTCCCGTTTTGGTGACCTCATTCCAGCAAAGGATATTGGAAAACAGTAACAAGATCAGAAACAGGCTGAGATACGTGGCAGGGCTGAGCCCCAAGACCTGCTTACCGTGAGAAATTTAAGGATCCCAATCAGTTGATCAAAGGAGAGGAGACCTGAGCTGCACCAGGGGAAGATATCTGATAGTAGAGGCTTCTCCAGCTTAGCAGGTAAAGCAGGATGCCGCAGCTGGAGGTTTCAAAGGAGGGGGAAAAAATTGAATTCAGGCACAAATATTTTTTTGGGAGAGAAATTACCTGCTGCAGCAAGGGAATGCTGCAGATCCTTCAGGTACAGGGTCCTTAAATCTGTGGGTGTCACTCAAATGCTGAGGTCTAATTTCCTCCACACACTAAAGGAACTGAAGGGGTGTTTCCTTTGCCACGTGCAATGCAGTGCTAATGCCTGTGGCCTCTGCTGGCTCTGAGACATGAATAAAACAAAAGCAGTTCCCAGCTCTTTCATGTGCACCTCTTTGGAGATAGAGGGGGCAGGAGCAGGGTTTGCAGTGCATTTTTGTGGCTCATTGTATCCTCATCCCAGCACCCTCCTGCCAGAGAGCTGGGTAAATCTGATAAGTACCAGGGTTAGGCTTTATTCCACTTGAGTAACTCCTGAAACATGACATTTTTAGCCAGACCTGCGCCTTTCCCTGGGGAGCTGCAAATGAACCTCACTTAGCATACAGGGAATAGGTGCTGATCTGTCAAATGTTACCCGGAGCTCTGTGGTGGGCTGGGAGGGTGCAGGGGGCCTGCCAGGGAGAAAGCCTGGCTGTGCCCAGCATCCTGGGAGAGCAGCAGGAAAGCAGAGGGAATGCACAGCCTGTTCTGAGCCCCTGTCACCAGCTTAATTGCCTGATGCTGAGCATGGCTTAGCACTGCTTCTCCTCAGCTGCTTTAAAAAGCAGAGTTTGCTGCTCTGCAAGACCTAAGCATTCTTCAGGAGCAGGGCCACAGGCAGGGATGTGGGTGGGCACTCTCCCCCCAGGAGCCCTGGTGCCCCCCAGGGTGTTCTGTGTTCAGCACCAGGGTGAGGCATTGCCAGGACAGAGCCTTTGCCTGACCTGGCAGCTGAAGGCGTCAGAGACACCCTCGAGGGCAGCACTGAGCAACAGGGCCATGGACCCCCTCCGGAGGCAGCAGACATCCCGTGGCCATCCAGAATGATGCGGGGAGGGGAGAAGGGGATGTAACAGCACAAACGGCATCCCCTCTGCAAGGCCCGTCTCCCACTCCATCCTTGTTGCATGGAATACCCCCTGCCATCACCCTGGGAGCCAGCCAGGCTGCAGAGAGGCGACCCCCAGAGCTGCCCTGTGCCCCTCAATCAGCAAAGCCCCCCTTGCAGCATCAGCCCTGGCTCCCAGGCTGGATTTCCAGCCTCAGCAGTGAAGGCTGGGAGCAGGGGATGCCCCACTGCTTTGGTCACCCTGGGGACCAGCCCCTTCCCTCTGGCTGCTCCGAGGGGGATGAGGGAACGAAAGGTGCCTGGAGCTTATTCAGTCTTCTCACTGGAGGAGGGGAGTTTATTGGAAAACACCTGGAATCTATTAGGCCTGGAATATGGAGTCAAGGTTTTGCCGCCTGCAGGCAGCCCAAGTATAAATAGCGGCAAAGGGTTTGTTTTGACTACTTTAAATTGTGCAGGTTTCGTGCCCTGAGAATTGGGAGTTTGAAGCTGCTCCTAACGTAATAATCCACCCGCTTCCCCCTCCTACCCCAGTGGCCAGGAATCTGCACCTTGTTCTCTTCTCCTTCTCATTCCTCTCTTTGTTTGACTATTTTCCCTATTTCCCATCTGTTTATCACAAACCTCCCTCTTCCTGGAGCCTTCGTGAGTCTCCAAGGAGGGGAGAGTTGGAAATGTTGTTGCACGCAGGGAAGTGGAGGGGAAAGTTTGGAGCTCTACAATGAAAACCAGAGATGGGGGGGNAACCAAGTGCCAAAACACTGGGACAGACCCTCTGTGTGACGGGGTGACCCACCAGTGATGGGGGACAGATTTCCTCCCGGGTGATGACATGAGCACTGCCACTGCATCCTGGCTGGGAACAGAGCAGGAAGGTTTGGTGAGGAACAGCTGCCCCACCACAGCCAACATCCTCTCCCATTCCCAGGGCTGCAGCAGCATTGTTCCTGCTAATGCCACAGTAATAGAGTGGTATGAGGCTCCTAATGGAAATGCTACATCACTGCCAGCACAGAGTGCTCAGTCCCAGTGCTAATGATTATTGCTACTGTCTCGTGCTGATGCCACCACGCTGATGTGTCTGCCGGTTCCAGGCAGAGACTGATGCAGCCTCCACTCAAAGGAGTTGCTGTTCCAAATTAGACCATATATCTGTGAGGAAAAGGAGGAAGGGAGCTCTGAGGGCCGCAGGTTCACGGAGGAGAGGATGGCTGTCATCGCTGCCGCATGGAGCAAAGGGCAAGCTTGGCCACTGAGGTTCCCCAAACTGCTCAAGCCTCCTCCTGGCACAATGTCCCCTCAGCAACACCGTGCTCCCTGCCCAAAGTCAGCCCTCACATCCTGCTCTTGGCATGGTGCCTGGCTGAATTGCTCTCAAAATGCTTTGGCATCACCTGGTGCAAACAGAGCAGCA
The DNA here is from genome assembly GCA_013397555.1 of Urocynchramus pylzowi. Classification (NCBI taxonomy): domain Eukaryota; kingdom Metazoa; phylum Chordata; class Aves; order Passeriformes; family Fringillidae; genus Urocynchramus; species Urocynchramus pylzowi. The sequence continues at coordinate 235,274 of VZRH01006018.1, forward strand.
CAAGAGACAGCGCACCAGGGCATTGTCACAGCGTCACCCCTCCAGCGCCACAGCCACGTGAGTGGAGCCTCTTCTGGTGGGACTTAGGAGGGCCTGGTGCTGACCCACGGCCCCTGACCTCCGAGGAGCAGTGCCCTGAGGGCTGGGGGCTGCCGCACACGATGGGTAGCAGCTCTTCCCCTGGCTTCAGAGCCATCTGTGCTGTAGACCTGAAAGTCAAACCCTGCTGACAAGCCATCTGGGGTGTCCAAACGACTGCACATGGTGCAATTTATTTTCCTACTTTTCCTTTTAATCATTGGTTTATTTCATTCATCTGGTGAGAAAACAGCCTTGAAAACCAAGGGTTTATGTCCAGGAAAGAGCTTACAGTGGCCAGGGTGACTGGGTGCACCGCAAGCACAGGTGTTGGCTTCTCAGCACCTCGTCACATGTGGCCAATGGCTGAAGTCAGGCCTGAGGGCTTCAGGGTCCGGGAGCCCCAGCTGGGAGCCCAGTGTGGGGACTTGGGTCAGGCTGCCTGCAGACAATCACAAAATGCTAATACACAGGAATAACAGTGGCCACAAACCAGCCAGAAGCATCGTGGTGCTGTGCACGCCTATGCAAGGGGACAGGGAGCACCACCAGATCAATCAGTGCTGCTGTGGAGATGGAAACTGGGGACTGTCACTGCAAAACACCATGCCACAAGGCTCAGGCTCGCTGGGGATTTTCCCAGGCTCGGTTTACCCCTTGTACACATTTCTGCTCTTCATGCTCTTTGTCCTAATCTCATTTAAGAAACGGATTTGGAAGAAAGAGGAAGGATGAGCTGGGAGCTGGAAGATGCTCACATTCCTGCTCCATCTGTGAGTATCCGTGCCCATCACTGGGGACATGACTGTGCCCCGGGCACAGCATGTCCTGCTGCTGGGGTTTTCCCAGCTGCTGTTTGCCTGCAGCCATCCCATGGGTTGACCTTGAGGTACCAGCACAGGGCTTCAGTGGTCGGCACGGCTCGACAGCATCCTTCCCCGAGGCGCTGTGATCAAGGACAGCGCTGTGTCTTTGTACCGGGGACGCCCACAGAGCCCAGACAAACTCAGGCCACGGGCTATCCCTTCCACACTGCCAGAACTCTGGCTTCACTACACAGCCTCCCAAGCATGCCAGCCCCTCACACGGACCCTCATGGCACATCCCGATGGTTGCAGTGTGGGACAGCAGCTCCCCTCACCCCTTCGTGCTGCCAGCACACGGCATCCCTCCACCACCCACCCGTGGGCATCCCAGGGTGCCCTGGAGCCGCGGAACTCCTGCACAGACAGCTCTGCCACTCACTCCCTCATCTCTGGAGCAGCCTCTACCACTCACACCCTGGCTGAGCATCGTGAGGCAGCCCCGCTGTGACCGGGCCATGGCGGGGAATGGGGACATTGCAGGCTGGGGTCCTGCACCCACCGTGACTGCGCACATGCTCAATCTTGTCTCCTTTCTCGTGGAATTAGCGTGACACAATTCAAGCATCTCGTTAGACGGCATTATTTACTCCAAAGGCAGCGCGGCCGGCCGCGGGGAGCTGGCAGCTCGGCGTTTCGCACATCATTATGTTCCCCTCACAGCTTTGAAGTCGGAGAGCCGAGGCAGCTCCGATTCCCTCGGCGGACTGCCGCGCTCCTGGGCGGCGGCGGCGGTGGCAGGAGGGCGCCGGGGGAGTCGTGTGGCACCCGCGAGTTTCTTCCTGCCCTGGGTCCCCATCCTCAGAGCGCTCCCGAAGCCATCGCCGCCTGGCTCGGCAGCGCAGCGGGGTTTGACCATCCCCAGGGCTGCAGGAACGCAGACACCTTCGCCCACTCCTCAGGGGCGTCCCTTTTCCAGGCACCTGGACAGCCCCCCTTGGCTCGCCACCAGCTCGTGCAGAAGGTAAACAAGCCTCCAAAAGCCCTGTGCCTCCCCGGGCTCCGTCCCTGGCAGCACTGGTGTGCTCTCCCCGGAGTGGCGGGCTGGGATGGGCGCGCAGGGAGACCAGGGCTCCTTTGATGCCATTTTATTTACAAATGACGTGCGATATCCTGTTCCTCTTGGCGCAGTGGGAATTGAGCAGCGGAGGCTGTGGGTTTGCTCGGCCTGCCAGGCCTCCCCAGGCAGCACTGAACCCAAATGCTCCTTCACCTTTCCTTCTTCTCAGGACTTATTCCACCCCTTTTTCGATCTTCCTCTGCCTTTGCTGCTTCTCCTTTTCTTTTTTTCACTGTGACTTGCTGCTCTGTGCTGGCAGCATGAATCCTTTGATCCCTCGGTGCCCACGCAGCAGGGCTGCAGGAAGCTGCCTGGGCAGATGGGTCATCTCCAAGGTTAAGCAGCATCTCGGCGTCGCTCCCAGGCACCACTTGCCTCCATCCTCGCTCTAAAGTCGGAGGATCTGCCAGCGTGGCTGGCTCTGTCCCGGCTGCAGGGATTTCACCAATCTTTTCTTTTAATAGGACTAGGGAAAAAAACAAACCAAACTGAAACAAAATGTTATTTTCACACCTCTTTAACCAGCCTGCTCATCCTTTCTGCTAGGCACTGGCTGCGGGTTGCCTTCCCCGCGGCATCCCTGCCTGGCATGGGTCCCAGCCAGGCTGGGCTCCCGTGCGCCCGCGGTGACCGGGAGCTGCCAGCGGCAGCGGGAGGCTCAGGGAGAGGAGGCAGCAGCACGCCACGGGAGCGGAGCACAGCAGGGCTGGGGTGTCCTGGGGTGCCCCGAGGGTCCCACCCCTCCACAGGGACCCTCAGCAGGTTCCTTGGAGCGGCTCCAGCGCCGGCGGACCCTTGTGGGTTTCCGCCAGCCACCGCGCCTGAGCGCCGCTGCCAAATGTTCGGGGGAGAGGAGCCAAGTCAGGCAGTCGGGAGATAAATCTGAGTTCGCTCTGGCTGCACTGGGACTTTGCTCAGGATTAATTGGAGGCAGCGGTTCTCCTCCTGCTCCTCTCCCCCCAGCAGGGCCGGGGCAGCCGAGCTGGCAGCCCGGGCTGGCCCAGCTCCTCGCGGGAAGCTGCTGACATGTTTTCAGCATGAGGAAGGTGCGTGTGTGTTTGAGCTCAGGCGCAATCACTTGGAGAGGTGGGAGGAGGCGAGGGATGTGCTAAACTATGAATGAGAGCAGATCGGAGACGTTCCCTGCAACCCTGACAGACTCTCTCCCTGAAATATTTAGAGGTGCTTGCAAGATGTTGTTAGATCTGGCTGCTCAAGGGATTGTGGTTTTTTTCCTGAACAAAAGCCTGGCGTCCACCTGAAGTTAAAGCTAATCTAAACAATAGGGAAAAATAAACACCAGGATGTAAAAGATGGACAACAGCCCCAGCAATAAAAAAGCTGGAGTGGAAAAGGAGAGTGGGAATTGCCAGCGGCTGGTTTATTAGCCACACCACACCAAAAACATCTGATGCATGATACGGGATGCAAAACACAAAAACACAGCCTTGGTGCAGCAGGATGAGGCATGGGGAGATGCCAGTGCTTGTCACCCCAGAGCACTGCAGCCCCCTCCTCGCAGCCTGAATTAATCAGTCTGCCAGGAGCAGCCTTGCTTTGACCTCTGGCCTCCCCTCTGCCCTCCCCAGCAGCTGAGAATCTGGGAGTTAAGCGCAATTTAAGCCCTACCTCCTCTTCCCAAAGCCAAGCCTGGGCTAAGCTGCAACCATCCCGAGCCTCTGGCACCGCCCCCCTGCAAATGCTGACCGAGGGCCTCAGCGCCGAGGGTGCCAGCAGGGATCCAGCAGCAGTCGCAGCCCGCGGCCGCCCAGCATCCTCCTCTGGCATGTCATGGCGAGGATGTAATTTCTGAAATAACACGTTACTCTTGCTTAATTATCCCACTTTATAGAAGTCACTTCCGGCGCCAAGCTCGAGTTATGAGATGCGTTTCTGAGCCATTGTCTGGGTGCCAGGAAAGAAGAAAAAGAGAGAGTCAGAGTTATGATTGTTATTGGAGTGTTTTATTTTGGCTTTTAGATGTCTGGATTTCTGTTATAAAATGTATGAACTGCAAAGGAACTGAAATCTTTATGCTCACAATATTAGTTTCTCATTTCTAGGCTGAAATGCTTATGGTTCTTCTTAATTCTCTTGGAGATATTCTGTGTGTTTATTTCCCCAATATGCTTATGTAACTTCCTATGGAAACTCAATTTTTACTTAATTAATATTTTTGTCCAGAAATTCCTTAGTTTGGTTTCTTTATTAACAAACCTGGCATTTCTAGTTAAGACCGTAGGTGCGCCTCTGCTAAGTTCCCTTGGTTTCCACCAGCTCAAACAGATTGCTTGAAGGGTTTTGGTTCTTCTGTGAGCAGACCCAGCCCAGATACAGCTTCAAAGATGCTCAAGCAGCCACAGGAGGTGCAAGTCCTCAGTGCTCTGGTGTGATTGGAGTTAGCACAGCCATGGGGGCAGCAGGCTGGAGGAGTGGGTGCCAATCCATGGCGATGATTTTGGCAGCACCAAAACCTGCTCAGACAGGAATCTGAGGGTCAAAGGATGCTGGGGACAGAGCCAGCAGGCTAAGGGCTCTCCCACATTCATCTCTGTGGATGCAGCATGAGGCAGAGTGGGAAAGGGGTGCCTGGAGAATGCAGCTTGCCCCAGGTCCTCCTCCCGAACGGCATCACTGAGTCAGCCAAGCTCTCTCCACCTCCTTCTACTTTGCACGTCCCTGTAAATGTCTAACACCTTTTCACTGTAATGTCATTTGAAGATTTAATTAAGGTGCTGTTTGTTCCCTCTCACAGATAATTAATTGAAGGTGTTAGATAAAACCAGGCCTAACACCAATCCTTGCTGGGTCTGAACAGCACCTTCCAGCTCAAGATATTATTGTTCCCTTTTGTTTCAGATCCTTCTGCTTGTTCTCAGCCCTGTGAAAAGGCTTATATCCAAACCAATTTGAATTAATTTTTCAAGCAAGATACCACAAGACCAAGATACTATTAAAGGCTTTGCTAGAAATCAGGGTTCATTAGAACACACCCGGCTGCCGTTCCCTCCCCTGCGCATTCTGCCCTTCAATAAAAAGACAAAAGACAAAGAGAGTTTTACCTGCCAGGGCTTTGGTGTTTAAGCCAAAGGACGTGCGTGGCTGTAGGGAAACTGATCCCTCACATGCCACAGCAATGAGAAGGCTTTTGGTGGTGACCTTGTACGTCCTCAGCAGTGCAGAGCCTGGCACAGCCCAGGGCTGGTCCTGGCAGTGGGGGCTCCCTGCGGTGATGTCCAGTGATGTGGGGATGTGGGGATGTGGGGATTGGGGATGCTGACATTGCCTTGGGCAGCAAAAACCCAGTCTCTGTGTGTGCTGCCCCATTCCCGTCACCCATGGCTTCAGCCAAGGCTGGGACCCAAATTTTGACACTTTTCAACTTTGTTGAGCAAACTGCACAGGCTCCTCCAAGGTGACGCAGACATCACACGTAATCACCAGCAGTCCTCTGGCACCCCTGTATATCTCCTTTCCTTTCACCAGTTAATCCCAGGGATCAGGGCCAGCCAAACCTGACCAGTTGCACCAGCAATGCTGGGCTCTGGGAACATCTGTGATGTCAGGCAGTGCTCTGTGCATGGCCGAGGGATTTCTCCTTGGAGATGTGAGGAGAGTCCAGTGCAGCCACCCCACCGAGCACCTCCCTTGGCTCAGCACCGTTCCCTTTTTCTTCAAGCTAATGTCTCTCTCCCACACTGGAAAGGACCTTAAAAATGATCAAAGGAGCCAGAAAGCTTTTGCAGTTTCTCCTTTAAATAGAATTTTATAAAGCAAGAAGAATCTCACACTTATTATTTAAAAAGAGGGCCCTATCAGCAGTGGGGATTTTGTAATGAGTTGATTTGAGCATGTTCTTGCTGACTGCCTGGGTGCCTTTACCCTCATCTCAGTGTGAGATTTTTAGTGCCATTAGTAGAAGGTGTTCAACAGAAAATGTGTTTGCAGCACAGAGCCCCCTGGTTTGCTGCACTGCCTGCACCTTGCAGCCCAATGGGCAGATGGATGATGTCTGAAGGGGGTCAGTCCCTATTTCTTGCCTCTCTCCACCAAGATGAGGTTCACAGCATTGGCACAGTGCTGGGCTGTGCTGATCCAGCACTTGCAAAGAGTGGCAGCATGCAGGGCAGAGTGGGGCTGGGAGAAGGTGCCTGGTCTGTCCTGATAACCAGGAGGGAGCAGCTTGGAAGACCCATGTCTGAGGTCACTTTTAATTCAAACACCTGGCAGAGCTGACAGCGAAATGACAAAAATCCCTATTTTTGGTGCTGGTATATTCCAGCCATGCCTACAGCCTGCCTCTGCTGTCAGAGGAAATGCACACCACCCTTCCCAGCTCCCTGAACCACTGCCAGGAGGCCCGGGGTATTCTCCCATCCCAGCTTATGTCACTCACACATTGCATTTAAATGGAACCCTTTCTGTCTCCTTAACAAGAATGGCACGGCTTTGCTTATTGCCTATTAACTTGAGAGGTGAACACATCGCTGGTGGAATCAGAAACATTTACCATGAAAAAGAAAAGCTGAAATCCCATTTTCTTCCCGCAGCTCAGTAGGAAACAGCCTGTCAGGGCCAGGCAGGGCTGTGAGTAGCTGTGCTCCTTCGGCACCTCCTCCACAGACAGCACTTCCCAGCCATACTGGAGGCTCTCACTGGAGGCTCCCCAGGAAGGACAAGCACCTCAGAGTGCCAGAGCTGAGGGAGAAAGGGATGAACTGCTCCATATCTTCCCAGATTCCACCCCCAGTGTTCCCTTCCATCCACTGGTACCCCCACCCATGAATCCCCCCTCTTCTGAGGACAATGACACCATGCAGTCAAAGCTGGAGAAGGTCACACAACTGTCCAGGGACAATGACACAGGAGACCTCTGTTCCCTTCCCTCTTCTCCAATCACAGCCTGTTCGTTCTGGGGATTTGGGTTTCCATTAGTGCCTGTTTGGTGGCCTTTCTCCTTTACACTGGCATTTCCACGGCTGCTTAACTTCAGTGCATTTCATTAGCACAGAGGTTTCTGTCGATATTAGAAAGTCACTGTAATCATCAGGGGGATTTGCATGGCTGTTAGCCCGGGAGCTTCACTGTTTGCAAGTATTTTCAGCAGCATTTTTGCAGAAAAAGGTGCCTTTGACATGCACCCTGTTGGTGGAGAATCCATACCCCTGTGTCCCACTCTGCACCAGTGTGCTGCACTCCTCTCACCTGGCAGTGGTGAAGATGCCAAGCCCAGCCAGGAGCTGCACATGCTTACCAGGATGCCCATTCATGTTGGGACATCCTTGCCCCCTACATTCTTCTGGGATGCCCAGCAGGATGCCCATGCCCATAGGGGTTGTCATGCCCATTGGGATGCCCATGCCCACCAGTGGCAATGCTATCCCCATCACTAGGCTCTCGGTGATGCACACAGCCAGGTCATCCTCCCTCTGATCCATCGCTGTCACCCACCTCATTCCCGCAGCATCCATTTGTTCCTTCCACCCCTGCAGCTCACCATTCCCTTTGGTGAGCTGCAGGGGTGGAAGGGCAGATGCAGGGTGGTGGGGACATGGCAGGGGCAGGGCAGTGGGGCAGTGGAGATGGCCTCCCCTTCCCTTCCACTCCCCTGCGCGCTTTGGGGCCGGCCAGCCTTTGGCGGACAGTGCAGTTCTGTTTTGCATCACTGCTTTGAAAAGCCCTTGGAGAGAGCGGTGATTTATGAGAGGTTTCTTGTACAAGGGGAAATAAACCTCTGACCAGACCCAACTGAAATCCACACTGCTTCATTTTCTGTGGAATCAGGATTTTACCCCTATCTGAGGATTTTGCTTCTTTCCAAGAAAAACAGCCAGTGACTTTCTCATAAACAGCCACGCTCTCTTCCTTTTCAAAAGCCAGGCTGGCTGGGAAGGGCTCCTTTCCCTGCCGGCCTGCATGTCCCGGTCCTCACTCCTCCACACCGGAGCCCTGCGGTTCACAAATCACCGCGTTTCCGACCAGTGCCGAAGCGAGAACATCTGCTGGGAAAGTCAACAGTAATTAATTGGCTTTTAACTGGGAGATAGAGAAGCAGGAGAGAAGCACAGCCCCCTTTAATGAGAATAAAAGGTGTTTAACTTTAGAGGAGTGCAGAGGCGCCCCGGTTACTTTGTAATGTGATAAGGGGCTGGGAATTTAAACCAGACATGGAGGGGCTGAGGGGGAGGGGGGAGTGCGGGTGCTCCCGCAAACTAGCGGAGCCTGGAAGGGAGACGGTGCCGAAGGGCTGCGGTTCCTGGAGCGAAGGGGTTCCGGGTGGGAGCAAGAGCAGTTCAGCCCCTGCCTTGCCCCCAGCTGTTGCAGATGGGTGCTGAGGGTGCGAGGCTCGGGGGCTGCCGGCAGCCAGGTGATGCTGGAGCAGGACCGAAGGTGCTAAAGGGCAGTGAGGGCAGGACTGGGGAGGGATGCCAGAGGTGGTGGCAGCAGCGTCAGCGTTTCCTGTGCGTGACAGAGCCGGCGTGGCTTGTCTGTGTGAGACCAGGTTTGCTGGGACTGTGGCTCGGCAGAAACCCCTCACTGGCTTGGGAAGTTGAGTGTGGGTGCAAGGAATGTGCCTGGAATTTGACTTGGCTGAGCTGGAGAAGAGTCTCTGTGAGTTGCTGGAAGCAGAGACTTGGCACCCTGGTAAAAATAGCACAGGGAGGGATGGAAGAGAAGGCAGCAAGGGGAAGGGAGGAGAAAGAGGTGATGCTGGGGGTGATGGGGCTTTTGGGAGTGGAGGTGGAAAAAGCCATGGGGTCCTGGGAGGGAGGGGCAAAAAACTGCATCCAGGGATTGCTTTTCATGGGCTGTGGGTCAAATCATGGTGAGAAAAGGGCACTGAGGAAATAGCAACTTTGGGGGACAGCTCCTTCTGGGACAAATAAATTACCAAATGCAACTGCAGGTGTATAATTGCAATTATGATATATAAGTGCTAGTGCAATATACCCTTTGCAAAGGGATGGCACTGGAGCTGTGAGGAACAGGCTAGTGTAGGAAGAAACTCAGTTAATTAGTTAAGCAGCGCTCTTTAGGAAGTGTTTCCTCAATTGCTTTTTTCACTCCTTTATTTCCATAACTACCAAATGGTTTGTTGCTCATCCTTATGGTGAAATCTTCCCTGAGCCTGCCAAGGGAGGCTGCTCTGTGTGAAGCAAAAGGAGGAAAACCAAAAAGTTCTGCTGTGGATAGGAATATTCATGCAAAAGATTTTTAATTTCTTTGAAAAACCTGAATTTTTTTTTCTTTCTTTCTGATACTGAACCTTGGAGACTGCTGTGTATTAAAATCATCCCACCATCACCCCATCTCACTTTTCCTGCTGGAGTCTGTCCCAGTGTGCCCCTTGAGCTATCCCTGAGCAGGAGGGGTGTGAGCTCCTGGCACCCCCAACCCAGCCCAGAGCCCCCAGCTCTGCCTGCACTCCGGGCTGCCGTAGCCCTGCCAGGGAAGCAGAGGGAGAGCATTACCCGGCTTCGCACAGGGGAAATGATATAATTGGAGCTGTTTGGATTTAGAAATTAAAATAATTTGAGTTTGCTCGGAAAGGTTCATGCAACGTCAGCTTCCATCAGGTGGATGAGAAGCAGAGGTGCCCCAGGAGTGAGCACTCTGACAGCTCTCCCAAATAACACTCGCTCTGTGCTCCTTGGGCTGCAAAAGGCCTGGCTAAACCCTGCCATGCTACTCATGACTTCGAGGGAGCCCGACAGCTTTCAGGGCCCTGAGAGTGCAGGACAGATTCATTGAGAAATCCCACCTAATCTCCTGTTTCCAGACTCCTCCTGCTCCAGGGTTGTCTCCCAGCTCTTCCCCTCCACCTACATTGAGGACAGCTTCTCCCTGAGGTCCCTGCATCCTTCCAGGCTCATCACTCACCCAGTTCCACCTGTATTTCAAACCTTCCCAGTTCCTGTTGTGTTATTGCTGTTTGCAGTGTGACCTAATTAAGCATCATCTGCAAATGCAATTACTTTGCCATTTATCTTCTCGATCGTTAATGTTCATCCCAACCAAGACTAAAGCTGTGCTGGTTCCTCCACTGGCCGCTGTGCCATGTAGGCTCCTAAGCTGGCCCTGCTTTGGAGCCAGTTAATTCCTCCAGGAATTGTCTATGAGACACAGGATGAAATGCTGTGTGTCCTGACAGGCTTTACCCACCAGTGCCTGCCTCCAGAGAGGGTGCAAAGCCCTGTAAAATACCAACCTGCTCTGACCGCCCTAGTTTGTCCTTTAATAAATTCATCCTTGGCATTGCTTGTGGCTTTGCTCTCCTTCGAGAGCATCAAATGCCTCTTCCTTAATCCCCAATTTTTTTGGCATTCCTTGCCTGGCAGATGAAACAAATTTCCTGGCTACTAATTGTCAGTCTCCTTTTCCAGTCTCTTCCTTTTACTTTTCTTTTAAATTTAGTTTGTGTTTATTTCCTTCTCTGGCAGTTCCCACCATTCCCCCCAGGTCCTTCACTGATTTGTTGCACCAGCTCAGAATCTGGCCAGCTGCAATTTTATTTTCAGTGCTGGTGGTGGGTTTTAAAGTGTGGAGGCTCACTAAGTCCGCTAGTGAATTCCCTTAATAATTCAGAATGCGTGTTGTTCACCCTGGCTGATTTGTGCACATTAGGCTTGTCAGGGCTTCCCTTACGTGCTTTTTATCAGTAAGTGTATTTACAAGGTCTTCATTAGTTCCTAATTGACCATGCCTCTTCTCTTTAGTTATCGCCTTAAAGAGCAATTTAAAAAAGCAATTCGACAACAGCCATTTTAAAACTCTTCATTCCTTCCAGTCCCTTTCTCATTTATTATTATCCTTCTGTCTCTCTAGTGCTTCTTTTCCCAAATGTCTTTAAAAGCCCTTTATATTCCCTGGCAGATTTTGTAAGTCCCAACTTATTCTACTGGTCACTGCTACCCCTGCGGCTTCAGTCACTTCATGGCCCTGCTTTTGGTGCTTCCCAGCTCCTCACTGACCATGTTTATTCTGGGATTTCTCAGCCCCAACCTGCCCCAGAATGAGGTATTTGGCAGAAGGATATCTTATTCTGTCTATGGGCATTAGGGAATGAGGACTTGTGCCACCTCTTCTGTGTCCTGTGCTCCCATTTTGCATCTCCTCCTGGTCCCACTGGCCACAGGGGGCTGATCCTGGCTCAAGGAATATATTCCCTCCTGCCCCAGCAAGTGCTGCTCTTTCCCAGCTGTCCTCTTGCTTCTGGAATTCACTGCAGCAAATCCTTCTGTCCACCAGCTCCAAGGTCAGTCACACGTTCTGCAAAAGGCAGCAACTTCATCCGTGGCTTTTGGGTATTTCCAGTGCTGCGCTCCCTGAACCTCCCTCATCCCCTTCCTCATGCCAGTGCCGTGTCCACTGCCCCTCTCTAATTTCCCTCCCCTCTTGCTGCACCATAGTTTTGCAGGCTGGGGGACTAAACAAGTATTCCCCTGATTTATTCATACATTCATAGGCTTTAAGGCCAGGAGAAACTGTTAGCTCACTTAGCCCGACCTCCTGCCTATTGCAGGCCATTAAACCTCGTCCAGTTATCCCTGCACCGAGCTCCATCATTTGTTTGGCTGAAGTGTATCTTTTTGGAAAGGCCCCCAGACTGGATGTGAAGACAGCTTTATACAATAGTATTTTCTATCCCACCCTTTATATATTCTATAATGTTTTATTTGGGTTTTGAATGCTGCTGCATTATGCATAGACACATTTGGGGGAATATCTGCAGTGATATTCAGGCATTTTCTTTTCCACCTCAGCTGTGTTCAAACCGTTTGCTGTGCACATGAATAGTCCAGGACACCCCCATGCCAGGCACTGGGAAAGCAGTGCTGTCCCCTGCAGCAGGACCCAGCCATGACAGGGGCCTCGTTCTGCCCTGCACCATGTTCACTGCCCTACATTAACCCACCCCAAAGAGTTTGCAAGTTTTCATTGCTTTAACTCTGACTTCCCAGCCCTGCTAAAGAGGAAGACAAGCCTGGTTCTGGTGGAGATCTCCAGGCACCCCATGGTTTAATGTTTTCTTTCTGTTTTCTCTTTGAAAACTGGTATTTTTCTTTTTTTTTTTTTCCCCCGTGTTTTGTCTTCTGTGGCTTATGTTCCTTGACATGTTGGCTGGTTTTGATCTTTTTTCTCTTTCTGCATTGCAAAATTGTCAGCTGTGTAACCTAGAAACGGGGCTGGCTGAATGATGCGTTTGCAAATAATGTTTGTTAGAAGTTTATCTCCCTCTAGTTTGTGAATCATGCCTGCCCCAAACCTGGTTTCGGGGGAAGTGCTTGTAAGTTGCCACCAGCCAGCTGGGGAAAACAGGGGTTGCTCCCAGTTCCCACATTGATCTCCTCCAGGACTTGGTGCAAATCTCATCATCCTCCTCCTCCACAGCCCTCCTGCCTTTCCAAGCCAAACACAGATGTCTCCCATTCCCTTTTTCTTTGGGTTTTTTGCCACAGACTGGCATGTCTCTCTGCATTGCACCTCTGGGAAATTCACAAATTCACATGGGCACCACTCTTCTGCAGGTCACTAATGCCCAGCTCTCCTGATCCTGCTGCAGTATCAGCCACTGACAGCACATGCCAGCTGAGCCTCTATCTTCAAATGATCCTTGGGAGCTCAGCATGGAGCCAGGCACTTTCTTCATTCTCACTACGGGTGGTTGGGGTCAAAGACACTCCTTTTAGCTTTTCCTTTGGGTTTTCCTTCTGTATTTCCCTCTCAGCTTCTCCCTTGTCTCCTTTACAAGGATTTTCAAAGCCTCCAGCTTTGCCATTGAGAGGCTGGTGTGTGCTCTGCAGCCTGCCCAGTGCTCCAAGGCACTTCCCATCCATCTCCTCTTTCCTCATGGCAGTATCTTGCTGCAAAGCTGCTTCTAGATTTGGGCTGCAGCCCTTGCCCCAGCTGTCCTTCTTCCCTCCCCTCATCCACAGAGACAATGGTGGCATTCTTGTAGGCACTTCCTCTCCTCTTGCAGCACATACCATCATCAGCCTCTGCCTTGTGCTAGGTGTGCAGTCCCAGGTGTTTCTGCCAAAGCCAGAGTACCTCTGTGTCCATCCTCATTTCATTTAAACACTGACAAATTCTGCTGGCCACGGTGTTCATTTATCTCATAAGCTGTCCAATTCCTGCAGCCATCCCACAGCTCTCCCTGACTGTGCACCTAATGTGTCCCTGGGTTGGCTGAGCATTGGAGCTGGCTGGCTGTGTTTATTTTTCTTGCAGCTGGCTCTAGTTTTCCAGAGCAGGCATCCACCTGCACCCTGCTGTCTGCTTGCTCCTGGTGGCTCAAGCCTCTCTGGTTAGGTCACAAGTTTCTAATTGCAAATATCATTCCTATGCCTTTCTTGGGATATAATGGTGAGGATGGGCAACAGCCAGTGGCACCTTGGCAGTGCTGCTGCCTGTCCCTGACCCCAGCTCTGAGAAGACTCCAATATGCAAACCCCTGGGCGGAGGGACACGGTCTCCTTTTCTGTGCTTCCTCACATCTGCCCACCAAAGCCATGCTCCCTGCTATGGGTCAGGGGCAGTCGGCCATTCAGTCCCTCTGGGGCTGTGTAGCCCCCTCACCACCCAGAAATAGCTCTGCCCCTCTCCACAACATCCCCACTTGGCTCCGTGGGTAACACTCGCATCTCAGTCAACACTTCATACTTCAAGTGCTCACCCTTCACTTGTTGGAGCCTGTTAATCTTGGCAATTAGCTGTTGCTCTGATGCAATTTTCATGCATGCTGTCCCTCTCCCAAATCCCTCTAAGACCCCCTCGGAGCGTGTTCCTGTGCTGCTGCAGCTGCCTGCTTGGCTCCGCACCAGCCTTCCCCGGCAGAGCCCGAGCACCGTGGGGAAGCCAGGCATTTATTTAGGTGTTATGTGCACTTAGACACCTGCTCCCTGACATTGCATTCTGCAAATCTGACAAGAGCAGTGTGCTGCCCTTCTACCTTTGCCCTCTCATCCTGCTGGGAAGAGGGGAGAGCCGAATGTCTCCTTTCAGTCTGCGCAGCCCCAAGGCCTGATAAAGATTCAGGCTGAGCTATCGCTGGAATGAGGAGCAGGAAGAAATCCGAGCTGCATAATTAGGTACTTTGGGAACTGTATCAAAATGCAGCTGACTATAGATTTCTGTATGGTACGTGCTCTTCTGCATTGACTCCTGCTCCTTCTTCCACCAACGCACCGGGAGGGGGTGAGAAGCCCCTTGCCCAGGCCCCTGGAGATGGAGCTCAGCATGATCCCATGAAAAAGCTGAGCAAGAAGTTGGAGGTGAAGGGCAGGTTGGATGTGGCTTGGAGCCTAGAGTGAGGAAACTTCATATGCTTTCTTCCCAGCATGCTGTGAGCTGTGACTTTGAACCCCCTCTGTAAATAACTGGGGTTCATGGAGGGACTGTCCAGTGCCACCATCAATGTCTATTCCTGGCAGGAATAGCCCACAGGACCTAGCTAATGGCTTAGGTTAAAAATATGTAAATGCTTAAACTGGTTAAAAATTGCAATGTGTTTTCCCTCTCAAATCGAGACAAAGTTGAAATATCAAAAATGTTCGTAGAATGGGAACAAAAAAGAGATTATGAAATGTCAGATTTCACCACCGACATTTTTGATGGAAATACTTTGACATTTGCAAACTCAAATGTTTAGTTTGTCAAACCAGATGGAAATGTCATACCGAGACAAGTTGAAACATTAATCTGTCTGCTCATGGGAGGCTGGGAGCTCCCGTGGGACCCCCTTCCCAGCTGCCCCCCAGGGTCCCAGGAGCTGTCTGTGCCCTCCAGCAGAGTGGGGCTGGGGTATGTCCCTCTGGATTGAAAGCTCCAGTGTGGCTGGGCAGGCAGTAACATCCAAAACCTTGGTGGAAGAAGGCCGTCCATGGGGATGGGAAGGAAACAGCATATTTGGTATTAAGATGCGAATCCAAGAGACAGAAAACCACATCCCTCTCACCTGCTTCGATATGGATTTCACCGTGGATTTGGGCAAGCCAGCCCTGCTGTGCCGTGGTTTCCCCTCTGTAAACTGCAGTAATAACTCTTCCCTGCTCCAGCTGGAGGTTGCAGGCTGCAATCCATTACTGCTGGAGGAGTGCTGGGGTGTCAGTGCTGGGGGTCCCGCGAGCGCCGCAGGGCGCAGCGCTGGCGGCTTGGAGATGGCGTCACGTGAGACACGCTGGAGGGCGGCTGCAGCCCTGAATCCTCACCGTGGGAGCAGCATTTGAGTGCAGAATGAAACGTGATGTGAAAGCACAGGGCGCAGTGGGGACTTAGGAGCATGACTGGACTCGCAGCTCAGGATTGGGTTTGTCTGGGAGAAGGGAGCTCAGGAGCCCTGGCCACCAGCGTCCCATGGCCATCAGGGTGCTGGTGTGCCCCAGTTGTGAGGGTGGCTGTAATCCTGGTGAGAGCTGGGGTTTGCCCATCCCACCCACCACCACCTGAGTACTTTGTTTTTATAATTTTTTTTAACCTTCCCTTCTGCTGGTTGCAGGAAGAGTTTGAGGAGAAAAGGCAGAAAGATGTGTTTGAATTAAGAAACACTTCCTGGAACAGCAATTCACAGAAGCCGCTTTTATTGTATTTTGCTATTGTCTGGCGAAAAAAAAAAATTGCCAGTATTTTTTATCTGCTCTTACATTAATGTGCTAGGCTGAAGGCTGTAGGTGAAACACGACTCATTGTGTGGACAAACCTCTCATCCTCTATTGCTTTGTGGACCAAAACTACAGGGTAAACCAGCTAAACTGTCGCTGCTCTGCTACCCATAGACATACCTCAGGCACTGGCCTCTGTTAGTGATGCCTTCCTGCTGTTGAGTTTTCTTGCCTATAATTATCAAAACCTTTGAACTATTTGAGCCTCCAATTGCTCTTTTGGGCTGGTGACCCCCAGAGCTGCCCTCACCTCGTGAAGGGGCAGCAAAGGCTGTGGCAGAGGCTGTGGGGTGAAGGCAGCCCTGTCCCCGCTGCTGTGTGGGCTGTCTCATGGTGGTTATTAATGCCTCTGCTTTGCTTACCCAAGTGCTTAGATGGTTCAATACATTCTCAGACCTGTCCTTACACTATTGTTGGGAAAGATTCATTAGGACTTTGGCTGGAAATTATAGTGACAGAGCTGGGTAATTTATAGCTTTTCTTGAGGGTTGTGCAATTATTCAATAAGTGTCTTTCCTTCCTCTACCTCCCACCAGCCACTCGTTGGAAATAAATATTGAATTTATTTGCGGAAAAGTAACCATTGACAAAGCTGTGAATGGATGGGAAAAACCCGGCGAGGCTCTTTGGGTCTCTTTGCTTACTTTCCCCTGTGGGGATGAGCACTCCCTCCCCTGCTCCTGGCTGTGAGGGTGGGTGTCACTTCCTTGGCACTGTTGCCACCAGGTCTTTCCCATCTGCTCCTCACAAGACCCTGTTCACTCCAGGCTGCCCAGTGGTGTCCAGTTTGGTGTATTTATTGCTTTCTCCCCTCCCCAGCCTGTGATGGGAAGCTCCCCAAAGGCAGTGCTGGGGCTGGAGTGCCAGCTCTCAAAGCAAAGCTCCAACCAAAGCCTGGCATATGTCAAGTGTCAAAGCCACTTGTTAGGACCCTGATGGCATCAGTCCCCCAGCCCTGGGGCCACCCCCTGCCCCCACAGTGGTCCCCAGTTCTGGTGATGCCTCTCAACATCTGCATCTCTTTCAAAGGCACCTTAGATCTTTTTCACGTCCAAGCACCCGCTGATGGGACCTGTTAATGCTGACGAAGTCCAGCCCCAGCTCCACAGTTCCTCTGCTGGTTTGGGCAGCACCCAAGAGAGGGGAGAAGCAAGGAGCTGGGGTCATCCCCAGCTGAGCAAAGAAGCAGCTCACCCAGTCCCAGGAGAGTGCCAGCATCGGGGTCAGGCACCATGTGGACCTCACCAGACCGGCAGATCCCGTTGAACCTGGGCTCCGTGTGGGACTTCCCACCTTCCCAGTCTGCTTCAGAGCAGCTATCCTCTGGGACTGTGGGGGGCAGTGACACAGTATTTCACCTTACCCTGCTGTCAGGTTATTCAGCTGGATAAACTCCTGGCAGGCCTCATTGGGCTGTTCCCCTGGGAGATGGGGAGAGCCCCTCTGGGGGCAATCCCAGCCTGCAAAATCAGGTTCTTGCTCAGCAGTTCCTGACTGAGGAGATGCTTAGCCTCACCTGACAGACCTCATTCATCTGTGCCTGACCATGGGCAGGGCTCCTCCGTGCCTGTGCAGCCCCTGGGCTCCTTCAGGGGAAAGTGAGGCTGAAAAGGGCCTCTCCCAAAGTGAAGCATCCAGGGCTGAGCTTGGCACCCTCTAATCCCACTGCAAGAGGGGTTTCTATGAGGGGGTGCCATCGATGGAGGTACTGGCACCAGAGCGTTTCCCCTTTATCTCTCCTGCTCCTTTGTGCTTTAACATTCTGTTTGAATTAGCGGGGCCTGTTCCTCGCAGCGTGCATGACTATGCATTTGTCTACTTTGGATTTCATCCGCCATTGACTGGCCCATCCATCACGCTCTTTGCAGGCCTTTTGAAGTTCCCTGTAGCCTTCGCTTGTTCCGAACACTCTGTGCAGTTTGGGTCCTCTGCCAGGTTTTTCTTATGACATTTTTCATTCTCCTTTTCCAGATCATTAAGGCATCTCTTTAACACCCGTGGTATTGACACAAAAACTTGGGGAGCCTCCCCATGGGTACCATAGCCTTCTGGAAGGTAGCCCTCGTTAATATGTGCTGGTTTGCCTCTTTGCTTCCAACCATTAGTGTTACTTTTTCCATTTGCTTTGCAGGCATTTAATTCCCTTAATAGTCTCTCGTAAGGGACCCTTGTCAAAGAGCTTTGAAACCCCAAACATATTATGTCAAGTAGTTCTCCTTAGTTTGCCCTCCTGACAATGGAAGAAAGCATCCCAGCAGATAGATAGCATGAACCCCTTTCAGGAAGCCAGGACTGCTTGCTACTTTCTTACTTAGTTAATTTACAGGTTTTAAAATTCAGCTTCTTATGAGCACCTTCATCTCTAACCACCGATTCAGTTCTCACAGCCCTAAAGAGAGCCATGTCTCCATGCCTGCCAGAGAGCAGGCTATTTCCCTCACTGGCTCTTTTGTTAGCAGCCAGGTCACTTGGCAAGTGAGAGCCATCAGAGCCTTCGGGTATTTCGCTTTCAACTTCAGAAGCTTTGTGCTGGCCAGACTCACACTATTTCTGCTCCTTTGGCACGGCTCTTTGTAGAAATATTTTGTTGTTATCACCTGAAAATAATGGGCATCTCCCTGCTATCCCTGCTAGGCATCAGGTGGCCTAAAAGAAAACCCTCCTTGGCTCTCCTACAGCACCTTAGCCTGCCCTGGCTCTTCCCATCACACCCCGGTGATGCCGGTGCCGGCAAGTCAAGTCACGCAGCAGTGCCGAGGGAGCAGGATGGGGCTGATAAGATCCCTGCCGAAGCTGGGCTGGCTCTGCATTACAGGTACAGGGTAAAAACCTGTTTCACCCACCTCGGGTGATTCATGCCTCTCCACTCCCGTGAATCATCCCGGCTGTTGTGTAAGGCTTATGCTGCTCGTGTGGCAGGGATGTATTTTCTGTGGCTTTTATAAAGTTCTGCACAATTTATACCTGCTGCTTCTGCCTTAAAACATTTACACTCTTTATTCAAGGCCTTAGGATTTATGGTCCCTTTCCTGGGACCCTGGGAATGGTATCACCAGTGGGATGATCCTTGGGCCAAGATGCTGTTTATTGTTATCCAAAACAATCCTGCTTTGCAGAAATTCCTGACCACAAGGAAGGGAAAACTGCTGTTTTTCTCTTCAACACCTATGCCCATGAATCTTTAAACAGAAGAAATTATTTCCCTGCATACTGTGCACTGAAGACATTTAACTCTAAGAATATGTGACAGCTCATCAGACAAGGAAGCGAGATGGTTTTGGGGCTGGGAGGGAACGCCAAGTGCATTTGCTGGGAACAACCCCTCTGCTGGGAATTCCCACAGCTGCCAGGCAGGAAAACCAGCCATGTTTAGTAATGGGGCAACCCCCCTCCTACCTGGGGGTACCCTGTGCCCAAGCAGCTGGGGGAATTCCCTGGTGCAACCACTCGCACTGGCCAGAGCTTGAGGTTTTGTTTTTCAAACAGCGTGTGGCGACTTTTGCCTAAACTTCTCCAGACAGCCCTTTTGTGCCAGATTACCTGTCTAGCTGGGCTCTTATCGACGTGTTTATCACTGCCGCCTCTCGCTGTCAGCACTGTTTATAGGCAGGGGAACCGAAACCCTATGCTAAGAAATTTCCTCCTCCTCTTTTCTTTCAAATCTGCATCTGTTCCAGACTCCCTTTCATTAGAGACCACATGAAAGACAAAATAATCCCAGGCTATCAGGCACAGAAACCTTCGCAAGGTAAACTCCTCTCTGCTGGTAAATAAGGCACACCCTGGCTGGGGCTCTGCCCTGGCACCTAGGGAGGTCCTGTCCAGCCCCTGTCACCTGCATCCCTGTTCCTGGGTACCTGCAATGCCTTCAACACCTACCCGGGCATTTGCAGACCCACAGTGAAAATTCAGAGTGCAAAGTAATGTTGGACCCCAGGGATTTCTTCCCGCACCTGCATCCCTGTTGTTGCGGCGGTGCACAACGAACGCCCCCAGGGAGGCTTGGAGGTGGGGGGGGATGCGTTCCGTGCCTTTTTTACCTGTTGTAAAAATATTTGTAGAGTTGCAGCAGGCTGTAAAGAGCAATTTTTGCAGAGGGAGGAGCAGGGCTGATACCGATTAGGCAGGAAATGGCTCAGTGTGGATGGCATCCATATGGGAGAGCTGATAGATTTGGCGTCTTGAAGGCATCCCTTGATGGATCCACTGATAACCTGGCAGCAAAACAGACCTGGGCTCTCTGATTCCCTGCCAGCAGCTGAGCCGCAGCCTGCTTGCTTGGCCTTCCTTAACACCTTTCTGCCATGAGAACTTGTTGCCCTGCCCTGGGGACCAGTGGCCCCATGGAGCCCCTGGGGGCTCAGCTGGCCAGTCCCCACTGTGCTGCCTGCCGGGGATGCTGCTCCAGCTCCTTCCCTTTGAAGGCTCGGTGTGAAATCTGGTCGGAGTTTAGGGAGGCAGAAGGGCAGCTTGCAGAGCAGCCTGCGTCCTTGGGATGAAAAAGCTTCATTTTTGCAGCTCTGGAAAGAATCAGCGCGTTTCCAGGCTGGGCTCCTGCCTTCCATTGGAGACAGATGGAGAGTGCAAAGCACGGGGAAGGCGTCCGGCTGCTCCCGCCACGCAGGGCAGCAGCTCTCTCTCAGGCATGGGTCCTGCTCCTTGTCTTTCTCTGGGCACTTCAGTTTTGTGGCCCACGAATTTTTGTGCACATCCATAATGTTCAAAGCCAGCATGGAGGTGGTGGGAAGCCAATGGCCCAGATGTGTCACTGGAGACCCTCAGGGTGACTGGGAACCCAGTGAGGCCTTCCTGTGCCAAGGAATGCTGTGGGTCCTGCTCTGTGGTGGCTTTCCCTCTCTGGAAATAGGCAGCAAAACCAAGAGGATTTCAGAGGAAAATCAAGATGTAGCAGGATATGACTGGAAAGGAAGCAAGATGGAGAAGATGGTCATGTAGCAGAGGGCAATGGTCCCTTGCAGAGATGAACTGGACACTTGGGAGGCAGAAGCTATTTTGTGGGCCTGCTGGTACTTAGTGCTGTTGAGGGTCTGCAGCCTCCTTCACCAGCCCCTACCAGGTTCATCAAACACAAAACATGAGACTGACCCTTGGTATGGTTAGGCAGGAAATTTTTTTGAGGCATAATTGCCTCCTGCATGACCCGCTGGGTAATACTTTTGGGGAAAAAAAACCTGTCAGCAAAGCTGTGCTCCCTTCCATGCTTCCAAACAGGTTGGGATCAGTGGATTGTCCTGACACCCATCTCCCTGAATTCCCCATCCCTCCCTCCCTCAAGCACCCATGGGGTTCCCTGGTGAAGTGTGACTGGACTCTCCTGTGCTGTTAACAAATTTGTGCCCAGATTAAAATGAAGCTCTTGTAGCAGAAGGTGAGGTGAGTAATGACTGCCCTAAAGCTGCCCGGGGTTATGGCAAACCTGATGGTTAAAATAGATCCCCCAAAAGTGCAGGCAGCCCTCCCACTCAGGGGCTGCATTAGCCACAGCAAGAGCTGCTTGCTCCTGCTCCAGGGTCAGGGCCACCCCAGCTGCGAGCTGGGACAGTAATTTCCCTGTGGTTATTTCTGCGATAACTTATTTCAGGTTTTTATGATGCTTACAAATTGAAGAACATCTTAAAACATAATTCAGGCCTTAACTGGCTTTAAATGTGTGTGATTTTACAGGGATGTGTAAAATATTTTGAAGTGTTGGTAAATTCCAGGGACTGGAACTGTGGGCAGATGGGGAGGGATGGAGGGTCCAGCCCGAAAATGTTTTTGGAGACACAGGCTGGGAACCAGCAACCGGGAGTTGTTTACAACCATGAGGAGTTATGTGGTTTGAGCAGGTTGTAGACCACATAGCAAAATGTTTATGGGGAGTGAATCTGCGCCTCCTCTTCCCCTTAAAATTGGTTTAATTTGTACGAATTAGCTGTGTAGCCAAGCACTTGATACTGATACACAAGAATTGCTGTGGCAGGGAGATGGCTCCCAGGTGCTGGAAATAAAAGGGAGCAGATGAACTGGACTGAAGTTGTGTTCCTCAGGAACATCAATCAGCATGGCAGGAGCTGGCCACGTGAACTGTCTTGTGCCTTTGAACAATCCTCCACCAGCTCCTTTCTGCTGGGAAGGTGGCTGCTCCACTCCTGCTGCCCCATTAAAGCAGCAGGTGTGGGTGGGAGGCAAACCCGACCCGAGGATTGTTGGGTAGGGGCTGGGTGTGCAGCAGTGAAATAGGGCTGCAGCCACCCCACCTCTTGCCTGGGGCAGGCACAGGATCTGGCAGAGCCGTGGTGGCTCCCATCTCTCAGGCAAGGCTGCGGCCACACAGGGACGGGTTTGCTGCCACATGTGCTGCACAGCGGTTGAGTGAGGACAGCGTCCCAAGGGTGGCTTGCAGAGGTGGGTAGGGAGGGCTCTGTCAGGCACTGCTCCCTTCCTTAATGAGCGGGAGGCACCGCTCTGGCTGGGCTCGGATTTGCCAATAGTGACAGAGCAGGGCTGCTAACGCCGCGCCTGGTCCTGCAGCAGAGGCACCCCGGCGGATCACACGGGTGAGATCGAGCTGGGATTCGGTTCTTGTCCTTCACAAGCTTTGGGTAAGCAAACCTGACCCCACGGCAGGGAGCTGGATCTGAGCAGCTGGCAAGGCTCCAGGAATGGTGCTGCTTCCAAGCAGGGAGGCAGGAGGACTGTCCTAAGCAAACTGACTGTTCCAGGTGAAGTCTTGGTGAGCAGAGTTTGGGGAGGTGGGAGCTGCACAGACATGGCACCAGCCTGTGTGCCCTCGTTTCCAGCAGGCAAGGAGCTCTGTGGGTGTTTGTGTTTGTAGAAATAACACTCTTGTCTTGCTCTTTCCTTTTGTGAGGGTGTGGGCATTTGACTGCAATGCAATCCCAGGAAAGGCCAAGGATTTTGGCTGTTGTTGCAGGCACATAAGGAAGATGTTATTGTCAAGTGCTCCCCTCCATCCAGGCAAGAGGTGTTGCGGAGGTGGCTGAAGACTGCAGGGAGATGGGGGGAGACAGGGGAACCCCTGGGCAAGGCAGGGTGGCAGCAGAGAATCCGGGGAAGCTCTTTGGCAGGTAGTCTGCCATCACAACAGCACCCAAGGCCAGGCTGGCCTGGCTGCCAGCATCTCCTTCTGCCAGGCTCGGATGATTGCAGCCGCCAGTCTCATCACCAAAGCCCACATGAGATTTCCTGCCTGCATCTCTTCCAAAAAAAGCAGCTCCCAGCCCACGGGAGAAAACCGAGCGTGAGGGTAGAGACGCTGTGATGATGCATCGTCTCACCGACACCCACCCACGTCTGCGGGAGCAGGGACCCGCTGGGCAGCCCTGGACCCTGCTGCAGGGGACAGGCCTGGGGCCAGCTGTGGCCATCTGCTTTATTGACACTGGGAGCGTTCAGAATCCCATCAGTGGAGCAGGAGAGAGCGTGTGATTGACATCCCTCCAAAGGGCATTGCTCCAAGAGACACCCCAGGAAAGCTTTGTATGAAGCTCCTTGGGGACAGGCAGAGCTGGGGGATCCCATACTCCACGCACAGCTGATGCCCGTGAAATGTACTGAACTCCTCCAAGGCTGCCCCGAGGGTCAGTGAGGGGTTGGGCACCAGTGAGACTGTTCTGGGCTCTGGCCATGTGCTGCCAGCAAGCGCAGGGTGCCCCAACACAGCAGCTGTGCACCCAGCAAGTACGCTGGAGGGAGCCTGGGGGTGGACTGTGAATTTGGGGAGGGCTCCACCCCTGAGTTTCCTGCAGGGCAGGTTTGCAGGCAGAGGGGAGCATCTTAGGGAGGTAACAAGGTGCTGACAAGAAACGGTTTGTTTTTCCGGATGGTGTTTCACAGCTCCCTGTGGAGCGGTCCGTGGGGACAGGGGAGCACCGAGGCAGGGGAGCACCCCACAGGGCCGAGGGCTGCTCTCACTCACAGGAAAAGCGCAGGAGATGCTGGCTGTTGGTATGAATGCAGCCCGGCTCCGCCATAAGGAAGTGATTGAAGCTTTCACGATCTGTTTAAGCAGTGACATATGTTTCCTGCAGGCGCTGCGTGCTGCATGCCAGCGGATGAGATACGGCCCCGCGTCCCCGCCCGCCTCTGCCACGGGTAGGGCTGGCCCCATCCCCACGGCCACGGCCGTCGCTGCCTGTGTGGGAAGGGGAAATTGCTCCCACGGCAAAGGGAAATAAACATGAGGAGACCAGCCTTGACAAAAAGCGTGTGTTTCTCTGGTCTGGGGCCCCGCTGCAGGCGAGAGCCGCGTGACGCGCAGTGGGGCAGAGGATGAGGGAGGGGAAGCTGGGGCTGCGGTGATGTCTGCAAACTCCCTCTCATTTACAGGGGGTCCCTCCCTCCAGCTCTCAGCTTTCAGTGCTGAGACATCAGAGGAACCAGTGCCTGGGGAGTTGTGGGAAAAGGTCTAACTGCCCAAGCCATCGAGCCCAGGTGAGGTTCTCTACAAAATCCAGAAGCAGCCAAAGTGGGCTGAGTGATTTCCCTGGGGAGAGGACTCTCCCCTGGAAATTGCAGTGGCAGAGCACCCAGGTACTGATACTCAGACTCAGGCTTGCATGGATTCCAGATCCATCCTCACCTGCACACCTCAGCTCTTTCTGCCCCATCCTTCAGCACAGGGGAAGCAATTCAGAAGATAAAAGACTGACTGGAGACCTTGGGCCAGGAGTATGCCAAGCTCATGGAGTGCTGGGGATGCCATGAACTGGGGATGGCTGGGGATGGGGATGGCTGGGGATGGCTGAGACATCAGGCAGCTGTGAAACCATGAGCAAGAGAATTTGGACATCATTCAGGAGCTGGAAGCAGGTGATGGTCCCTAGGTCTGAGAAGGGCATAAGAAGCCATGGTCTGTGGAAACCTTTGCCAGTAATTGAGGCCATGCAGGGGACTTAGCTGGAGAAAGGGGAGAAGGCAAAGTGTTGGGAGAGATGCATGGCAGGGGGCTGCCAGAAGGGATGCAGGCCCTGCTGTGGGGCAACATCCATGGTGGCTGGTGAGGCTGACCCCCACCCAGACACCCATGCTGCCTCCAGCCTGTCCAGGATGAGCCTAAAGATTGTGGCAGAGGTTGAGAACTTGGTGTGAGAGTGAGAGAGGGAAGGGATGAAGAGGCTTTATGGTTGAGCTGAAAGCCCCAAGAGCTTCTTTGTGATTGCTAAGGACCAGTGTCTCCCCTGGCATCAGTAGCCTGTTGACTACACTGACAGAAAAGAGACAGCCAGGAGCAGAGCTTCCCATCCCTTACTGGGGATTTTGGCTTTAAAACATGGCCTTCTTCCATAGCTACAGGGCAGAGAGCCCTACAGCCTCCCTGTGTGCAGGGCAGCACCAGCTCCCTGGTTCTCCCATTAGTTCCCACATCTTTCAGCAGTGCAAGGCAGTGCTCACCTTCAGAGCAGCAGCAGTCCATCCTCACCGTGTGCCTTTCCAACAAGGAAGAGCGATTTCATGAAAGGACTTTTGTCCTACTGAAGTTTTCTTAGAGAGTGCTTTTATCCCCTCACTTCTCCACATTGGGTGCATTTATCTGCAGGATTACAGGTATTTCTTGGAGTAGCTGGGAATATCTCCTTGCCTGGTGCTGTGTCCAGGTTGAGGAGCCTCCAGCTTGTGCCTGGCAGTGCTAGTGCAGGATGTCAAGTGATACCTTGCTCCAGGAGGCTGCACTGAGTCAATGAGACACTTTGAGCACGTGTGTGTGTTGGCAGGGGCTGTTTTGTCAGGGATAGGCATCACCCTCATGAAGTTTCATGACTGCAGCCAGCAGCAGCCAGAGCTCTCCTGTCTGCACAGCCAGGGCTTTCTCTGCAGGTTTCAGACATCCCCAGCCCAGGTTCATTAGCAGGTAGCCAAGGTTTGCTGTGACTCAGTGCAGCCGTTTGCTCCAGCACTGGATTACCTTCACACATTACAAATCAGTGCCGAGTTTCTCCACGGTTTTGGCACTGGGCAGGTGCCTGGAGCACGTCGCAGGGAGGAAAAGGCTGGGGGAGGCGGAGCAGGTGAGCTTCACTCTTCCAGCTCTGGAACAAAGATCCTACTCCTGGTTGTAGCCTTTGTAGGGAGAGATGATGTTCTTTACCCTGCTGGCAGCACCACAGTGAGCTCTGCAGTGCCATGGCTCTGCTCAGGCACATGGAGCATCACGACAATGGGGCTGCTTTCCCCAAAAGCTGCTCCCTGGCAGGCACTGAGACAGCCTACACTGAGCAGTGGTTGATCATTCTCCATGTAACTGCTAGAGATGTCTAAATAATTCATTAATGGTTTGGGGAAACAAAAATATTGTGCAGTGAGTAATTTCTTGCCAGTGATGTTGTGCACAGCTGAAGCAGCCACAACGGTGCGGTGTTTGTGGGACATCATGGGCCCAGGTTTTTCCTCTGACTTTTTATTCCTTTTTTTTTTCCCCATGTGAACTCTCCTGTCTCTGCACAAACATGAAGGTTTATTGTTTCTCAGGGAAGTGGGGTGAGGTGGTTAAAACAGAGCATGGGCTGGCAGCAGGGGATGGGGGAGCAGGCAGGGGCTCATGAAACCACCACAGCCTTGCTTCTCCTGGCTCTTTGCATTGCACACAGGAGCCATGGGGACATCAGAAATTTCTTCTCCCAAAACCTCATTCCCAGCAATGAGACTGGTGGCACCAAGCCAGGCAGAGCCCTCCCCAGCCAGTCCCCATGCACTGATGACAAAGAGCTCCAGGAAACCCGTCCCAGCCCCAGCGTGGGCAGGGGAAGGGCCCAAGAGCTCCATGCCGATAGCAGTGACAAGGAACTCCTGTTTCTCCAAAGGCATCTGGGAAATGTCCCCAGCTGCCTGTCCCTGGCATGCCACAGTGCCAGAGGCTGAAAGCAGGGCTCCAGCTCTCTGTGGGTGCCCCAGGGCAAGGGGCAGGAAGTTCCCTGAACTGCTCTGGGCAAGCATCACCCCAGGGCTGGGCTTGGGACACGGTGGGAAGTTCATGCCCCAGCACTAAGCTGCGACTTGTGTGGGTTCCTGGAGGAAGCCCATGCTGCATCCCCTGCAGCTCCTACTTGTCACTCTGTTAAATTTCCATTTTAACGTGGAAACAGCTGTTTTCATGGTACCTCTGTGTTATTTACACAGTCATGCATTCAATCCCTGCTGAAAACCACGTTATGCACTCCAGCAGCGCCCTGTTGTCTCACAGGTACCGAGTGAGTGGATGGGGAAGTGATGCCAGCCCCGGGGTCAGGCCACCAGCACTCCTCATGCCTTGCCCATGGCCACCCTGGCAGTTCATGGTGAAACTAGGATGATTTAAGGGGGCAAACCTGTCTCAGAGTGTTCCTGGTCCAGAGCAATGGCTGTGGATGAACCTGTCTCCATCCCTGTGAACAGAGCCCTCCAAGCCTGAGAACGGGATGCTTGATGCACTTCAAGGGACAGAGACAACAACTGTTGGCTGTGCTCAATGGTGCTTTGTTCTTGGCCCAGGAAGCAATGAAAATCCTCCTGCTTTGAAGCCTGAGGAGGCCTTTTTATTATATCCAGGGCTCCTGGAAAAGGAAACTCCAAGTGCTTTCCCATAACGTGATAAAAAGCTCTCCTGGCTGAGACCACGGCAGCTCCTCACACGTGAGAGCAGTGAGGTGCAGCATAAGGCTGAGCTCAGTGCTTGCCCAGCCACTGGAAATCACTGATTCTTGGCAGGTAGGTAACTGGGATTTGAAAGAACCTTGGTGTGAGTTCTGTTGACCTTGCACTTCACTCCAGAGACCTGGCAGCTCTGGTGCCTGATCCATGGTGGTGCCTGGTCCATGGTGGTGCCTGGTCCTGTGGCCATAAAGCAGTGGGGGTCAAGCAGACCCTGGACCCTCTGTTCTGGTTGGGAAGCACTGGGGAGGTTCAGGTCATGCAGCAGAAGAGAATCCCCAAGTCTCCCATGTCTGCACCTGAGAGCAGGCAGCTGTGGGCGAGTGCTGGGGTGCATGGTGGGATCTCCTGCACCCAGGGATGCTCCTGGGTCAGGAGGCTGCCAGAGTGCCTCGGGTGGCTTCGGGTATGGGGGCTGGGAGGGGTGCTGGAGTTGCTCCCCATCCTTTCTCACAAGGCTGGGGCACAGTGGGTCCTCCTTGGCACAGCCCCCAGCCTGGCTGGGTAACTCCTAAGTGGTAAAGCTGGCCTCATTAGTCTGTTTAATCTTCTCCCATAAATCACTCCTCCCCATCCCCTGCAGACTATCGGCAGCATCTGAAGTCATTAGTTAATTTAAACCTGGGAGTTCACACGTTGGCTTATCAGAGCCATCTCCTTTCCCCGCTAAGCGCTTGCTCGGTGCATCCCTGGCTGCTGCTAGATCCGATCTGCGCCCGCTTTGAAGCCGTGATGGGCTGCCAGCAGGCGAGGTGCTGCCTGTTCCCCTGCCTGCTTGCTGCCTGCTGGCAGGTGGGAGGGGAGATGGAGATCCTGCTTCTCCCCTTCCCCGCGCTCCCCGTTTTTTGAACTTCTCTGACTCATCCATTTGATTTGATGGTTTCACCTTTGTTTTACAAATAGCAGTTTGCCCGAATGCTGGAAGGAGAAGGCAGCTCCGATGCTGCTGCAGCTTCCCCGGCTGCCAGGGGAAGCGATAGAATCTTAGAATCGTCTGGGTTGGAAAACATCACCTGTAAGATCATCGAGTCAGGTGAGTGCAGTCCTGGGGAGGGAGCTGGTGGGCACCCAGTCTGCCCTTGTACCTGGCAGGGAAGTGGGAAAAGCTGGGATTACTGCAGGTTGACCATGGGGAAGTGCAGACTTGGCCAGGGATCCCACTATCAGCTTGTATTGCCCGTTGGTTGTGCTGTCACTTCTCCATCCTCTTCTCCTCTTCCTCCCTGGGTCTCCAGCCCGATGGGAGCAGGACTCCCCGAGTCTCCAGGGTGGGATGTCCCCAGCTACATGGAAATCAGGCATTCCTAAAGTGAGCTCTGTTGGTTTGGGGGCAATGCTGACAGCCTGGGCACACACCTGTCCTTCCCTCTGCATGGGCTGGTGAGCCTGAGGGTCTTGGCAGGGCCAGCAACACAAATGCTCAGCTTCTGGTGCAAGATGGGAGGGGGACAGTGGGGGGCTTGGCAGCAGGAGTGAGATAGCTGGACTGGGGAGACCTGACAGCAACAGGGTCTGGTGGCTCCCAGCAGTTTTTCCAGGAGCACTGTGAGGTGGGAGCCATCCCGGCCACCGGGTGCCACGCTGCACCATGGGCAGGAGGCACCCAGCCTGGGAAGTGCCTGGCTGGGTGCCCTGCACAGGCAGAGCCCTGCCCACAGAGCAGCTCAGGGCAGCCCCCTCCCACAGCAGCACCCCCAGGGCAGCCCCACATCGGGGTAGCAGCCAGGACAGCACCCACTGGCACAGCACAGGTGACCCACTGCCCCCGAGGGGGCTCTGGCTGGTGGCACCTGGAGTGTGGGGTGTGGGTGATGCTGTGCACCCAGAGGGAACCTGTCCTCCCGCTGCACCCCCTGCACCCCTGGGCTCTGCTCCTGTTGCTCCCAGCTGGGTGAGGGACAGCTGCTCACCCTGGGACCGCTCAGTCCAGGCTGCTTCCAAGAATGCTCTGTGCATCCCTGGGGCACAGTGACTGACAGCACAAAGAACCACCCCATACAGCTTTTTGGGAACACATTTTTGGCCAGAGCACCCTGAAGCAGCCCCTTTAAAGCGTCCTGGTGGTTTCAGGAGGGGACACGGTGTCCGTGCTCCTCAGCTGGCTTTGTGGCTGCCCACTTCCTCCCACTTTCCTATTCCAAGGGGGAGCTGCAGCCGTGTTTGGTTTTGTAGTCCAAGCTCTGGATTTATTGCTTCCAGGTCTTCATGTGTTTGTTCATGAAATGAAAGACGGCTGGGTGAGCCTGCTTTCTGCTCCTCTGGCCTGCCTTCTGCAGCCCACAGGGGATCTTTCAGTCTCGGGGTGATGCCTCCCCTCACATCTCACAGGCACCCAAACACTGCCTGAGTGGGGGACACATCTGTGGGGGGCGATGCCCTGGGCAGGTGTTAAACCTGTGCCTGGGCAGGTGTTAAACCTGTGCCTGGGTGTCGAGGATGACACGGGAAGGCGCTGGCACAAGCCCGTGCGCTCCCGGGCGCTGCAGACCGCGCTGGGCACAGCACCGGGGGACACGGCCCCGCTCTGGCTGTGCCCGAGCTGTCCCCTGTCCCCTGTCCCCAGGCTGCCGCTTCCCTTCTGCTGCGGCCGGAAGACATGAGCTCCCGATTAAAGGATATTTCAACCAGACGGAGGGGCTGCGGCAGCCGGGGGGACGCGCAGCGGGAGGGGACGGGGACAGGACGCCTGAGAGACCAGAGGAGAAGCTAATCTAACGCTGGAATGTAAATACAGCAGCGGCACGCTGCTCCGCAGGGCGTGTCACCCCCCTCCTGCCTCTGAACACGGGTTAGAGCTGCCCGGGACGGCTCAGGCCACGTCCCTGCCGTGCCAGAACCTGCATCTCACCGGGGCACTGCGCAGAGGTGAGGAGGAGGAGGAGGGTCAGGGAGCAGCCGCCCAGTGCCACTGCGGCTGTTCCTGCCGTCCGCGTTGAGGTGCCTCAGGTTACACATCCACCGCAGAGGGATGGAGGCTCAGCCTTCCCTAATAATCCTAAGAATCAATAGCAGTGTCATGGATGTGCAGAACAACAGCTCCGAGTGGAGAGGGGAACTTCTCAGCAGGATTAACTCTGAAACCTAGTGACAACACTTCAAGTATCTGTGCTATCTCTGTCCCTGCTGCTCATCCTAGCAGATAGTTCTTACTAATGAGCTTTACTCAACACCACTAGATTTGTCTGTAAGAGTAAATTCCAGGGATCAAAAAAATAAGGTTTAAGATGCAAATATTCTGTGAGATATCCAGATTTAAATGTTTGGTTTTTTTTTTTTTTTTTCTTTTGTTCCTTACTCCAGGAATAATTTTTAAAGGAAGCAAGGAGAGATCCTCTGGAATGTGAGACCAAGAAAATTTTTTAGAAGACCAAATAACATAAAATCACAGGTTTAGTTTTGGTTGATTTGGGTTTTTTTAAGCTTATAACCATGGAATTTGGAAAAGTTCCCTTCTGTTCACCCAGGGCAGTGTAAGCACAGATGCCCCACCGTGGGGAGCAGGTCAGGCTTATCCTCTTCTCTCCGGTTACAGAATATCACTGGGAAAGCCATGGGCATGCTGGTGGGTGCCAGAACTGGTGGCACAGGGTGAACCCCAGCCAGCCACCTCACTGCCCAGGGCAGAGAAAGCTCAGCAGATGGGTGGTCTGTGGCAGATGACAAAGAGACTCAAATAAGTCCCTAAAATGTCCAGCCCATACTGGCAGTGGGCTCCTCCTCTGTCCTGAGGCTGGACCCCAGTACAAGGACCTGATCTCAGACACAGATGTTGGGAGAATTCACACCCCAAGACAGGTTGTTTTTCAGTTTTCTTTAATCTTCCACATGACTTTTTTTTTTTTTTTCATTTTGAGGCAGGAGTACTAACTGCTAAGGATGCATATGGAATTTGAATATGAATGATAAGAACAGCTGTGTATATCTATTATGAATGAACATAAACAGAAATGTATAAACTGAGATTTTGGGGCTTTTGGAAGAATTAGTGCCTTTGTTCCTGGATTTTTTTCCTATCAAAGTTTGAACCAAAGCCCATTAGCCTGGACTTTCCCGCAGCCGACCAAGCCAGGAGCTTCATTTCGTCCTGGCTCTGAGCCATGCTGAATTCTCCTCAACAGCTCAGTGAGCCCTAATCCTAACAAATTTACCCAGAGAAGTGGGTCTCTTATTACACAGTCTAATTTGAATGCTTTCCAAGGTTAATTTCAGCTCCCTCTCCCTCTCCAAACACGCCTGCCCCTCCAGAGCCAGCTCCCCCCTTCCCCAGCTCCCCCCCGGCTCCCCGTTAGCGCCAGCCTGGGGGGAGCAGCCCCCTTCACCACCGAGATGGTTTTTAAACGAGAAAATAATGGGATGTGTGTCCCTGGGTCCGGACTCTGCCTGGAGGGTTTCTTAATGCCGAGCGACTTCCTCCGCAAATTAATTGCAACTTTCGTTGGGCGAAAATAGCCCTGGAAGCCCCTTCCCCACAGGCTCTTCCGCACGTGATGCTGCTCAGTTCATAATCGGATTCCTGCGACTCTGTTCTTTCCTTCCTGTCCCCAGTGTGCTGGTGAGCCCCCACGGGGGGCCAGCAGGGTGACCCACCTGGCAGCCAGGCCACGGCCGGGAGCATCGGTGCCGCCCGGCCGAGACGGCCCCGGCTCTTGCTTTGCAACAGACTGTGCAAAAAAACCTCAGCGTGGGGAAACTGAAACCTGGCCCAGTGCAGGGAGCAGCTGTCAGATCCATTAGGGAAGGGATGGAGAAGGAACCAGCTATGCCTGGTGGACAGTGATTGCAGGAGGGGGCGGTGGGGTGGCAGGGGTTCACAGCCTGGGGGCTAAAAGGGACAGAACAAGGGGTAGTGGGTTTAGACTGAAAGAGGGTCAATTTAGATTAAATTTAAGGAGTGAGGTTTTTTACATTGAGGATGGTAAAACACTGGCACAGGCTGCCCAGAGAGGTGGTGAATGCCCCATCCCTGGAAGGCATGGCTGGATGGGGCTCTGACTACCTGAATTGGCTGAAGATCCCCCTGCCCATGGCAAGGGGGTTGGACTAGATGGCATTTAAAGGTCGAACCCAAATCATTCTATGATTCTATAAAAGGAAAGGTTAGGTGGAAAAAGTGTACAGAGGAGCCAGGAGCCTATCTCACCCACCAGCCCACCTGGATGTGGCCCCAGGGATAATTTCTGCTGGCTTTTACCTGCAAGAAGCAGAGACTTGCCCCACCAGCTGGGCCTGGGGGGTTGTGCTGGGTCATGGTAGGTGTGGAATGGCAACCCTGCAGCTCTGGGACAGGGGTTTTCCACATGTCCTCAGGCAGTGAGGTCCCAGGTGCATGGGGCAGAGTGCCCTGCCTGTCTCCCAGCTGTCATGAAGCTGAGATTCACCCTGCTCACTCTCCTTTCCTTTCCTCACATTTTTCTTCTTTATACTCAGTTAATGCTTTTATATTTGCTCACTCTGAGCATCACAGGTAGTGCAATATCTCATCACCCTGGCAGGAGATGGGGCAGGGAGGGGGTTGGGGATGTGCCCTGTGCCATGCCAGGGCGGCTGAGCTGGGCTGGAGTGCCAGTGGGGTGACAACAACGCTGGGCTCTCCCGTCAGTGGTTCCATGAAGATGTCCTCTCTGAAGTGCCTCCACAGGTCACATCTTCTGCTGTCACATCCTGCTGCCAGGTAACCTCCTGTGCCTGCTCCCTGTCCCTCGGAGCCTTGCTGCCCAGCAGTCACCTCGCTGAGTGGATACCCCTGTCTGATGATTTTGCTCCAGGCGTACGAGCTGCACGTACCAAAGCTGAGCCACATCTTATCTCCTGGCTGCCCCTGCCTGCTCCCAGCCTGCGAATCCTGGCTGCAGGGTGTTGGCACTGCTTCCCCAGCACTGTGCATTGTGCTGGATTTGGGGTGCCAGCTTCAGGGTGAGGGGCACCCCGGGACAGGTCTCTGGGGTGCAGGTTGGAAGGGCCAGCACAGACACAGCCCTATCTGCCAGGAGGATGCTGGTCATTGCTGTAAGGTCAACTTTAAATAATGGGAATAATAAAAATAAGGCTGCCTGGAGGAAAGGAGAGAGCAAACTGAATCCTAATGAGGTTGCATGGACGCACCAGCATGACCATTCACAGAAATCATTTTTAAAAGGAAAAAAAAAGCATTGAGTTTAGATCAAAGGTTTTGGGACACAGCAACCAGGGCACAATCCCACAAGGATACCCTGGGAGAGGACATCCCTGCTGAGATCCCACATCCATGAGCTGCTCCTGCCCTGTTGTGCTATGGAAGGTCCAGGGCAACCCTTGACTACAGAGGGTGTGGGAAAAAAGCTCAAAGGATTGAGGGAGATGCTGCTTCATTCAGGATGGGAACTGGTGTCTTGTCACCAGCTTTACTGCAACTGGGTGCAGTGCCTGGTGTGAAGGGACAGAGCATTTGCTTTTATGGATGGCCAAAATTTACCAAGTTGCAGTGGCAAACACTGAAAGAGGAAGTTTTAGAAGGGAAATTAAACATTAATATTTCAGGGCTTAAGGCAATCCTCAGTGCAAAGGCAGGAAAGTAATTAGTGTTGTAGATGGGGAAATAACCAGCATAAATGGAAGTGGGGCGAGCGCAGGTTCAAGGGGCCGCAAGGAGGAGGATGGGCAAGGGCTCTCCAGGAGATGGCAAGGAATGAGCCTGGAGGCCCCCAGGAATCACCCCAGCACACCAAGCCCCAGCAGCACCGTATTTCAGGGGGCTGCTGTGCCTGCAATAACCCAGCCCTCCTCCTCCTCCTCCTTGCCTTGGCTCCGCTGGCCACAGGCCAGGTGAAACGCTCCCCCGAGCACGGCGGGGACTGGTCCAACCCCGCACAGCTCCAATTATCCCTGGCTGGAGACTTTCCAGGAATCCCATCTCCTCTCCCTCCACCGACCCTGCCTCCCCCAGCCTCCCCCCCTCAAAGCAATTTGACTTTTATAGTAATAACTTCTGAACCCTGGACTGGGGCCGTGCCAAGGAAAGCAGCAGAAAACAATGTGATGGGCCTCGGCAGGCGCGGAAACTCCAGCGACCGAGACCAGCCCTAAAATAACTTTTGAGCGATGGTTATTTATTCTGGGAGAAAGTTCGTTCATTCACAATTTGGAGGGGAGATAAATGAGGGCGGGCTGGGGCTGCACAGAGGCAGCACGCCGTGGCTGCGGATGCAGGGCGCCTGCAGCGCCAGGGCAGCCAGCTCACCATGGTCCTGCTGCCCATGTCCTTCTGGAAAACCCTTTCTAAAGGTATTTGGGATCGTCTGAAAACCCTGGGCTCAGGTGGAGGAGTCCAGCTCGAGGCTGGGGGTCTGCATGTGCCACCAGGTGCGGGGGTCTGCACTTTGTGTGTTTGTGCCTGCACGTGTTTCAGCTTCCCCGGGCATGCTGTTCAGCATGGTGGCTGTGCCCCACGCCACTGGCTTGCACACCTGCACCTGGGCTCTGCACACTGAAGCCATCGTTGTCCAGTGGGCAGCAGGTGGTGCAGGCAAACTCCAGGCAGGAACAGACAGCACCCTGCTGCCAGTTCTGTTGAGTATCAGTGTGTGCATGGCAGCTGTCAGCCAACATCAGCTGGGCAAGCAACAAGTGGTGCAGCCTCAGTAATTCTGCAGCTCTGAGCTGCCACAGCTTCCCTGCAGTGCACAGGAGCTGAACCAGAGCTCCCAGAGGAGCCTTGAGCAAGCAGGGCAACCCTGGGTGCTTCTGAACTGGGTACACTCCAAAGGAGGCAGCCAGCCTCAGCACTGCTGCATGTCTGCTCGTGCAAGTGTTTTATGGTCCCTGTCACCACGGGCTGGGCACTCAGTGGGATCTGGAGTGCAGTGGTGACTCTGCCAGACAAGACTCAGGGTGCCTGTGTTATCCTCGGGGGGCATGGCTGGGCTCCCTTGGCAGGTTTGGAGAATAAATGCTGGGGAAACCTGGTCTCTGCCTGCTGGGTGACAGAGGTGACAGAGACCTCGCAGCGTGGGGGGAGAGGGACAGACAGTGACTTGTCTGGGTATGAGGGCCTTACCAGCTTTGTGTGCAGATCATCTCCAAGAATGATACACATCCAAGACTACCTGCCCACGAGCATCTCAGGGGCCAGGCATCGTGCCACAGTGACAGGGGACAGCATTGCCGTCATCACCTACCCTGCACATCAGATCTTGGAGAGAGCACTGTTCTGGAGTGAGAAGATGCCACCACAGCCCCTCTCACCAAGAGAACAACTGCACTTGCCTGGGCACCCCTCTCCTCTTACTGCCTCCAGGCTGGGGGACCTTGCTGAGTGCCACCAAATATTTTTGCTTTGGAATGACATGTGGACACACCGGAGTTGGGGACCTGGAGCTGCAAAAGGGGCTGATTCAGTGCTGCCCTTTGCAGAGTGAGGAGGGCACCACTTTGTGTTTAGCAACACAGTCACTCTGACACTGGATAAACTGTCACCCGGCCGCCCTTGCGTGGGGACAGCAGGGTGAAGGCGAGGTCACACACGGGGCAGGAGCAGCCCTTGGCCGAAGCACACACAGCTTCCTCCATGGCACAGCGCCCGCGACGGTGAGACTGGCCCTGCTGGGCCACATCCCTCATCCTGCCAGGCAGGAAAGGCTCCGGCCCCACGCTCCTCTCCTCTCCACATCCCCTGCCCTCCGCCCCGCCACCGCTGTGGACAGCCCCGTGCTCGCCAGATGACTTCCAGCCTCGCTGCTCTTCGGGCTGTCTGAGCAGCTCGTGATCTTGGCAGGCAGCTCAGAGTCCTACCGGTCACCATTACAATGATTATTTGTGTCTTCCCAGCTCAAAAGGGCTTTCCTCTTACCTCGCCCCTGACTGGCTTCGAGCCAGGTGGGACTGTGGATGGAGAAAGGGGAGAGGGCAGCATCCTGCACTGTCA
Organism: Urocynchramus pylzowi; assembly: GCA_013397555.1. Classification (NCBI taxonomy): domain Eukaryota; kingdom Metazoa; phylum Chordata; class Aves; order Passeriformes; family Fringillidae; genus Urocynchramus; species Urocynchramus pylzowi. Next base: position 271,484 of record VZRH01006018.1, read on the forward strand.
GAGCAGGGGACTGCAGTGGCATGCAGGAGATGGGACAGAGGGAAGGACAGATCTTGTCCCTCCTCCTGAATGCTCAGATTGGAAATCAACACCCTCTTGGTTAATTCATTAGCTTTGATTAGCAGCTCTGAAGCTCGGACCAGCTAATGGGCTCCCTCCCCCTGGTTAATCTCCAAGAGGAGTTCAGCAAGGTTATCTGAACCAGGAATGGTGAGGGAAGGATGGGGATGAGTGCAATTGAATTAGGAAGCTGTTAAATGAAGAAGCCAAACTGAGCCAAAACACAGCCATTGCAAAATGTCCCCGTGGCCAGAACATGGGGTAGAGCATCATTAAAGCACAGGGCAAAACACAGCACTGTGGTTGCACTCATCTGGGTCAGAGCTGGGGGCTGGGGCAGCAAGTCCCTGTGGACACCAGCCCAGCCTGGGGCTTGGGGTCACGTTTGTCCACTCCATCCAGATCCTTTCACCAATACCTTCATCTCCCTACGTGGGCTGCATCTTCCTCCAAGTGGGGGTTCCTCTGCAGCCAGGATTTTGTTGTTGATTAAATTAGCTCAGCAGTAACCTATTTGTGATGATGATGTGAGGTAGCAACCTTCAGTGTTTTCATTAAAATATACATGTATATATTTGTTTTCTGCGGTTATGAATGTAATTCCACAATCCACTGAGGAGCCGGTAATTTTCTGGCTGAGGTGGGAAGTTGCTGACATCTTGTGATACATGACAAGATTGATTGTATTTGCTTACCCTTTAACCTAATAAAGAAAAATAATGTTCCTTAGTCTCACTAATTCTCTATAAACTTGGACATTGCTTTAAATCAGCTGGAAGTGCAGGCTCTGAACCATATCATTGCTGGGCAGGAATCTTGCTCCCCAGGCCCTCCCCAGTTCCCAGGTGAGGGGGACCAACACGGCAGCATTGTCCCCAAGAGCGCCCAGCACCTCTGGGTCTGAGAGGACTGTGGTGGTCGTGGCAGGGAGGTGGCCTCTGCACCCTGTTCATCCTGCTGGCTGGGAAAGCATTAACCAATTTGCTGCTAATCGTGTTATCAGCAGCACATCTGAGCAGCTGCTGGGGCAGCGCAGGCCAAAGCAAACACGGCCCAGTGCCCTGAGGACACGGAGCAGTCAGAGGCAGCTGCGCCTACTCTCGGGTTTCCAGGTCCCATATCTCCCACAGCAGTGGTCCAGTTGGCCTCTGGAAGGAGTGAGGCTCCACAGGACAAACTCAGCCAGTACTGCAGTGGGCAGGAGGGATGCTGCAACAGGGAGCTGCCCTGGTGGAAGTTTGGGCTGGTGCCCTGACACCAGTGCCTGGGTGACCTTGGGTGTGCTGCACAGTGAGTACTGTGTCTGCAAAACATCTGCCTTCCTTCACCAGGGGGTCAGTGTAAGAGGTGAAGGAGCAGGCTGGGTGTCAGGGTGCATGTGGCAGTGGGTCTGCCATCCCAACACACCATCTCCTCCATCCTCCCTCCCTGGGCACAGCCCTCTCCAGGGGAAGAAATTACAGCCCAGGGCAAGCAATGCCACTACAACACAGCTCCTCTCAGTTACCCATCCATCCTCTGGGGAATCATCAGTCCTGAGCTGTTCTTAGTTCCTCAGCCCTGCACCTGTCTTGGCTTCTCCATCCTTCTCCACAGCAGAGCACCCAGCAGACAGGGCATACATGTGTCCCCAGGTCAACAGCATTGGGGCATTGCATTGTCCCAAAAAGATGGACTGTGCCCACGGCAGAGTGCCCCTGGCCTGGGCATGTGTGGGTGAAAGTGCTGAAGCCTGGGGAAGGGTTTTCCCTGCTCTGAAGCAGAGCTGGCAGGGGGCTGCTCACCTGCCCAGCGCGGTGGTTTGACAGCCAGCTGCCAACCAGCCAGGAATTGCCTTTGCCTTTGCTGGTGTGCTTAAAAATAACCCGCTAGCTTGTCAAGGTTATAAAGAGAGAGAGAACAAATTGCTTTCTGAGTTGATTAAACTGCTCAGCGTGGCTGCGCACGCAGCGCTCTCCGTACGGCTGGGGCAGAGTCTGGCGCGTTAATTTGCACTCGGCAGTTCCTGTGCTAATAAGGGCTTGATGAGCTGCCTCCTCATACCCTCATCACTGGCCCCTCTGAGCAACGAGCAATGCTTGACTGGGCCCTGAGGCAGTTGGGGCACTTTGTCTATTCAAAATGCCCTTTTATTTGTTGCCTTTCTGTTGCTTTTGAGCAGTGCCATGTCCGGAGCTGCCCTGGAGCCACTGGACCAAATCTCCGGAGGATTGCAGCAGGTCCCTGCTTCATCCCAGGGCAGCTGAGGGAATACAGGCAGAAGAACACTCCAAAACTCAGCTGCAAGGAGAAAAACCCACCTGCGGCCACAAATTGCTGCCAGATATTTCTCCATGCCAGTGCGACAGCCGCCCTCACCACCGCGCCGCTCAGCATCACCCCACGATGCTGCCGCCACAACGGGGTCTCCGTGCTTGAAAGAGGTTTCCAAATATAACCAGCCCCTCGCCTACCCCCACCCTCCCACTGCAACTTTCTGGGAAAATCCCTTTCTGCCTAAAATTATCCAGATGTGCTTTACAGCTCGAGGGGAGTTTGTGGGAAAAATACGAGGTTCGCTGGATGAGATGTTTCCTGAAGTGTGGGGCTGGAGCTGGTTCCACTTTGGAGCAGACCCGCGCCGCTCACGCGCCGCCGCTGCCAGAGCTTGGCTTAGTTAGTTAAACCAGATTGAGTTTATCTCTTAATAAGAACTAGGGACGGAAAGCGCTTTTTCTTTTTTCTAACCTTTTTTTAATTCATACTCCGTGTTGGGGAAAGGCAGAAAAGGATTTACTAAGCAGATTGGTGCTTCCCAGCACTCTGGCTCTGGTGTCCTTCTGGTAGGTGTCCTTTGTGGTTTATGTAGTTTATCAGCTCTGTGGGCTCCTACTGGTACCCTGCACCCCAAAGGGCATCCCGAGGAGCTGACATCAGGGATCCATCCAGGGCCAAACTGGGGACCAAATTGTGCAAAGCAATCCAGGGGCTGCATCCTTCAACTGATGAAGGAATTTTCTGTGACGACAAAGCAGCGGTGGGTGCAGACCCTGGGGTAGGGGCTTCACATAAATCGTAGCAATTTGCTGGCTCTGCCACTCTAAATCCTGTCTAATTATACCAAGTGCAGCATCTGACATTAATTTGTTACAGTGTGTGTGTATAGAGCACCAGACATTTTGGGGACGGATTTAAGAGCAGCCTTCAGATCTTTGCCCTTGCAATCCATTGCCAGTCACAAACGATTGCATTTGGCCTCCTAGTTACCTGCCTACATTGGGAAATTGGTTATTTTGAAGTCTCAAATATTATTATTACTTTCATCTACAATCAATTTAAAGATGCAAAATTCAAAGCTGCATNATTGGCCCTCTTTGCTCCCAGCTGCCCTTTTCAGTCTCTGAACTGTAAAATAAGATTGACAGCAACTTCGAGACACCAGCAGCAAAGCACAGCCCAGGTCACAAGCCTGCAGAGCACTCTGGAGGGGAGGATGCCTGGGAACCAGGCTGAGGAGTAGCTGGTGTGGACTGAGCCGTGCGATGTCAGGTTTTTAACCAGCTTGCTGGAGCTCTTTGAGGATATTACTGCTTTGCTAGATAAGAGAAATTCAAGGGATGTGCTATACTTAGAGTTTCAAAACACACTTGGCATCAGTACAGATCAAAGCCGAACGGTACAGGCAGCATCCCGGAATAGAAGGTGAAAGAGGGAAAAGATTTGGAATTTACTGGGAGGAAAAAAAGAAAAAGCCAAAACGAACAGCACAAGGCTGCTGAGCTAAAAATAGCAAAGAAGGTATTAGCAGTGGCTCCACACACAAACTGACACTCGGCTCCACTTCCCAGCTTGGGAAGAAACCTTTCCTCCAAGTGGGAGATGCTCAAGGAAAGCACAGCAGTCCCTGCAGAGTCCACTGCCCCAGCTCCCAGCTGAAACCAGTAAGGTTTGGGCAAACCCCAGCAGGGCATGCTCTGTGTCAGTCTGTCCCCTCCAGCAGCCCATCATGTCCCTGCTATGTCAGGTTATCTGTGCCCCACCAGCAGCTGTTTCCAATCCCATAAACTGGAACAGTGCTGCTTTGTCAGCTCCCACGCTGGTGGCCAGCCACAGCCAGGGGCTTTTATACAATCCTGCCCTGCCCTGCCCTGGGCTGTGGTGCTGCCACCACCACAGTGGTGCTGGGCTGTTCATGCCCACCCCATGATGTCACACACCGAGTGCTTCTTCAGCCCTTCCTCTTCCTCACTGCCACTTGGTGCTCATAAGTCTGCCCCTTGCCACCCAGGCTGGCTAGGGGAGTCCAGGGAGGGCAAGGTGGCCACATCTCCCACAACCCCCACATCCCTGTGTGGTATCCCTGGTCAGGGCTGTGCCTCAAGACAAGCTTTCCCTACAATGTCCAGCCAGCAAGGAGGAATCACATTCTTCAAACCTACTCTTGAAGCACCACAGTTGTATCACAAACCTGCAGCAGAGCCAGGAGTAGTGGGGGAACCCCCATAAAGCATCAGCTGCTGAGTGACAGGGTTCAGCTGGGGGAGATCAGAGCCAGGGAAAGTCCCATGGAGGGACACCTGTGAGTGACGGATGGCTGGGGCTCCTATAAACAGCTCACATGGCCCTGGCTGTGTGATGGAGTGTTCCTTGTAGAACAGAATGATTTGGGCTTGAAATTATGGAAGGATTTGTCTCTTGTGTACTCTTCCTGTCCCTCTTCTGCTTGTGGATTCAAAGATGAAAGTCATTCTGCCCTCTCTGGGACGGAGGAATATTTCTGAAGCACCTCAAGCCACAGAGCCCCTCTTCTAGGTTAGTGCAACTGAGCTAATTGCAGCTCTGCAGGGGACAGGCAGTCCCTGCCACACAGGACACCCTAACTCCTGCTATGCTGAAAGGGACAAGTCTGCTAGAGCAGAAGGGTCTGGGGCTGGTGACACATTCCCCATGGGTCCTGGCAGCTCCTCTGGTGGCTGAGAAAGGACTTAATCCCGTACCCCTGCAGCAATGCAAACACCTCCCCAAAAAGGGCTGGATCCCAGGGTGATGCTGTGTACTACTTCTGAGAATGGATATCCTTAATCCCAGGGCACCCCTGAGCCAGACCCCATCCCAGGGGTGGCAGTTCACCCTGCCACGTGCCTGGACTGGGGCCTGGAGCACAGGGACTGTTCCCTGGGCTAGGGGCGGGTGCTGGAGCGGAGCCGGGAGCCGGCCGGCCCGGCCCCTCCACGCACCGCCGGCTTTCCTCCCAGCCGTGCCAGGCTCCTGCCAGCTGAGCTTGAGGTGAGGCATTAACACTGGTATCTCTGTTAATATTGCTATAAAGCAATAAAGGTAACTTGATTGCGGAAAGGCAGGGAGACCAGTGGGTTTGGAGCCGTTCCACAGCACTGCTATTAGAAAGCTCAAAATGAGAGTTATTAAATTACTGCCAGGTACTGCAGGTTTTTCCTAACAGGGAGACTTCGGCTTGGCTCGGAAACTTAAGCTCTGGCTTGTTCAGGTTAATTAAAAGAGAGCTGGACATCTTCCAGGGCCTTGCTTCTCATTCCTGATGGCCACCCCCTCCTCTCCAAGGCATGGGCAGAGCACCCATGAGCATTACCCCACCGAGGGAGCACTGGGCATCAGCTCTGGGCAGGGTTGACAGGCCAGGGAAGCCTGGCTGGATGTCCTGTAGGATGCTGACCTGAGTGTCACTTGCAGTCCCCTGGTGCTTTTGTGCCATCTGTCCTGGGATGCTGTTCCTGAGCCCATGGAGCATGGCAGGTGCTGGGGCTGAGATCCCTGCCCTTTTTCCCAGGTAGGGGCCTCAGGAACCCAGCACAAGTAGCAGCCAGAGGTGTTTGTGATGCTCTGCATTTGCATGTTGCCCCTGGTCCCCAGCAAATTCCTGATTCCTTTATAGGGAAACAAAGGGCAAGTACAGTACAGTGAGAGAATGGCTGGTGGGAGGCAGGGGGCAGGCAGGCAAAAAATGCCCATGCTGTCCTTCTTCCCACCCTTTTTATTGCATTGCTCTTGGCATCTGACATGTTCGTGCTGCTCCACAACTGGCACTTAGGGGTTCATGTGGCCTCTTATCACAGAGAGCAGGAAACACAGTGCAAACAGGAAAGAGAGGGCAATTTGGGCTAGATTTGGAGAGGATTGCCTTCTCTGACCGGGAGCAATTTTCCTTTCACCTGCATTTAGTCATCCCTGCTGCTGCTTTGACTCCTGCCTCAGCCTCTGCAGGTATTTTCCTGCTGCTTCATGGGGTGATGGAAAGTTTTCAGCAGCCCCCTCTCCTTCCCCTGGAGCAGATCACCTGCAGAGTGGCCTTTGTGGGGCTGGGGGGGCAGGCAGGTGGCTGTTCTGCCTGGCCCCCTCTGGCTGGGGAATCAGGGCTGTGCTGACCCTCCCTCCCCCTGCCTGTCTTTGATTCCCTGGTGCCGGGGAGAGAGAAGAGGGCTCAGGCCCAAAAAGCTCCCACTGTGTTCTTCCAGCATGGCTCTCTCCTGCTCTACCTGACCTCCAAGCAGGGGAGGACAAAGGCGGTGGCACACCTGGGAGGGGCTGAGCTGGCTCCCCCAGTTTGTCCTGCTGTCCCTGGGGAAATGAAAAGCAGGCAGGGATGTGTGGTGCAAGGAAGGTGCATCCCACTGCCGATTGAGCACTCCAGAAAGGACAGCACGGGGTGACACCAAAGTCAGGCTGCCATGGTGGGGAAGGAGCCTGTCTCCATCTCCTCCCCAAAACCACCTTTGGGAGAGCAGGGAAGACTCCCAACTCTGTGACTCCTCCACCCACCCCAAAACTTCCAGGTGGCAGAGGGGTGCCCGCACTTGGGACCAGCACCCTGGAAGGGCTGGGGGCAGTTGCCATGTGTGTGAGCACGCCCAGATCCCGGCAGGACAGCGGGAGGGGCGGTGAAGAGGGGTGCCGTAGCTGCCTGCCAGCCCCCGGCAGCGCCGCCCCTCTCTGCCCTGGCCAGGCAGCCGGAGGTGCGGATAAATGCTGCTCACAGCTCCCTTAGTGACTCAACCCCCCAAAACACTTCTTGGACTCATTTTCCCAGAGAGAGTTTAATGGGGTTTGTCGTGCCAAAACCCCAAGCTATGCCTCACTTTCATCCCCTAATGCAAGCCATATATCAAGAGACACTAACATAGCAGGGAGAGTTTCTGACAAGGGGATCCTGGGAACAATCAGCCAATACCCCCCTCCCCAGCCTGCGCCCCCCTGTTTTGTGCATTCCTGGTAATGTAAATAGAGAGGCGAGCGCTCGCAGCTCTCCTCGGACCCGAGGAGCCCGTCTGGGGACGGCGCCAGCAGCTCTGCTGTCAGTCTGCTCTCGGGGGCTTTGGCTGGTACCGTTTGAAGTGTCTCAAGTATCAGCGTCAGCGTTGTGTCCCTGGAGAGAGCATCCCCCGGGCCAGCAGTGCCCCCGCGCTTCCCTGCTGCATACACTCCGCAGTTAGGAGGTGGGAAGATCCAGCTCAGCCTAAATAGTCCCTTTTCCCCCCTGAAAAGCCACCCATCCTGCCAAAATATCCTTCCTCCTAGCATGCCGTGAGATGAGGATGGAGGATGCAGCCCCAGCTCCGACAGCATCCCGAGGAGCCCCTGGGGCCCTGAGGCCCTTTAGGGTAGCAGCTGCCGGGTCTGCCTCCTTCCACGAGCACCCTGGGGTGCCTCCATCCCCTGGCTCTCATGAGGGGACAGGCACAGCTTCCTTGCTTCAGCAAGGTGGGGGTGGCTGATGCAGCAGGTCAGGGCTCTCACACCCTGTTTAGTACAGCACTGGGTCCTGGGGAGCAGGTGGTGGTTTGACACTGGGCACCATCTCCAGGGTGGGTGGGTGCCCCCTCTGTGGTGTTTTATGAGGCATGGGAAAATCCAGAAGACTAACTTTTCTTAATTTAAACACCCGGGATTAAGCTGTCCTGAAGGATGCTGGTAGTGTATGGCATTGTGTCACTTGGAGGGGACCTGCATGCCAGCCTGGACATGCAGTTTTGTTCCCACAAACTTCACTCACCATCCCAGCAGAAACCCAAAGCTTCTTCAGGCAGGGCCAGGGAACCCAACCGGGCACACTTCATCCTTCTAAGGGAAAAAAAAATTCAAGCCAAAAAGCCTCCCCTGGGAGAGTTTCCAAAACAAATCTCAAGCCTTGGCTCACCACACAAAAGCAGGAAACCTCCTGAAGGTTTTCCTTCAGCTTGTCTGGATGAGAATTCCCAACAGCGCTGCAGCCAAGGCAAGGGACATCGGACCCGAGGTGCCACCAGTGCCAGTCCCTGACCCTCAGGGCAGGAGGAGCAGACACAGCTGGGAGCATCAGGGTGCAGAGGAGGCCCATGTGCTCAGAGCAGGGTGGGCCCTAGCTGTGACACACTCACAAAGTCCCAGGCCAGCAGGAGAAATCCCTGAGCTGAGGGCCTTGGGGAGCACAGGCAGCCCATGGGGCCATGTGTGCCTGGGAGAAGCTCCAAGGAGAGAAGGAGCTGGGATGGTGGCAAGCAAGTGGGCTCACGATGAGGAGGAGAGACCCCGTGGGGATAGGGACCCCTCAGGGCCCCCTTCCTGTTCCCCAGCTTGCCAGGCAATAGGGATGGAAACTCAATGGAATGGAGCTGCTCCCCTCCATCACCCACATGTCCCCAGCAAGGCTGCAAGGAGGTGTCCCAAAGCAGAGAAGTGATGCCTCCGAGCTCCCTCCTGGCTCTGTTGGGTGTCAGTAATTCAGCCAAGACTGGGGAGAACAGGAGGAGAAGGGGTTCTGCAAATTCCTCATGCAGTGATTGCTCAGGAAACATAGGAGAGGTTTCAACCCCTGGCTGCAGTCGAAGCACTCGTGGGGCAGGAATGGCACTGCAGCAACTCATGGCTGAACCAAAGCTGTTCTTCTGAGAAAATGCCACTCAGCTCCATGCCAGGGAGGGGTGTCCCCGTGTGGACACCTTGTCTCTGAGGGAGCCTTCCAGGGACCAGCCACCAGATCGGAGCACCGCTGACCTGGCTGTCCCTGGCCTTGCCCTCTCCCACACAGCTGCAGGGAATCCTACAATGGGGCTGGTGCTGCTGGGTGGCCTTGGGGACCCCAGGGAGAGCACGGGGGGGAGGGGACCCGCCAGGGGTTTATTTGGCAGGAGCAGCCCTCGGCGGCCCTGAGCTTTACGAGGCAGCCGATGCAGCTGCTTCCTTGCGAGCTGCAGCAATAAAGCTTGCCGGGGGGTCAGAGGTGATGCCGACTGCTCTTAAGTGGCCAAAACCGGTGGTCTGTGATGGAAACTGAACTTCTAGAGCCATAATCAGAACCAGAGGGGTTAAATTCCGATGGCTAAATACCAAGGACTTAGCCTAAACATCTCTCCCATCTTGCTCGGTCTGTCCCAAACAGGATCCTGCAGCGTGCGGTTGTTTGGGCAAGGTCAGGGCGCTGGCAAGTGAGGTGTGTGTGCCACATCTCCCTGCTGCCTTGGGATCAGCCATCACCAATTCCTCCATCTCGGTGTGCTGTTGCACTGAGTAAACACCTCTGCAGTGCTTGGGCAATTTGGAGCGACCTGCAAATGGATGCAGAGTCAAGCATTTGCTGGTTTCAGAGGTCTCCAAAGCGCCAGGATGAGGCTGATGCTGGAAACCTGAGCCCTGTAATTGTATTGTTCTGCCTGAGTGATATCTGAAGGGCTGCCTGGTTTGTTTGTGTGTTTGTTTGTAGTGTAACTATCAAAGGAGGTCTCAGCTGTGATGAACGCTGCTTCTAAAAAAGGGCCTGCCCCGGAGCCAGCAGCAGCCCTCCTCCAGGTCAAGCCACTACACGTCCCCATAAGCATAACCCGTCCTACCAGTGGCGGCTCCAGAGGCATACCAGCATTCCTGTAGGAGTGGGGGATTGCCTGCCATGCCTGAAAACAGGTTCCAACATCGCTGAGCACTTCCAGGAGAAGCCTAAGAAGGGCTCTCCGCAGGGGCCAAGCAATGGGTGAGAAAGGATATTGTCAAAACGTGGCTCTGAAGAGGCAGAAGGAGCAGGGAAGTTGACAGAAGCAGGGCTGAGCAGATGCACCATTGTATTTCCTCAGTTGTGGAAAGCTGACAGACACTTCCCTCCTCCCTAGAAAAAAACACCAAAGATATGCAAACATGACCATACATCCCAAGGTCTGTGTGCCAGCTGGAGCACAGTCCTCAGAGGAGACCTGGCTGGACCTCTCGTGGGCTGATTTTCCTGTTGGCCAACCCAGTGGGGAGGAGGGAAAGCCCTCAGCAGCATCCACTGCACAAAGCCACCCCCCAGCCCAGCGCCTGTCCAGGAATCCAGGTACCTCCACCTGACCAGGTCCTGGTTTCTACCTCCAGGCTGTGTGAACAGCCACTGCTCCCCGTGGCAGGAGGTGAGCAGAGGGCCAGGCAGGCTGCTGAGCGTTAGCATCAGTGTGGTTTATTACGCTCATTAATGATGTGGAGAAGGCAGCATGTTAGCAAAAACGTGACATATTTAGGTTAGTTAAGGCTGAAGGACTTCGCTGCTGTGGGGAAGGATTGCACGAAGATATATGACATTCACCATGGGCCTGTGTGAGATGATGCATCTTGGATAGACTAATCAAGATAATTCACATATATTGTCCTAAATTAATTACAGCCACTAAGTACAAGCCCAACATGTCAATGCAGACAGCTCAATTAACAGCTCTTATTCAATATATGCTGATGGTCAAAAGAGCAAAGAAAAGATTACAATGGGCAGAGAGCATGGAGCAAAGCACTGAAAATATTGCAGTACCACTGCTTAAATAAATGGCTTTGCCAGCACGTGAGGGAGCAGAGGCTGAGGGTGATGGGCACAGGGCAGTGTGGAGAGAGGCTAAAAGGGGACAACAAGGGACCTTCTTTAGCCCTCTCTTCCTGATAACCTCTTAAAAACAGAATAGATCAAGTGTATGAAGCAGATTTTTAAATAGCAAGGGAGAGGGGTGGGGAGAAAAGAGCTATTTTAGAAAGCAAGTGCTGTTTGGGTGGAGCAGGAGCAGAGGTTCCCGTTCGTGCAGAGCAGTGACCCCAGGGCTCAGTGCCCGTGTGCTGGCCAGGGTGGGACTGTTCAAGGAGAAAAGGTGGAAAGAGGAGAAAGATGAGTCCAGCTCTGTGTACAGTGGGTGAGACAAGGACTGACTGCTGCATCCTGGCTTGATAAAGGACGTGGAAAAGTTGGAGAGGGGTCAGGAATACGGGAAACTGCCTCTGAGTGGGAGGTTGAAGCAGGCCCATGCCGATTTTTCTATCACAGCAGAGGTTAGGATGTGACTCCATTGCAGTCAGCACATGCTGAAGGCTAGGGATTTCTTTCAGTCAAAAACACACAATGAAACCCAGTGACCAGGACTGGTGCAGGTCTTGCACCATGGCAGGAGCTCGCCAGGGCGGGGAGATCTCTCTGTCACCCATTCCATGAAGCTGAGGGGCTTCCTGCAGCCCCACTTCAGTCAGGCTGCCTTTCCCTGGATTCTTATCAGGAAACCCCAACACCAGGTGCCCTGTGCCAAGGCAAAGGGTTTCATGCCTGAGCCCAGCAGTGTCTGTGGGAAATCTTTGGGCTGATTTCCCTCCTGCGAGACTCCAGCCAGCATCATGCAATATCTTTTCATTCCTATTTCATGAGATGTGAATAATTAATGAGAAACACAATGCAGGGAGGATAAAATGAATATATATATGTATACATATACTCATACACATGCATATATAGTGTTAGAAATAATCAAGGCTCAAATATATAGGGAATGTTGTGGTACAGCAGCCATGAAAATGTGGGCTAAAGAGCAGGAGCACAACAGAGAGTCATAAAAGGCAGATGGGGGGTTTGAAGGGCGTAGAGGATGGGATACAGGTGCTGTCTCCTATGGCAGCAGGAACCTCCAGCCTTCCCAAACAGCCCAGAGCTCGTCAGAGGCAGAGCATCTCTCCCAGCTCCTCCCCAGAGCCGTGCAGGGCTGTGCAATGCCAAAGGGAGGGCGATGCCAAGGGTACTCCTGCTTTGCCCTGGGGAAGGGGTGAGACCTTGGTGGGTGCCTGTGCTGCAGTGGGAGGTGAAGCCCAAGGAAGGCTGAGAAGCAGCATCCCTGGGAGCTGGGATTCTGCATCCCTGACCAAACCACCCTCCACAGCCCCTCGGCAGCCATCCAAGCCGTGCAGCCATTGCTGTGTCCGTGTGCAGTTGAGCCTCTCACCATGCACGGCCAGCAAACAGGCAACTGAATTGTATGTGTGAAACCCAGAGACTCTCCCTTCAACTGCACAGAAAATCCCATCACCTGCTGCATCCGGCTCCAGCCGCCAGCCAGTCCTGACTAGTGCTAATTGGCAGTCATTAATTAGCCTTCCGGCAGGCTCTCGCCCTGTGGACTTGCCAGCAGAGCCCATTGCAACCTGCTGATGCACGGAGAGAGCTGGTGTCCCCCTGCCCCATATGGACTGCTGCAGCCTGCCCTGAGGAGGGGAGGATCCCCCAGCCTCACCCCAGCCTGGGGGCTGGGACAGGGAAAGGATGGCTCCTGCTGCCCTCCTGCAGCCCCAGCTCTCTGGGGTTAGGCACCAGAGTCATGGAAAACCAGCTGCCTTCCATGAAGCTTCTCTGGGCTAACCTGGAATGATCCTGTGGTGCAGTTCCCTGGCTGCTATTCCAGCTCGGAGCTGAGCCATGGCAGAATGGAGGTGGGGCAGACACAGGGGACAGGGAGAGCTCAGAAGTTGTATGATGATGTAGCTGTGGGTGACAGTTCCTCAACTCAGTCATCAGCATGGTCACAACTTCACTTGCCCAGGACATGGAGCGCTTGGGACACCCCCACAGTCCTGGCCCGTGTTGCATGAAATAGATTTGTAGGGCCTCTGCACACCAGGAGTTGGCCCTAATGGTCCACCCTGACCCAAGGACTCGGCCCCTTGTAACAGGAGGGTCTATGCTGGCAGGGTGTGTGGGGTCCCCACACAGTCACTGTCACCTGAACTCCAGCCAGGCCCTGTGTCCTGGTGGCACTTGGAGCAATGGACATGGGGACTCCATAGGCCTCTTGACTGCATATTCCCCAGGCAAAGCATGTGGGGCCATGCCTCAGCCCCAGCCACGAGCTGGCTTCATGGTGGGACACAGAATTTGCTCCATTTGCTCCAGCCTGAGAGCTGGGTGTTTTCCACTTTGTCCCTGCCCTGGATTTCCAGCTTTTGAATTTGCTTCACCCCAAAAATACCCTATTATAAATAAACCTCCAGGAGTCCTCCTCTGCACAGTGTCCTGCCCAGTGCCAGTTCCCTTTTCCACTAGCTCGTGCTTCCACCGCAGCAGGGACAATGTGTCAGGTTGGCATTGCCAGCAGGACAAGGTTTGTCACCCCTTGGGTCCCCCAGCCTGGCTGTACCTGCACCGGGGCTGGGGACAGGCTGGGGCAGCCCTCAGCCAGTCCGGCCCATCCTGCCTTTCATCCACTATCGGTGGCTCCCATTTCCCAGGTCTAATTTATCACCCCACTTTTTATAAATGGGTCATTTCCCATCCCCAGCCCGAGAGACAATTGTGATGGGCCCTGGCACCGCGCCACAAGCTCCTTTCAACTTCATAGCGAGTTCATCAAAGGCCTGAGACACCATTTCCCCAAACAGTAAAAGTGTCAGGGAAAGAGGCGTGTTGGGAAGCCTCGGTGACAGCCAAGTGCTTAATTAGTGGTAATGCAGAGTTTACAGCCCCCCTCNAGGGTGTGAAGGGTTAGACAGGTCTCTCTGCTGCTCGCTGACCCGTGATGTCCCTGGCAGAGGGGATGGGGACGTCCCAGCCTGCCTGCTGGGATGAGGAGGAAGACAAGGAGAGGTTTGTTCCTGTGGCACTCACTCAAGAGCATCCCTGTCCCCTAGGTCCCAATTGTGCTACAATGCACCCCAGCACCCATGGGTGCCCTGCCTCTGCAGGCATTCTCTTTTCCCTGGCTGCTGGGTGCCTGGGGAATATGTGGGAAAGACCCACTGCAGGGTCAGCAGTGGAAACGCTGTGTCCCACCCACCCATCCTCATCCCAGCCAAATCTCCTGGCTCCTGTGATGCCTTGCAGTCCCATGAGACCCAGTGGCAGAGCACTGGGCTGGTGCAGGAGGCTGCATACACTGTCCCATCCCTTTCATTCCTCTCTTTCCTCTCTTTCTTTTTTCCCAGAAATCACCTTCCTGCCTGTCACACTGCCTGCCTCTCTCTGGGCTGTTTTTAATGTATCCTTTTGGCAACAGAGCAGACAGAGCTGAGCACGGTGACTTTGGCACTCAGAGCAGAGCATAAGTATTAACAGAGCTGAGGGCATTACAATGTTGGCACTCACTGTCTCACAGCTTCCCTAATAAAGCCCAACATCAGCCAGGACTTTTAGCCCTGATGGGGAATTTAGCAGGGGCTTGTCTCTGATCCCACAGCTGCCAGACCCATCCTCTCATTGCTGATATTTGTGGGGGTCAAATTTTCCATCAGAAGTTGCCGAATACAGGTAAGGATCAGAAAGAAAATCAAGAGGTTTGGTGACACGAGGCTTTATCCGTTCCATACATGGGTGCCCAAGGCTCCCAGGGGAGTGGATCACCGTGGGGAGTGGATCAGCTGAGGAGCACTGCTGTCACTGCAAAGCTGGTGGTACAGGGAGCAAGCAGAGAGGCCTCTGTGGTCACTTGGTCAGTGAAGTACCATGTCCTGCACTAAGATGAAGCTGGTCCCAGCCAAAGCAGCACCTCTGTGACTTGGTTTCGTGCCTGTGAAGGTACCTCATTACCCTCTGAGGGCATGCATGTGGCCAATGGGGATGAACAAGGTGATGGGCTGTACCATGGCGCTGCTTGCTCTCCAGGTTCTTCATCCCCCCAGGGCTGGAGCAGTGCTGTGCTGATATAAAGCAGATAGAAAGCTGATTTTCATTAGGGAGGAGCTCCAGGTTTCGTGGTGGGGTCCTGCTTGCACCCAGCAGGGCTCTGGTGCCAGCAGCTCTGCCCACTCCCCAGGCACGTTCCCCATGCTGGGTGACAGTGGCATCTCCCCACCACCACCCCACGGCACACAGCAGGGCTGGCCCAGATCCACGTGGGATGGGATGAGACCAGTGATGGACCTCATCCCCTCACACAGCACTGTACCACCCACTGCACAGAACATTCCTGCCTGGATGAGCCCACAGAGGGACCTGACAGCTCCCTGGCACATCCCACCAGGCCACGGTTCCCTGCTTAGCCTCCCTGGCCTGGAGTCCCTGAGTGCTGGGCTCTCCCCCCACCACCCTCCTCGGCACGGCTGGGGCCTTGCAGCTACAACCAGGAAACTATAAAACTTTACAGAGTGCGGCTGGAGAGAAACAGGAATTGCTGCAGTGACTGCCAGAAGGGCCAGCGTTAGATTCACAAGATTTTCCAGGGCTTGGACTCGCCAGGAAGGGATTTATCCACCTAGGAGGAGCTGTAAAAACTAAAATTAAATTCTTCATCTTGGAAAGGGAGGGGGGAGAGAATGAAGAAACTGCTTGACCTCCCCCCAAAATGCTCTGCTGGAGGCCAGGAACCTGGGGGGATGTGGAGCACCCATGGCTGCACCTGCCCAGCCCCTGACTGAGGGGTCCTGGCACCATGGGGGACCCTGACATTTGTCCTAGGGGCCACATTCAGCACCCCTCCAGAATGACCATCCTTTAGGGCATAATCTGGGGGTCTGTGTGGGTGCCATGGGGGAGGGTTGAAGTCAGTGTCCTCTCCTGGCCCTACTCCCCATTAGTCCACCCCATGTGCTGCCATACCTGCTGCAAGTGGGAATGGTGCTGGGCATGATGTGGGAGCAGTTTGGGACTCCAGCAAAGAGAAAGCAGGGATGTTCCACCTGGCATCCCAGCAGCTTCTCTGGGGTAGTTTTCCATGGTGTTCTGGCATTAGTAAGCAGTTAGAAGGAAAAAAAAAACATACTTCCCTGTGGATTACAGAGATGTGCCACAGCACCATGGGTTGCCATTGCAGGGGACAAAGCAGCAGGAACTGCTGCTTTCTGAGGTGGTGCAGCTAATTTGGGGACCACACCTGGTCCCTTGCAGATCCCTTCCTGTGCCAGAACCATCGGCTCTCAGCCTGGGGGTATTTTGGGATTCAGCACAGTCCCATGTGCACCTTTCTGCCTGTCAGCCTTCCCTGACTTCTCCTCCACGCTGGTGTGGGGTGGACTGATCCTCCCTCACCACCCTTCTCCTCCCCATCCCAGCAGGCTCACATGGAGGTGGTGGGTAGGGGCACACCAGGGTCACCCAGCCACAGGCCTGCTCAGCAGGCCCTGTCACCCATGGGCTGCTGGAGCAACACATCTCACATTCCTCTACACCTCCTCACTGGGTTTTCCCCAGTATAATGGTGCATGTTAATGCTTTTAGGAAAAGCCCAAACTGCTGCAAGCTTTGAGGGCCATTTCCTGTGTCAGGGGAGCCAGGATGGCCAGGACAGCACCCTGGTCAGTGGGCTGCAGAGAGGGCTGTGCAGTGACAGGCTCTTTTCAGGAATTTTGCACTCTTAGGGTGATGAATCTTATGTCACTGATCTCTTTACAAGTAGCTGAATCCTTGGAGCCTCACTGCTGAGCAGCATGGGAAAGCATCCCATCACAGGGAGAAGTCAGGCTGCTCCTCCAGACATGTGGAGGCAAAGATCAAACAGAGCTCACTTGGAAACCTCAGCAGAACTGTGCCAGAGGACACAAAGGATGTCCGGGTCATGCCAAAGCTGCAGCTCTGCCATTGCTGGCTCCCAGGGTGTGCCAGGCTGTGCTGGGGCCCCAGCAGGTCCATCTGCCTGGCTGGTGGAGCGAAGCATGGCATGCCAACAATTTGTTTTGTACTCAATCTTTCAGGCTGGAAAGCCAAGGGAAACCCAAAGATGTGAAGTTTATGAGCAAATTCCCATCAGCTGAGTGCCTGGCTGTTCACAGTGCCACGTTGCTGGCGTCCTGCCCCGCTGGGACACCCAGGTGCTGTTTTGCAGATGGGCTTTGAGGCAATTTTCCTTTTATTCCAATTTTTTTGCCCAGAATAAATTTTACACCGAAAGCATAGGAGCACTGCTGAGAAAGTATGTATCAGGGAATGCTCTTTCGTTGCTTATTCTGGTTTTCTTTCTATTTTCCGCTTGTCACTGCCAGTGCAGGCTCTTAAAATAACTGGCTACTTTAAACCATGCTCCTTTGTTCCCTGGCTGAGCACCGCTGGCTGCCAGCTGGAGAGAGAGGGAGGTGAAGTGTCAGGGCCCTGCAGAGAGTTTTAAAGGAGGTTTGTGGTGACGAGGACTGGGTGTTACACCCCGAGCCCGAGCTGCTCTCTCCCTTATTACCACCAGGTCCCTGTGTTGTGGGATTTCCCAGGGAAGCACTGAGTTTGCAGGTTCTCAGCTGGTCCCCTCTCTACCACCACCCAAACTTTATCCAGGCTCCAAGAGGGTCTCTGTGGGTCTGTACCCCAGCTTTGCAGCCTGCAGACACTGTGGGTCTGTACCCCAGCTTTGCAGCCTGCAGACACCTCCTGGACTCCTCACAGTGCCGCCCAACTTCAGACCCCTGCCCTCAGGACTGCCCCTTTCCCACCCTCGCACCGTCTGCTTTGCAGCAAATTGTTTAAACCATGAAAGCTCCTGAGAGCTGGAGGGAAGAGGTGGGATGGAGGCCACACAGCTCCCTTGACCCCAGTTAGTGTGGGAAAGGGCTACGGCAAAACTGGTTAGGAACTGGCAGCCAGCCCCAGGGGAAGCAACAGCTAAGCCTGGGCTTATCCCTCCCAAGCCAAGCGCCAGGGCAGAGGATGCAAATCCCAGGCAGGCCAGGAATTGCTTGGCACCTCTCCCAGGGTGTTTGCACCTTCATCCTCGGGCACCCCAGGAATGTGGTGTGACGGGGAGAGGGGATTCCTGCAGCCAGGGGGGAAACTGGGGTGGGGGTGCGGCCGGCCAGGGCGCTGCCAGCAGGCCGGGCACCACCACCTGCAGGCACCGGGGCTGCGGCAGAGCCCGGCTTGGAAGTGCTACGTCTTGTGCCATGCCTGGGCACGTCCCCACTTTGTTTATTCCTTTGACTTATTATTTTATTTGACTATTTTTTCCTGGCTGCCTTTTTCTCACGGTGGCTGTGTTTATTTAGCACGCCAGGCCTGGAGCCTGCCGGGCTCGTGCTGCTGCCGAGCTCAGCCGTAACCCGGGCACAACAAGTGCACGACAGCAACCCTGGGCTGAGGTTTCTCCCAAGGGCCCAGTAGAGTGTTTGCAGTTGATGGGACCATGTTTTGAGGGGACAGTGGGCAGTGGACAAGAGCGTGGTCACGCGTGCTTGCCGCCGTGCTTGCCGTGGTCACGCAGCCACACCAAAGGGCTCCAGCACCTGCGTGCCTGCCCACCAACACAGCCCTGTGGAGCTGTGGCAGCTGCGCCAAGCAGAGCAGCTCCAGGCTGGAAGGAGGCAGGCTTGGAAAGTCCGAGGCTGGTCTGTGAAGTGGTGCCATCCCCATGTCATCAGTGATTCTCCTTGGGGACCCTGTCCCCACCAGCTTCCCAAGGTCCCAGGTGGTCCCAGAGCCCCAATCTCAGTGTGATGTGGAGATGCCAGCAATCCATCAGCCCTTCTCCTTCCCAGGCCCTGTGTGGCATCTCCCATGGTGACAGCCCCCCAGGACCCAAATCACTGGGTCCTCTTGATGCTGAGGATGCGGCTGCGGCTGGGGGCCGGGGAGCCATGGCAACCCGGCAAGAATGGGGGTTGCCATGGCAATGAGAGGCGCAGCATCCGGAGCTGGCTTTGGGCAAGGGATGCTCCAGGTGGGATGGGAAGCAGGACCAGGCTACTGCCCCAAGGTCGGGGAAGGCCAAAGCCTCGCCTTGGAGACCAGGAAAGCTGCCCTGCTCGGAGGCTGCCCCCGGCCGACAGTGCCTGGTGGGGGTGGGCAGGTGGGCTCCTGGGGTTCAGGCTCTGTGCTTGGCCCTGCTTTGGTCCCATTGTGCCTACTGCCACCATCACCTCTGGCTGTTCCCAGGCAGTCCCAGCAGGACATGGTGCTGGTTCCTGTTCAGTCCACAGGAGCAACCATCTTCGCAGGACATGCAGGGTCAGGAGAGGCCTCTTGGATTTTTGCAGCCAGGAAGTCTGCCAGCATCTCTTATTATTAGCGTGAACCCCAAATATCTTGTCACCCCATTAGGGGGTCATTACCCCCCACCTGGGAATGTCTCTCCAGGCTGTGGCACAAAGCAGGTTTCAGCCCCTAAATCTCTGGGTTTGGAGATTATCTGCTTCCTGTGACTAAGGCGGGCACCCAGCTGACCTCAGCTCAGGGCTGAGCATGTAAAGGGCCTCTGCACTAGCATCTCAGCTGCAGCCCCCTAAAATGTCCCTAATGGGGCCAGGCTGCTAATTGCCTGGCTAGTAAAGGTGCCTGAGAGAGCAGTGGGCTGGGTGAGGGTGATGCATCACCTGCTGACGACCCTGCCTTTGTCCCCCCAGTCCCGTGGCCACCCACTCACCAGCGCGTCCCCATCCTGCCGCCCGTCCTGCCGCAGGGCTGGGAGGCAGTGAGGGGAAGGGGGCCATGGGAGGAGGAAATGGACCTCCCAGCTGGGAAGCACGCAGGAGAGTGACATTTGCCAGACACTGATGCTGCTTTTGATAAAGAGCAGGGGGCAGTTTGCTGCCCACAGGCACCCATGTTTCCCACACCTCCCAGCAGCTGGGGGACAACCTCGTCCCCCAGCTCTGGAGCCTTTGCCTCCCACAGAGCCGGAATCACGCGAGGCTGGATGCCTTCCTTTCCCTTTCAGCCCCAATGGACTGCAGAGCAGGGGGGGAAAGGCAAAAATCCTGATTTTTAGTTATTTTTTGTGTGGCATTTGTCAGCACCTGACGACAAAGGACTGGTGCAGAACTGGACAGTGTCTCCTGGCCAGCATCAGCATGGTTGCGACAGGCACCCTGCAGCATATGGACAGGGCTTGCTCTGCAAACACACAAGCCTCATCAGATTTTCCCAAGGGCACATCCCCAGTACAGGAATGAGCCCAGAAGCCAGGATGACAGCCACCCTTCCTTCCCATGCTGCCTCCCCGGGCTCCAGCACCAAGCAGGCCCTTTCTCCCTGCAGACATCGTGGCTGAGCTCTGCTGCAAGCGCGCGCCAGCCAAAGGGGCTGGCGGCCGCTGGCAGCCGCTTCCAGCGATTCCACCCTGGAGCTTGTGGCTGGGCTTTAGATCTGCTAAGCCTGCTTCAAACTTTGCACTGGGAGAAGTGATTTGTCTGCAAATGTTATGTGGTTAAAATAAATGCAGAGAATTTTAATCCTGGGAATTTGGAAAGTAGGAGATTTAAAATAACAAAACCCTTTCATATGGCACTTAATCCAAAATTAGCTGGGTTTTAAGTTTTACAGCAGTAGCTGATCATTCCTCGGCCACCTCCTGCTCGGCGTGGGAAGGGGGGGCTCCCCAGATTCCCGGAGCAGGGGACAGTGGGGGCTGCAGGATGGGCTCTCCAAGCCCTGCGAGCCTGGCCGTGCCAGGGTGGTGCCGGAGTAGTGACGGCACTCTTTTTTTTGTTGACATGGAATGGATCTCCCACAGCTACTTAAGGTTTTAATTGCCCTGTGATTAAAGTTTTCATTACTAAGCAATTAGCACCTGAAATTTTAAGTGCTGAAGTGTTTAACTGCATCCTGAAGCTGCCAGAGGTGAGGGGTGGTGGATGTGGGTGGGATGGGAGAAGGTTTTGAAGTAGGGACCGTGAGCAGCAGAAGGTGGCTTCCTTGCTGGGCCCAACCAGGCTGACACGGGTGCTGCTGGCTGTCCTGACCCGCTGGCAGCGCCAAACTCCTGGCAGCACAGGGAGGAGCTCCCGGAGGGGCAAGCGCCCAGGAAGCCTGGGAAGGAGACAGGCTGGAGCCGGCGCTGGTCTGGCGGGGAGCACACCGGCTGGGCGAGCTGGCACCCGGCAGTGCTCCCTGCCCTGAGAACAGGGCCCCACAGGGCTCCTCTTGCACTGGGGGTGGCACAAGGGGATCCCCCAGCAGCCACATGTGTGATGCAGGTGCCTGCTCAGATGTCACCCCTCTGAGTGCAGCCCTTTGGACAGAGGACTTGCAGATGTCACTTGGTGCTGTGATGGCCCTGTGATGGTATCCAGCCCAGAAACATGGGGAAATCCCCACCCAGCTTCCCCCATCCCCAGCACAGCTGTGCTCCAGGTGAGCAGACAACGGAGGCCTCTTGCAGGGCTCTTTCTTGCATTCATCCAGTTCCACCCTTCAAACACACGTCCCCATACTTACCTTGTGGCAATGAACTCCTGGGACTGGCTGCCTCGTGAGGAATATACTCCCTTCTGTTTGTTTTTAGACTCTTGCTGGGTAATTTCATTTGATGCCCCTTAGATCTTCTGAGAAAGTAGGAATAATCGTTCCCTACTCACCTTTCCTTGTGAAACTGCAGCTGAGGTTGCCGCACGCAGGGGAGGCGAGGGGCGGCGGCCGGCGCAGCGGGCAGGGTGCGTGGGCGCACCGCGTGCGGGGCCGCGGGCTGGCACACACCGCGCGTGTGCCTGCGTGACACGGCCGTCACCGCAGCACATCAGGGCTGCGTTTGGAAACGGGGAGTGAAAGTCAGGCTTGCTCCAGCAGGATGGTGTCTCTGGGTGAGAAATTTCGTACGGAGAGAGGGCTGGGCTGGGAGGTTTGTCCTCTGAACCTTCCATGGCCGTTGCTGCTTTTCGAGGTTTTCCTTTCATGTCTGCCACTCCCTGTCTGCACAGGAATGCCTCCCAGGGGCACCGTGGGCACCGCAGCTTTGCCCTGCAGGCTGGAGGCTATTCTGAGGCAGAGCATCACTAACTCAGGTCAGTGCTGCAGACAAACTCCCCTGCCTATCCCACAGCCTCACGTTTCACCTCTCGGCCCATTCCTGTCCACGTCTTGCCAACACAGCACTCGTTGCAGCCTTATTCAGCTCCAGCCATCACCCCAAGGTGCCAGGGAGAGGATCAGGGCTGAGGGTATGTGCAGGGACATTGTGTGGCTGGGAGCTGTCCGTGTTTACACAGAAATGCCTATCCCCCAGCCACGCCATCACCCCGTCCCTCGGGGGCCACAGCAGCGCCGTCCTCAGCACCGAGTCCGTGCCCAAGCAGGCGGGTTGGCACTAAACACCCACACCCAGCCCCTGCCAGCAAATACCACGCAGTTACCACAGTTATTTGGTATTGTGCAGGCGTCGGAGCCCTGCCAGCGCTGCTCACCAGCTGCAGCACACAGGCAGCGAGCAGGGCTCCCTGGCCAGAGAGCTGCCCTGAAATCCTCAGCCCCCCAGCCGGGACCGCGGCGCTGCAGCCGCCGGCACCAGGGAGCCGGAGGCCCCGGGGAGAGGCCGGCTGGCAGCACCAGCCCAGTGGGGGCGAGCGGGGGCTCATTAATTACAGCACGTGGGGAGAGACGCGATTGTACGGAGCATCCTCCCCCAGCCCGCGCACCCCCGCTGCCTGCTCCAATTTCTCATCCTATTCTGAAATAAATTCCTTTCGGGCTGAAATTTGCCAGGCATGGCTTGGCTCCAAGGGGAATTCTTGGAGAAAGTTTAAGTAAAATTGGTTCAGCCATTTTTGAGTTATTCAAGTGTGAATAAGCAATTTCCCCGTGTGCTCCGTTCAGAAATTTTGTGCTTGGGTAACTCAGACCTCTGGAATTGCAGAATAAACGAGGTTTCTGCATCTCACTAAGCCGGCAGGGAGGGGATTTCCCGAGAGTGACTTCACAGGGAGACAGCAAATCTTCCCACCCTGAGCCTGGCCTTTGGTTAAGATCCTCAGCATCTCCACCAGCCTCTAGCCCTCTCCTTCCCCACTGCTGCTGGATTATACCCCCGTACATGTGTTAACGGTGCCAGCTTCATCACTCACTTCTCTGCTATTTACCTCCTTGACTGACAGCAAGTCCAAATCAACAACTTTTGCTTCTTTGCTCAAACTTTGGCGTTTTCCATGAGTGCAATCCCCTTACTGCTGCTTTGCTCCCCAGCCACTTCCCTTTACCTGGAGGTGAATGCCCCACTTGCTGCATCTCCTGTCCCTCACAGAGATTTATCACAGTCATATGTCCTGTCTTAAATCAGCACCCCAGCTCTCTTGGGCATGACTTTTCCTTCAGGAATCATGCCCAGTGGTGCTGTGGTACTGTGGCTGTCCTCAGGGCACAGCATTCTGGTGAGACTCCCTGCCAGAGGATGCCAGCATTCCTGCAGCAGGAGAAGGTCATCTCCAAATTTTCAGCTGCCCATGCAGAGCTCAGGTCTGTGCCAGCCTCTCTGGCCAGGACTTGGAAAGCCAAATCCTTCCAAGGAAAGGAAAATGCCCATCCAGAGCCCTGGTGGGAGTGTGCAGCAGAAGGCAGAGGGGATGTGGATGTGCTCTGTGCCTGCCCTCACAGAGGAGAGGTCAGCCACAGCCAGCCCCGATAACCTCCCAGACTCCTGCTCCTGCCAGCAGCCACGGGGAATGCGGCCAGGAGTGTGGTGCTGCAGCCTCCCCGCTGTGCCAGTGCGGGGCCAGGGCCGGGGCTGCACGGCAAGGGAGTGTCTGGGGCGGGTTCCTGGGGCAGGAGCACTGTGGGGAGGAACCACTTGCACATGGCAGGCGTCTGCGGGGACAGCCCAGATGGCTCTGCCAGGGGGACGAGGCTACCCAGGGTGAAGCCACCAGCCATGCCCCCCACTGCCCCTGGACCTGCTGGAGTTCCAGCCACTCCCAGGGACCAGGAGCATCAGCATCCCCCAACATCAGAGACTTGTGGGATTTTGCTAAGCCCAAGTGAAGCCTCCCCAGGTATCTGAGGGGCAGACGCAGCACGGAGGGCCAGGACAGGTGGCAGCCCATGTCCCACACCAATCATGGCAGATATGTGTCTGTCCTGAAGGATGTGGTTTAGTTGAGGTGTTAGGGAATGGGTTGGACTCGATGATCTTGAAGGTCTCTTCCAACCTTGTGATTCTGTGATTCTATGTGGAAATGCCAGTTCCAACCACCAGGACAGTGTGTGTGGATACACCATACCGAGGGAGCAGGGTCTGTCCCAGACAAGGCCCCGAAACCTTCCCATAGCAAAGTCAGGACAGAGGGGAAAGAAGATGGAGGCACCCACAGGCTTGTAAGCTGTGGCTGCATGCAAGGTAGCCAGCACCTTCTCCCACCAGGAATGTGATGGGCAAGGCACCTTGTGGGTAGGGGTGGGGATCCTGGGAGAGGTCACTTCAGGGTGCTCTCTGTATGGTTTCAGCTTAGCCAGGATCACAGCATCCATCCCTGTCTGAGTGGGGGCAATTGTGGTGCAGATGGGGTGGGGAGGCTTATGATACAATGAGATGGGATGAGTGAAGTACAATGGGATGTATGGGATGAGCTGGGGGAGAATGGGGTGAGATGGGTTGGCCAAGGGTGGGATGCACGAGAGACGGGATGGCGCAGCAGAGAATGGGATGGCAACGGGTGGCACGGGTGAACCAGGCCCCACTAGTGGGGCACAGAGGGGCCCACGGTCCCGTCACCACACACGCTACCAGGCTCACGCACTCACCGCACCCGGAGGGGCGGGGGACCGGGCAGCGGGCCCGAGGCTCTGCGGGGCAGGCCGGGAGCGCGGCCCCTTTAAGAGCCCAGTTCCGCGCGCGGCCGCTGGGTGGGGCGCGCTCCCCGCCCTGCGCCTCCCGCGCTGGGGGC
>VZRH01006018.1:298685-346125 GCA_013397555.1 Urocynchramus pylzowi
GACTGGAAGGGCAGGGGGCTTTGGGGCTGGATGGCGCTCCCCATTCCCGAGGGGATGGCGGGGAGTTGGGTTTCTTTACAAGGCCCCACGGGGGTGGAGGAGAAAAGCCGCGCTCGGCAGCAGCTCAGTGAGGGCTTTGTGCTGCCGAGGAGAAAATGGTTTCTCTCCAGATCCTGTAAGTGCGCTGGGTCTGTTTGAAGTCACAATGTGTTTTTCTTCTCCGGTTCAGCAGTCCCCGGGCCGGCTGCAGAAGGAATGCTCTATCCAGGGGCAACAGCGGATCCTTTCTCCAGCACAGGGGTTTGAGCCGAGAAGTTTGTCCCAGCGGGGCTGTGGGAGCAGAGGCCCTGTGGGGAGCGGACGCGGTGGAACAGCACGGGGAATGTGCTGCGTTCTGGGCCCTTGCTGACCATCCAGGGCTAAAACCCCAGGCTTCAAAACACCCTGGCCCAAGGGGGCATGGATGGCCACAGACTGGATCTGCCTGTCGCCCTGGGGTGCGGGTAGACTGGGATAGGGACCTGCTCTCCCTAGGAGCTACTCTCCCAGGCTGTTCCTGTCCTGAGCAGCCTCTCTGGATTCAGGACTCCATTTAAACTCAGAGTTTCCCACGTGCTTCCCCATGAACTCCCATGCAGAAGCACTGTAATTTGCTGCACGTAGTCCTGAGCAGACTTGGGCTCTAGTGAAATAGCCAAACCCCTCAACACAGCAAAATTTCCAGGGGAGATTTTCTTCACCGGCTCTGCCCAGTGACACCTCCCAGACCCTAGCTGAGTGTCACACAGATTGACCACCATCCTCTCTGTACTGGCAAACCCCTGCTTAATTTACCCCTTTGCTGGAACTGCCAGGTATTTTCTTGGCAGAGAGATTTGCTTTCTGTTTAATTACTTCTCACAGAAATGGCATGTTTCTTGGTGGAGCAATGGGTGAAGTTGGCCCTGCTGTTTTATAGGTGCTTGGGGTAGGGCTGTGAGGGAAAGTGGATCATGGGGCTCTGCAACACTCACTGGATTCATTAAATCTCCTGTTCCTCGGTAAAAGCTGCGCTCGAGGAAGGCTCCCCGTGCTCCCGAGGAGGGGAGGAGAAGGGCTTTCCTTTGTGTCAAGCGGAGCATGCGGAGAGCTGGGGAGAGGGAAAACTTGGAGCACCAGGGTCTGTTTGCAGCCCCACATTTCTCCCTCAGTGTACTGCAAGGCTGTGGCTGCCAGGCCATGCCTGCCCAGCCCTTGCAATTGGGAATAGCGGCCTCTGGTTTTTAAGGAATGAACCGAAACTCCTTGTTTTGTTATGATGACTTACTGCAAGAGATATTTGGGGAAACCAGTTTGTTGCATTTTCTTTCCGTGAGCCGTTTGCTGCTGCTGCTGGAGCAGAGGAGCTTGGCGTTTAATTAAAACAGCCCCAGCAATCTGAATCACAGACTTGCATGTTTTTAAAATTGTAGCTGTTCCTGTTGTGCTGAGTCAAACTGGTTTGTCGGGATTAAGCGTCTCCGCCTGGGAGCCGCGCTGGGGGAAGGGTGCTGGGGTGGCCCCGGGGTCGGAATCCCCATTCCCAGCTGGTGCAGACCACAGGGTGGGTGTCAGCCTCCCCCGGAGGAGAACCCTGGGAAAGGGGGACTCTACCCAAGAGCTGCGGTGGAGCTGGTGGTTGCCGTTGCCACAAGATTCTCAGTGGTTGAAACCATAATGAGCTGCTGTTGTTTCTGGGTCCAGCATGTTCCCATGAAGCATTTGGGGGATGGTGGTGCCCCTCCATGGGCAGGAATCTCCTTGCAGAGCTCCGTGCCCCAGGGGATGGGCTGCCATCTTGAAGGCCAGGCAGCCTGTTGCAGTGACACTCCCACCCGACTGGGACCGTCCCATTTGAAGTCATGTTTTTGGTTTTTTATTGCATTTTTTTTGTTGTTGTTGTTGCTCCAAACCCAGCCCTGTGCTCTGGCTGGGCGGTGCTGACAGTGGGGCATGGGCTGTTCCCTCGCAGAGCAGAGCCTCAAGTGGGAGCCATTTTGTAGGGAAGGCAGGTGGGCATCCAGCCTGTGAAGGGACAGGCTTGGCACTGTTGGTGAAGCCTCATCCTCCTGCGCTTGGGGACCCTTATCACCCGCCCTCAGCATCGCCACAGAGGAGTCTTGGAGCTGAGCTTGAGAGTGGGGCAACATCTCCTTTCTGCAGGGCCACGTCCCTTTCCCACAGTGCCACTACTCCCAGAGGGGCTGCGTCCTTCCCCTGGTGCCCACTTTTCCCTCGACGCAGCTCAGCCCTCCAGCCTGTGCTGCCTGAGCTGGGAGGTAGCGAGCCCAGTGCTGTCTTCGCATGGCCGCCCCGCTGAAGAGGAACGGGAGCCATCTTGAGAAGAGGCTGGAGCGCAGCGGCAGGGCCGAGCACCGGCCCCATGGCCGCTCTCCGTGCACGTGCCAGCGTGTGTTGGCTGAGGGTCCCAGGCTGGGACGGGGGGAGGATTTTGCTGGGGGGTTCTCTTTATTTTATTTTTGCCCATTGCTAAGCCCTGCTGCGCTGCGGGGCCTGGCGTTTCTCATGCATGTGGCAGAAGCTGTTGACAAACACCTGTTTCTCAGCCCCCTCCCCAGGAATGCCCCGGGGGCCCTGCAGGGGCTGCAGTGCAGCAGGGGTGGGCAGCAGGGATGTCCCCTCCCAGGGGAGCCCTCCCCCAGGATTCTCCTGCCCAGCAGCAGCTGCGGGGGGATTTGAGCCTCCCTGTTCCTCTGTGAGGTGTGGCTGGTGCACAGGGCTGCCAAAATCCATCCCTGTCCCAGGCAAGGGACACTGCTGTCCCCATGTCCCCTGCACCCAGTCCTGCAGCTCTTGGGTGCTCAGTGCCTGCCCAGCAAGGGCTGGGGCGCAGGGGGACCCCGCAGGGAGGGGGGGCACGCACACGCGGCGTGCTATCCAAGGCCTTTTTTTATTAATGAGAAAAATGTGCAGGGCTTGAACGATCGCCAGGAACAGATTTATTCTAGTTCCCCAGAAATTAAACCGAAATGAAGGAGCGAGTCAGCCCGGCCCGGCACCCCCTCCTGACTCTGTGCTTGTTTTAACTTTGGAAGAATCTGACTNTTGGTGCTCTCGGAGAGCTGAGGAAGTGAGCAGAGAGCAGCGCGGAGATTTGGGTAACTGCCCCAGGCAGTAGAGAGGAGGGAGATCTTGGCAGAAACTCCCACTCTGTGCTGTTGGGATGGGATGGAGCTTGGCAGCCAAGCTACCCGTCTGTGGGGCGAGCCTTTGGATGTGCACAGAGTAACCTTTTTTGGGGAAGGGGTGGTTGTTTTTTTTTCTTTTAAATATCATTACTCTTTCTCTGGGCACTTTCCAAAAGTACAACCTGGAAAAAAATGGAGCTGGAGGGAGAGAGGGGCCTTTTGGATCTCAGCCTGACGCAAACAGTTGCCCTGCGGAGGCAGGTCTGCAGTACCAACCGCCTTTTCTTCCGTCCCCTGGGGACTTTGGGGCTCTTCATCCACCCACACCACACCAGCTCAGCTTGGTGGCCCCGTGGGGACACCTGCCCCATTAAAGCATGGCCACAGGGCAGAGGGGTCACAGAGAGAGGTGGCTGGAGTGTCCCCATCATAACATGTTCTGGCTTTGCAGGCTGATTTGCTGCCTATGTCCTAGTCAATGGCATTTGTGGCTCGAACAGGTCTGGCGTCTCCTGATCAGATGAGTTATTTCCGTAGCAGCAGAGGAAGGTGGCATGGCCATTCCTGCTGGGGACGGCGACCTATAAATCTGTCCTGCCTGCTGGCCTTAGAGCTCCTGCCTGCCTGGCACAGCTGGTCACATTGTCCGTATGGCAGAGAGCTGCAGCGGGCAGCCCCTTCCCCTGGGCCAGGCAGGGACATTCCTGTCCCAAGTGGGCAGTCTGGCAGCAGGAAGGGATGAGAGGCTGTCTGTGGGATCTGTCCATTCCCCTTTGCACGCAGCCTGGCACAGCAAGAGCATCTTTTCCCCCTGCACAAGCTGAAGCAGCAAGTACCGGGGCACATCCACCACGTGGGCAGGGATGGCAGCTTTTCCTTGGCCAAGCTGACCCTGGCGTAGCACACTGGGCTCTGACATCCGAAATCCCGTGGTATTAATAGAACAGTAATTGCAGTGCAGGGCTGGGCTCGGGCAGCTGGCTCCCATCCTCTCCCAGTGTCAGTACAGCCTTTCTGCAGGACCAGGGCCTGGCAGCAGGACCTGGCAGGCTTTGGGCAGCGGGCTGCACGTGTCCTTGGCGTGCAGCTGGAGGGCGGAAGCTGCTGTCCTGCAAAAGTCCGAGGCTCCAAGTGCTGTGGTTTAGAAGGGGGTGCACACAGTGTGATGCTGGCGGGTGCTGGAGCCCAGCTTGGCATGGCTGTGCTCATAAAACAGCAGAAATCTGCCCTTCCCGCCTTGATCCAGAGCATGACCAGGCGGAAGGAAGCACCCATCCCTCCCTGCATCCCAGCCGCTGCCACTTGATCTGCCTTTTGCAGAGCTGGCACCTGTCCTCTCTCACATGCTTCAGTCTGTCTCGCAGCCGTCAGGAAACAGCTCCTGGTGAGGAGCACGTGGCCGGAAAACCCTCTTCAGCCAGCTAGCGGATGGTGGGTTGGTGACAGGGCAGGGCTGGATGGAGGGAGCATTCCTGTCCCCCTCCACCCCGTGTGCCAGGCAGCTCCCTGGGATCTGGGATCTGGATCTGGTCAATGCAGAAGGTGCAGGACATTGGGATTGGATGGAGAGGACTGTGAGAGAGATGCAGTAGGCCAGTGGCTCAGAGCCATGGGACTGTCTCCTGGCTTGAGGTTAATACCCCAGTGTAGGTGTGGGATTGGGAAATGAAGGATGCATCCTTGAAGCATCATTGGAATTGGAGTTTTGGGCCCCGCTGTGAGCTTACCATGGTTCTGGTAGGGCTGGAACTGGCAGTGGTGAATGATGCCAGGACTGCCCACCCCTGACTGGGCTCTCTGGGCAGGGACTGCCTGGCTTGGTGTGTGCATGTGCCCTGTGTGCGCAGAGGGGCCTTAATCTCAGTTTGGGCCTCTGGGCCCTGCCATAATGCAGAAATAATGAGTCTATTATTAAGTGCCCACAGTACTTCTTCACTCTGGTGGCTCGCCTCCAGCAGCAGGCAGAACCTGCCCCGCTTGAAGTGGATGTGTCATCATTTGCCTCAGCAAATCCGATCCCCTTTGATGATGGGCCAAACGCCCTTGGCATGAAGGGCCACAGCTGTGATACAGGCCCCTTTTTTTTCTTTCTTCCCCTCCTCTCTTCCCTTTGTTCCCAGTTCATTGACAAATCGCTGGCTTGCCTTGGACCTGGGACAAGTGGATGTTGGTGGGCATGTGCGGTGAGAGCCCCTGTGCCCCTCTGGAGAGGGATGGGGTGGGGGACCGGCTCCCACGGCAGCCTCGCGTCTCCCCCCTCGGCGCTGGGGAGCAGCAGGCGCCCTGCTTGTCATAAGGACAGGTTCCCAGCGTGGGCGGTGATAGGGAGTGCTCCAGCCCTTCCCTTGGGCTGAACCGCACTGCCTGGCCTGCCCAGCCTGACAGTCGGGGAGGGCAAGGGTGGGACCAGCACAGCCCCCTGGCCTTGCGCTGGGCACTAGGGTAGATGGGTGTGCAGGGGGTCCCCGGAAGAGATGGGATTCCTGAGGGAGGATGAGGGCATGTGAGTTGTACAGCATGCTGGCAGTGCTGCCAGCCCCATCCCTGCAGATAGAACAAGCAAATAGTGCCTGCCAGAACTTTCCCCAGGCTCACAAACCCCATGCCTGGCCCCTCCACCATGGGTACCCTCTGACCACCGAGGGTGCCTGCTGGTTCCCTGCCTGATGCCTCCCACGCTGGCTGCAGCCTTCCTCCCGGCTCTCCTGGCTCTCGACTGCATCAGCAAGAGCCTCTCCTCCCTGCAGTGCAGCTCCGGCACAAGGGGCTGCCAAGTGCCGAAACCTCCCAGCACGCCACCTCCTGTGCTCCAGAGCTGCTGTCTGTGGTGTGCTCCATCCACGGAGCACGTGGGCTGAGCGGGATGGGAGAGCTTCCTAAATGCAGGCATCATGTGGAGTCCCCTAGCCTTGGAGCAGGGACATCCCCTGCCTGGGAGGAGGATGGCTACAGGGTTTAGCTGGGGTCAGAGCGGGAAGAACCCTCCTGGAGGAGGAGGAGGAGGGATCTGGGTGAGCCACATGCTTCAAGAAAACGTGTTGCGGGGTCTCCCAGACCTGACGCGCTCACAGGGCGCTCCTGTGGCTCAGCTTTTGTGTACAGAACGCTTGTCAGCGGGAAAAGTGCAACCTCAGGTTCTCTCCCACAGGCAGCTCTTTGTTCCCAGATAAAGGACCTTACACCAAAGGCCCTTTGTGCCGCTGCTCAGAACAGTGCTGGGATTAATTGTACCGATAGGTGCTTGAATGGGGAGCACGCAAGGCCACTTGCTCCTGGTGTAATTATCTTCAAAACTGAGAAAGAAATTAAAATATGCAGAGATGCCCCTTTTGGTGGCTTTTTGAATAGCAGGCAGCCTCCTGGATTAAAAGTGCATCTCTAAACGAGCTAGCTTTCCTTCCAGAAAAGAAAAGCATGGCAGTGAGGGAAAGAGACACCTGGTGCCACCGTTAGCAGCCACCATGGTGGAATCCAAGCCATGCCTTGGGGCAAATGGCCCAGCCATTGATGGTGTCTGCAGGATCTCAATGGGGGGCAAGTGGCCACATAAGGCTGGTCCGGGCCACTTGCCCTGTGCTGAGCTCCTGCAGACGTGGGCCATGGTGTTCATAGCTCACAGAGAGCATGGGCACGTTGTAGAACAGGTTCCTCTGTTTGCAGCAAGGCTGCGTGGGTGTCTTTACTAACTCTTCTCCCTTGCCTTCTTCCAGGATGCTCTGGACTTGCATGAGCTGCCTTCTCCTCATGGGCCTAAGAGCTGGCATCCTGTACTGCCAGTGAATCCTGATAAAAGCCATCAGTCCACGTATTCAAAGGGGAGAGTGTTCAAAGTGGAGCTTATTGGTGGAGATGATTGAGTCTTCCCCAGTGGCTTCATCTTGAAAGAATTTTGATATTTCCCCCCCTTTTCTGGCTCAGCCATCGCTGCCGCGCGCGTCTGCCGCTCAACAGCGCGAGACGGGCTCTCTGGGCCTCTTAAGGGGGGAGTTCAAACGTTTTCCCTGGCCTCAGACCATGCATGCCGCATTCCTGAGCCTCAGCACCGGGAGAAAGAGGTCCCCAGCTCCAGATGGGTTCTTGCCAGGGCTTCAAACACCTAGTGAACTGCTGGGACTCTGTGGAGGTGATGGGAGGGCTGCTGGTAGGGGACCGCTCGTCTTTGCAGGTCAGGGTGTGCTTGGGAGGAGACGTGCAGGGCAGGGAGGAGGCAGCCAGAATGATGCTCACAGCCCTGTCCAAGGAGTAAGGATCTTTCCCTGTCCTGGGATCCCACTCTGCCATGAAATTTCTGCTTCTATGTGGAGTCAAGCCTGCTCAGCTGCGCTTGCTGAGCATAGAGAGGCTCCTGCTCCATGCCTTGATTTTGCCCAGCTGAAGGTAAGGAGAGGACAACTCCCAGCGCTGCAGACAGTGATAAAGCAAGCCTTAGGGTGACTTCCCCAAGCTGGCAAAATTGGGATCCAATTTCCCGTTGACTAATGGGACCAGGCTCTTGCTGTGGTGTGCGGGATTGAAGTGGCTTTGACTCACTGTTCAGCCAGCCCTGACGCCGTTCACGTCCCTCCACAGCACCTGCAAACCTGAACCGCGCCGGGAAATCACCTCTGGTGACACCTCTCAACCCCTCTCTGGCACCATGGCCGGAGGAGGAGAGCAGCTGCTCAATCTGAACCACTGAAGCCCAGTGCTTGGGCTCCCAGTACTGGACACTCTCACCTGCCTTTTCATGGGGGGCCAGTGCTTGGTGTGCTCCAGTGTTTTTGGGAGAGAAGACCAGGTTCAGGTCCAGGCCATGGTGAGAGCTCTGCAGCACCTTTAAGGGCTGAGAGCAGTTTCTGCAACTCAGCTCAGCATGTGCCACCAGCCCCTGCACCACACAGCACAGAAGCCCATAGGGCCTTCCATCCATGACCTTCACAAAGGCAGGCTGCAGGGGTCTGGGAGGCTCCACTGACCCCACCTGGGTCACTCCCGTGGCTGCAGGAAACCCCCTCTGCCCCCTGTGCTCAGCCTGTTTCCTTTCGCTGAGTTGCTCAGTGATTTTTTTATTATTATTATTATTTCCCCTCCCCGCTCTCTCTGTGGTTTACGTGGCTCTCACGCCAACAGCCGGCTTGGCTCTGTCAGTTTTTTCTCTCCTCTGCTGGTCAGATGGCAGATGCTGCCAAATTAGGATGCAGGCAGCGAGCCTCCTGTCCAAGCTGAGGTTCTGCCCACGGCTGACACTCAAGGGGAAGGACACTGCCGGAGGGGACAACTGCTATGGCAAGGGCTTCCTGCATGGGGCCTGCTGCTGTGCAGGAGAGTTCCCGCATACCCTGGACAGGTTTGGGAAGCAAACACCTACCATGGTCTGGTCAGTCCATGCTATGCTGTGGCTTGCCACAGCATCCTTGTGTCACTCTATTTGTGGGCACACCCTGCCACCCAGATCCCCATCTCCCCAGCCTGACTCACCGCCACAGCCGCTCATCCATCAGCAGCCCCAGCCCTGAGAACGCAGGGCATCCCTTCCCCGCTCCTCCTGCAGGAGCACCAGGCTGGCCCTGCCGGCAGCAGGGCCCTGCGCTGGCTGGACCCGCACAGAGCCTCTGCAGCGGGAGTTGGCAGCCCCGGGCTGGGAGCGCTGAGCACACGCTTGGCTCTGCTCACCACCAGCACGGCGTGTCTGCGCCCTCAGCACCGCCGTGCCCTTATTAGGGCAGCCAGCACAGGGCCTGTCCCTCGCAGAGGTGTGGGCAGTCCCCTCTGGAACCTGCTCCCCCATCATCTGGCACTGCCCGCCCGCCCTGGCAGCCACCCCGTGCAGGGGTCTGGGAAGCACAGCAGCATCTCCAGTGGTCTTGTGGCCATGCAGAGCCACACGTGGGATCCTGCCAGGGTTCAGTAACTGATGGTGTGGGAAATAGGAAGGGAAAGAGATGGTGGCTTGCTGTGTCCTCTGGGCAGTTAGTGCCTTGGGACTGAGCAGAGGCTGCCTTATGGGTGCACAGACCCATTCTGCCCATCCTGTGTCTCGCCCCTCCTGCATTACCTGTTTGACAGAAGGTTTCTTCCTTCTCTCCCTCTGTTTTTGCCAGATGCCCCTAGTTTGTGTTGTTAAGAAACAGCAAATAACTCCTGCCCAGTAACCATCTCTGCACTGGAGTCTGTAGTAGATGCTGCCCTTCTGCACCTCTACCAATGGGGAGTTCGCACCATGAAAGGTTTTCCTCCCTCTGTCCCCAGTGCCATGCCCACTGCTAGTGCCACCAGGCCACGATGGGACTGTGTTTGTGTTTGCTCTGGGCGAACAGCCTGGGCGAGAATCAAGCTGGCTGGCCCAGCTGGGAACCTGGCAAGCCACAAGGCAGGTTAGAGAGCCCACGTGTCCCCAGACGTGCTTGTTTATCTGTGCCGCGGTGGCACCCACAGCCTGTGCTCCCAGCCTGCCCGTGGGTGCTGGCCTGGGAGCTGCTGGCGGGTCTTGCCGGGGTGGGATGCGGGAAGAAGGTGTTTACCTCCAGTTGGGCTTCATCCGAAAGCCTGCGATGCATGAATGCTTCCTTCCTCCTCCACACTTCCTCCCTGCCTGGGTCAGCCTGGGGTTTTCCTGGGGTGGAAGGAAAGAATCTGAAACTGCCTCTTGCTGTGGGGCTGAGCCATGGTGCTGGCACAGCCGAGCTGCCCTGGCACGTCCTTGTGCCCCAGCCGGCGAGAGTGAGCGGTTCCCAGCCCGCTGCTGGATCTAGGAGAGCCATGGCTCCCTGCCCTTTGTCTTGAGCCCGGGTGGGCTGAGAAGTGGACACATGGATGGGCAGCCCTTGGGGAGCTGCACAGGGTTTCAGATGGGGCTATACTTGTGGCTGGGGAGGGGAATGCCCTCATCAGGGAGGTGTTTTGGCCCTGGTCCTGGGTCCTGCTTGGTGCAAGCAGCAGAGCCCCCCTGAGCATACCTGCATCTCCAGGCATTTGCACCCCCCTTCCACCAAACCCCCCTAGGCAAAAGAAGGTCCAGAGGACCCCGGGGTGCTGGGGTGCCTGCTCCCCTCCAAACAGCCTAAGGGCCATCCCTGGAGCAGAGCTCCCAGGGCCAGCAGCTCCCAGTGGGGTCATTGGCCCCTGAGCATTTCAGTGTGCTCCCATGCTTGTGTTTCACTCCTGGTTTTTGCGCGTGGTGCTCGCGCGGAGCCACGCGGCTCTGCCTGGGATTAGCGACAGCTGCCTGCAATTGCAGCTCTTCCCAGACAAGCGTCTCGCTCCCCCAAGGCTGGGGCTGGGGCTGTTTGGGGAATGCTGCCGGGGTGGTTTGTCTTGTAGTCTGCTCCAGGAATGTTGGCCAGACGGTCAAATTCTTCTCCCCTCTTGTAAAATGAGTGATGTGGGGCGTCTCTGGGAGAGCAGCCTGCCAGTCCCTCCTCCTCTGGATAAACCTGCCTGGCCCGCACCGCCCTGTCATGGGAACGGGCCCTTTCAACCCCAGCCACATTAAATACGCGCCCTGCCAAAGCAGAGGGGGAGGGTGCGGACAGGGGCGCCCGGTCTTCCTCCTTTGGCACCCCTGCACTGCCTGGGGGACACGTTTGGCTGTGCTAGTGGCTGGGGATGGCAGCTTGTCCCCATCTCCCCCTTGCCACCTGGCCAGTTCCTCGTCCTGCCGCTTGCCTCCTCCAGCACAGCTCTCCAGGGACGCCTCGCTCTTCCTGTTCTCTTGACAGGAGAAGAGAAATCTGGAGTCTGTCTGCGCCGCTCCCCCCTCCTCCCACCATGTCTCACCCCCCAAGTTGCTGTTTTCCACAGAAATGTCAGGCTCAGCTCTCCTCTCCCCCACTCCTCCTGGTTTTTTTCCCCTCTAATCTTGGCCTTCATCTCCAATTACTTCTTTCTCTCCTTCCTTTCTCTCCAGAGACCCTGATGGACACAAAGTGGGTGACCTCTGAGTTGGCATGGACAACTCATCCGGAGACAGGGGTAAGTTTGGAACCAGCCCTGGTCCTGACCTCCAAAGGGCAGAGCTGGCCCT
The DNA here is from genome assembly GCA_013397555.1 of Urocynchramus pylzowi. Lineage (NCBI taxonomy): Eukaryota > Metazoa > Chordata > Aves > Passeriformes > Fringillidae > Urocynchramus > Urocynchramus pylzowi. The sequence continues at coordinate 309,855 of VZRH01006018.1, forward strand.
GGCCCCATGGGAATCGAGGGCAGAGCTGGCCCGGGCCCCATGGGAATCATGGTTGTTCACCAGCGCCTTTGTGAAGCTGGCTGCATCTTTCTCCTTTCCTCCTGCGCATATCCTCGCCTCATGAAACCATCTCCTCTCGACTCCGTGCCAGCGGAGTGGGAGTGTCATGGTCCCTGGCCTGGGTTGCTCTTAGTCAACTTGATGACCAGGAGGGTTGTGACGAGTAGAGGTGTAGCTGCTGCTCTTCCCTGTTGACTGTTGCCTGTTCCCCCGCACCCTCTGCCATCCATGATGTGTCTGTAGCACTGATGTCCCTGGCTGGGGATCTAACCTTTTCCCTCTCAATCACAGTGGGAAGAAGTCAGTGGTTATGACGAGGCCATGAACCCTATCCGCACGTACCAGGTCTGCAACGTACGGGAGGCCAACCAGAACAACTGGCTTCGTACCAAATTCATCCAGCGCCAGGATGTCCAGCGCGTCTATGTGGAGCTGAAGTTCACTGTGCGGGACTGCAACAGCATTCCCAACATCCCTGGCTCCTGCAAAGAGACCTTCAACCTCTTTTATTATGAGTCAGATACGGATTCTGCCTCTGCAAACAGCCCTTTCTGGATGGAGAACCCCTATATCAAAGTGGATACAATTGCCCCAGATGAGAGCTTCTCCAAGCTGGAGTCTGGCCGTGTGAACACCAAGGTGCGCAGCTTTGGCCCTCTCTCCAAGAATGGTTTTTACCTTGCCTTCCAAGACCTGGGAGCCTGCATGTCCCTCATCTCCGTCCGGGCTTTCTACAAGAAATGCTCCAACACCATTGCTGGCTTTGCTATCTTCCCGGAGACTTTAACGGGGGCCGAGCCCACTTCCCTGGTCATCGCACCAGGCACCTGCATCCCCAATGCAGTGGAGGTGTCGGTGCCCCTAAAGCTGTACTGCAACGGCGACGGCGAGTGGATGGTACCCGTGGGAGCATGTACCTGTGCTGCTGGATATGAGCCCACCATGAAGGATACCCAGTGCCAAGGTACGTGCGTGGCAGAGTGGTCATGGCTTTTGGCCCCATGGGCGCGTTGATGTGAAGGAGGTGGTTTTGCATTGAGGTCTGATTTTGGAGGCTTTTCCCTGATGAGTGAGCAGGGTGTTATCTCAGAGGACTGGTCTGCAGTTTGACTCCGAAGCCTTAAAACCTTTGTGGTCTGGACTCGTGCGGTGTCTGCTGGGACACACTGGTGAGCAACCACCAGTGCTACCCTCTGTGGGATGCATCTCCTTGCACGGAGCTGCAGCTCAAGGCATGGTCCTCAGCAGGGATCCAGCACATTTAAGCCCTTGAGCATTACCGAAACCTCTTTCTCATCACTGTTGCCGTATCCAGCATCTTCCCTCTCTCCCTCCTGCAGTGCTCGAGGCTGGGGCGAGTGATTGTTCTTGGCAAGTGTGATTTCACGCTGCTTGTGCGGAGGCTTGTTCAGAAGCCCTGGTGGTGAGCAGGGCTCCCCTGTGGGAGAAGCCATGCTGATGCATGCTCCCCCTGCCAGTGCTGAAAGCTTGCAGCAGGGATGGTAGGGACCAGCACGAAGGCAGGGGATCTGAAGCTCCTTGTTCTTGCTGGAAGGGAAGGAAACATATCCTGCATATGGAGATGTTGGGGATGGAGAGCCACCCTAACAGCAGGATAGCTCTGTGTGGGTCCTGCAGCTGCCATGCGCTCCCACGATAGCTTTAGTGTTGCTGTTTAACCCCAGTTCGGGTGTGTTGGTAAGGAAAAATCCGTCGGGATGAATGTTGCATTCCCTTGGGGTGATTTTTTTCTTGTGAGCTGTCTCTGGCAGGCAGGACCCTGCCCTGGGGTGGCTGGGGTTTGGGGCAGAAAGGTTGCCGTTCCCCTTGGCTGCAGGCATTGTACAGGAGTGGGATGCTGGCGGGCCCCCAGCTCTGGATGCCTTGTGCTCGCCGATGACGGGATGCTTGGCGCCGGCCCTTTGCTCTTGGCAGGGGCTGTGTGATTTGGGATGGCCTGTGACGTGGGGCTCGGGCCAGGCTGGCCTCCCCGCTGGCTCTGGGAGCAGTGTAGCTGACAGCCATGCTGCTGTGGCTAGTTAGGGAGGGGTCAGTCTCCACAGGGCCGGGAATCCAGAGCCTCCAGGACCAGAGTGCCAGCTCTGACTTCAGTGCCACAGCCCCCTGCATCAGTCCTGTGAGCAGCCAACCTGGCTCCTCCTGAGCAGATGGACACCAGTGCCAGGCGTCCACACTTCAAACTGCACTGAGGTCCGTGCTCCTGGGTAGCTGCTTTCCTTCTTGCTTGAACTGGGAGATCTTAGACCATACACGATGTTGGCTCTTTCCCAGCAGAGAGTGGGGTTTGGGCACAAGGTGACAGTTTCCAGCCAGTACCGGGGCTGTGCTGAGAGGGGCCATCCCAAGGCAGGACAGAGCTCCTCAGATTAGGCTCAGGAGCCTGGGGCAAGGTCTCCACGTCCCCAAGCTGGACAGACCCCCATGTGGCAGCTTTCCCAGCGCCTTTGATTTCCCACCAGGCCCCAGCTTCTGCTGCAGCAGGCAGGGAAGCCACGCTGGGCCACGGGCACGTCTCCATCCGGCAGCCTGCCTTCTCGCTGGGCAGAAGCGGCGGTGTCCTCACGTTTCTCTGGGAAAGTTGCACTGTGCTTGTAGGATCAGATTTTCCGCCATATGATCGTGTGTTTTAAGTGGAAACAGCTGAAGAAGGGCTGGGAGAAGCCGGAGCTGTAACTCCTTTTCTTCTTTTGGCTGGATGTTCCCTTAGCCCATTTCCCCAGTCCAGCACTGCTGAGAAGTCTCCGAGCCCGTTTCGTGGGCAGCAGTGGATGCAGCCCCCCTAAGCTGGGGTTTCATCACTCCTGCCCCAGGGAGCCCGCAGGGGCTTCACCGTGCAGGCGAGCAGCGCTCCAGAGTGCCAGATGGCATTTTAATAAATAACAATACCCAGTTACTGCTTAGATGGGATAAGCCCTGTTGTAAATCTCCCCCTTTTCCCAGACTTTCAGTGGCCTTTGAAGACCTCCTCCTCCTCCTCCTCCTCTTTATCTCCATCCAAGCCAAGATTAGAGCTCACATTCAGACCTGTTACAATGCAGCTTGTATCCCAGTCCCTTGGGAGCAGAGGGCTCATCCTGCCCGACTGAAGACAGTTTCTTTGGCATGCTTTGTAAGGTGATACGCCAGGCTGGTACCTGGCTGCTCTACTCCTGAGTTGCCACAGCATTGATTTGGCATCTCATTCTCAGCCTCATTATCTTTATTTAATTAGCACACGGCCCTTCTGGGGGTTGTGCCGCTTCCCACACACTCCCTACCACGCAGAGCTGCAGAGGCAGCTCTTGGAGGACAAGGAGGAGCTGCTGGTCGGGGAGGAGAGCAAAGGCTCCCGCATGCCTCCATGGGCTGGGGTGCACTGCATTCACACCCCAAGCCCTGCAGCCCCTGAGGTTTAGCCTTTCCCACAGCCCCAGCCCTTCTCCTTTTCGTTAGGAGGCATCCAAACAGTTCAGGGGATTTGGTATCTAGGGGCTCCCCAGAAATGCTCCTGGGCATGTGCTCCGTGATGGATTTGTTGGGATTTGCACCCCTTGTGTTGCTGGCTTCACACAAAGGTAGAAGGGCTGCTGTGCTGGGGTGAGCAGTGAGCCCCCTCCTTGCATGTCCCCTCTGCTCATAGGGGAGCCCTGGAGAAGAACCCCCAGAGCCTGCACCCCACCTGGGAGGGGAGCTGAGTCTGTGGGGTGCAGTCCATGGATACCCAGACTGTTGGAGCACTGGAGGTGACAGTGTCCAGCATGACACCATGCCTTCCTGAGACCCATTTCTCAGTCTTCTTGATGTTTCTTTTCTCGTGGCACCAGGCACTGAACCTTTGGGCACAATCAGTAGCTGAGTGCAGGTCAGGCTGCGGCCAAAATCAGAATCTTTGCAAAAATAAATTTTCCTTGCAATCAGTGACTAATGAAAACATCACCCTGAATTAAATAAAAAAAAAAAATTGCCAAGCAAGCATTGCACTTGCCAACTGTTTGCAGCTTTGCATTGCAACATGGGCTTGCTGCATGAAACCCAGGAAGTGAAACTGCCTGGGATTAATTGCCCGGGATTCCAGATCAAAGGCAGCAGCAGGGAAGGCAGGGAGAGCTGCCGGTTTACAGCCAGGCAACTCCACAATGGGTTACTTGTAACACAGTCGAGGAAATCTGCCCCTGCCGTCCTGCCTGTGACCCACTGTGGCTCAAGAGGCAGCTTTGCTTATTGAATTTTTTTTCTTTTCTTGGAAAAAAAAAAGAAAAAAATTGTTTTCCTGCCTGCTCCTTGGATGCCACTTCAAACCCCCAAAGGCTCTTTCCCTTCTCTCCCTTCAGATTTACTCCATTCACTTTTGGACTGTGCTAGTGTGAAATATTTTCACCCAAAGGGTGATTATTTTACTTTATTTTAAATAACTGCCTTTTAAGAGAGACTTAAAAACGGAGTTACCGCCTCGGCTGTAGCCAGGCTGTTGATTCCACAGCTCTGCTCCATCTGTAGCCACTTACGACAGCGAGAAGGGAGCGAGCTGTGCAGGTTCATAAAGCACAGATCGTCCCGAACAAACCTGACTGCTGCCTCTAAAGAAATTACAGGGTTGATGGGCAAAGGGATATGATCAGTTTAATTTATCTAGGCTCAGGCGAGGCATCCTGCTTCAGTCCTACAGGGAGAGAAATAGCTGGAAGGATGCTGGAATATTGTAGTGTGAATGGGAAGCAGTCGATACATGAAACATGGTAGTTTGGGGCTGGTTTTTCCCAATGTGTCACGGCTATCCCTGCCTTCCCCAGGGGAGGGGACCCCAGAGTTTTGGGGATGCACGTGTGGTTCATTGCTGCTTGCCTGCATCCCATGCAAATAATGGAGGCTGCCTACGGGATGAGTCACTGCTCTCTGCTGCTGCCAGAAGGGTTTTATTTCAGTGTTTTTTTCAGCTCCCTTCCTTGAACTTTATTCACCACAGTGGGGATTGTATTTGGGAGTAGTACCCTCCTCTTCCCCCAGCTCTGTGCTGCTGCTTTTCGAGGCAGGCTCAGGCCCTGGGGGTGGGTGGCTGATGAAAATCCCGGAGGGGACGGCCGCGTTTGCCATGCCGGGTGTGCGATGCCCCGTAGGGGGTGCAGGGGCAGCTTTACAGCAGGGCTCTGTTACTGTCTTGCTCCCTCCCACGCCCCACACAAATCCCCTCTGTGGCTGATCTCCGCTGTCAGGCCAGACTGTCTCTCCCTCCCATCAAACCAGCGGCTCCTCTTCAGTCCGGGGAGCTCCGCTTCGGTTCCCTGACCTGTTATCCTGTGGCTGTCACTGACTGTCATGTTCTCCCCAGAAGTGACCGCAGCACAGCACCAGGAGATGTGATCTGTGTGCAGAGGTTCTCAGTTGTTATTTTATTTAAGGACACTTCAGCAGGAAAAGTGCTTATGCAAAGCTCTCGGTAGGGAGAAGGGAGCCTGGCTTCCCAGCTCCGGCTGGATGGAGTCACGTTCCCACTCCAGAGCTCCCAGGCTCGTTCCGCAGCGTGCCGGCCAAGACAGTGGTTGTTGTACAGGCAGTTTCTTGCAGAGAAGAGATGACACAGCGGCTTATCCACCAGGGACCTGGGATCAGCTTTCAGCTCGGTTACAGCCTTCAAATGTGGCGGCTGAGAGCTGTCACGCTGCCACCAAGGTCTTTATGCTCTGATTTATTAAGCAGAGTTGGAAATTTACACACTGGAGTGCATCTGGGCCTCAGTCCCTCTGCTGCTCTTCCCCTTCTTAACAGGGCTGGTTCATGGCTCGTCCCCCTCCTGCCAGGATGCCATGAGGATGCAAAGGCCTTCATCCCTTGTGCCTGCACTGGGCACTACTTAGGGTTGGCAGGGAGCTGCTGAAGGACAGCTCTGCCTGTCCCTTCCTTCTGTGTCTGGAGGCCACTATCACCTCCGTGCCTGTAACCCACTGGGCACCGGCTGGCACTTCATGTGCAGGAGACCAAGTGCCCTCATCTCTCCTGCATCCTTTGCAAGCACCTGGCTGTCCTTGGCTGCCATGCCATGCTTGGGCTGTCAGCTTCACACAAGCTCTGGTTGCTCCGGCTTCACTCTCCCCCCAACAAGCCTGTTCAGGGGGTTTTGTCCCTGATGGATCGATGGATCTGGGCTCCTCTCCATAACCAAAGCATGTTTGGCAGCTTTCTGAGCCCAGAGCGTTCCTGTCCAAGAGGTTTCAGTCATCTCTCATTCCTCAGCAATCTGGTTCCTTATGTGTGAATCTGCATCCACCCAGTTTGAACCGCCCGGAACTCCAGCCGGGGTGCGTCTGCCTGTGCCAAGGCTTCTCTGCGACCTCTGGGCCTCTGCTGTCCACATAAAGACACATTTTCTGGTGGCCTGGTTGTCCCAGGCTAGGGAGACAGAAGCCCTGGACCTGCTGGCTTCTCATTGCTTGCCAAGGAGCAGATCTGTGCACTGCTTTGCCTTCCAGCCTGCACAGTCAGGACGGGCAAAGCTTTCATTTCCAAAGGGAAGGCCCAAAGGCTGGGTGAACTCAGGTCAAGGAGCTGGAGTTAGTTGAGCCATGTAGTCAGTCCTGTTTTGACCAAAGAAGAGTCTCGCTGCTGGAAGGCTCACACCCTGGGAGCAGGAAGCAGCTCCTGACACCCATCCAGGCAGAGGGAGTGGAGAGCAGGCATTGTCTCTGCAAGGGCTGCTCTCAGGTCCCCCTGGCCAGCAGCACTGCACTGGAGCGGGGCTGCTCCCTTGGGGTTGCTGCTGCTTGGTGCCTGGACCAACCTGGGACCCAGGACAGCACCTGGAGCTGTGTGCGGGTCCCTGCGGGGCCGGGCTGGCAGCGTGTGACTCACGGCGCTCCACGCCCATGTGGGGCTGCAACCAGCCGGAAAACTTCCACTGAGGCTGTCAGGAGATGCCTCATAGCAGGAAACTTCCACTTGCCACAGCCTGGTGAAGCACCAGGAAACCTCCTCCTGTTTTCAGGATGATGTGTGGCGGGTGTGGGAGGGTTACATGCCCTCGGAGCTTCCCTAACGTGGTGGAGCAAGGAGGACGTGCCCTCCTTCGGGGCCATCGGTGCTGGTGCTGCCCCAGCTGTGGCAAACAGGGTGATGCTGAAGCAGAGCCGGCGCCAGTGGGTCTCTCACCTCATCCGGCTGCAAACACAGAGCACAGAATCCGCTTCCTTGGGTAGCAGCGTGATAAATTGGGCTATTTTGAGGTGTGGGTCAGGTTCCCGAGGCCGCTCTGCTCCTTGGCTCAAGTGCTGTTAAACCTTTCACGTGCCCCTCATTACAAATAAACACCTTGCGGTGCCAATGGAGCCGTATCCCAGGACTTGTGGCTCCTTGAAGGACCCTGATCGGAAGCGGGGGAGGGAGGTGGCAGTGATGCTGAAGCAGCTCTTCAGCCAAGGACCTGCAGGAATGTTTTCATCTCGCTCAGCGCTCCACTTGAGCCAGCCTCGTGAGGTGCCGCCGCCCCGGACTGAGAAGTGGCTCAAGAGCCTGAGGCGGAAGGTTTGGGGCTGAGTGGCTGATTTTGGGTGGTGGAGGCCTCTCGTAGGGGTGCTAAAGACAGGGCTGCAGAGAAATTCTTTCCTTCCCAGCTGTATTTCCCCAGAGGATGGACCTGGCACTGTGAAGGTTGTCAGGCCTGGAAAACAGCATGGCCTTCCTCCATGGAAGGGAGCGTGGTAAGATCCTTGGGAAGGGCAGTGAAGAAACAAAACTAAGGAATGGAGCTCTGGATGGACCTGCTCTGTCCCCCCATACTGCTGGTGGTGACCAACTCTTCCCACTTCCAATTACCTTGGGCCTGCTGCTGGAGCCCAGCATTTCCTGGCAGAGCTGTGCCTGAGCCATCTGGTGCTTCCAGCAGCCCACTCTTCTCACCCTTCCCAGCCATGAGTCCCTGGGCATGGCTGATGGCAGTGGAAAGGCTTGTAGGAGGCCTGAGGTCTTCAAGCCACTGATCAAAGATTTGGCAGGGCAGCGAGGAAGGGTCTGCCCAGCTATGGTGGGAGCAGTGAATGTTTTCTGGGTTCACTTTATAACTCAGGTCTGTTTTTCTTTCCTCCAGCGTGCGGCCCAGGAACCTTCAAATCTAAGCAGGGGGAAGGTCCCTGCTCTCCCTGCCCTCCCAATAGCCGGACCACCTCTGGAGCAGCAATGGTCTGCACTTGTCGAAACGGCTTTTTCCGGGCAGACACGGACCCCGCAGACAGCGCCTGCACCAGTGAGTCCTGCTCTGGGCAAGGAGGGGAGGCAAGGGAAGCTGGGGAGGTGCTGGGGGTCTGTCTGGGATGGGGGTGTGTGCCCCAGCCAGGGGTGAGCCGGACATGAAGACACCCACTCCTGCCCCTCACGTTTCCCTGCAGGTGTCCCCTCAGCCCCCCGCAATGTCATCTCCAACGTGAACGAGACGTCGCTGGTGCTGGAGTGGAGCGAGCCGCAGGACACGGGCGGGCGGGATGACCTGCTCTACAACGTCATCTGCAAGAAGTGCAGCGTGGAGCGGCGCCTGTGCACCCGCTGCGACGACAACGTGGAGTTCGTGCCGCGCCAGCTCGGCCTCACTGAGCGACGCATCTACATCAGCAACCTGATGGCCCACACCCAGTACACTTTCGAGATCCAGGCCGTGAACGGCATCTCCAACAAGAGTCCCTACCCTCCCCATTTTGCCTCTGTCAACATCACCACCAACCAGGCAGGTCAGTGGAGCCACCAGGGAGCAGGGGCTGTAGCTCCTCCGCAGAGCGGAGTGGAGCAGAGATTTCTTTCTGACAGCCTGGGAGGCTGCAGTCCTTTGTGGTGCCGCCTAACTGGCTCTCTGGGCCTGCATCTAATCCCCTGGGTAAACTCTCCTCTCTGTTTAAAGCATGTCCCTAGAGGAGATGAGATCAGAACACATGCAAGTGGAGAAGACTGGGGCTAGCAGATGCTCCAGAGAGCTCTGGATCTCCTAGACCTACCCCAGAGATGCTGTGCCTGCTGCGAGGGGAGGAGGAAGGAAATGAGATTTCTCTCCTGTGTGCCTGAGAAGGCTCAGCACCAGCCCAAGCCTTCGCAGGCAGCCAAGTGCTCTGCCATTCCCTCCTTCCTCCCACTCTGGCCCCGCTCCAGCGTGCTGGTAATCTCCAGCCACTGCGCACTGATCTGATTTCACGGGTCTTGCTGTTGGGGTGGAGCACAGAGCTCCTGGCAAGTGGAGGAGGGGAGGGAGCCCCAGTTTGGGTTGGCAGGGCCCTTCCCCGGACCAGTCTGCAGCTAGGCATGGGGTGAAGCATGACTTCAGTGCTATTTCTGAGGCTCCCCTTGGTGTTGAGATCCTTATGGAGACTTGGGGGAGGCCAGTCTCAAAGCTTTACCATGCCTTTCCACCAAGATTATCCAAGCAGGTCTCAGGCAGAGCATTCCCTACACTGTGTGGGATGGTGGAGGGGGAAACCCATTGCAGGTGGCTCATTCCTTCCCTGCCCTCCTTCCTAGCCCCATCTGCCGTACCGACGATGCACCTGCACAGCAGCACCGGGAACAGCATGACGCTGTCATGGACTCCCCCAGAGAGACCCAACGGCATCATCCTGGACTATGAGATCAAGTACTCGGAGAAGGTAAAGCAGGAACAGCCTTTTCCCTCCTCCAGCCCTTCTAGCTGGCCATCAGCACCATGGCATAGGGGGTCCCTACAAACCTGGCGCCTGGGGGATGTGGGAGCCAGCAAATGGAGGGTGGCTTTACAGAGGTGACCCCCATGTCTCCCCTACAGCAAGGCCAGAGCGATGGCATCGCCAACACGGTCACCAGCCAGAAGAACTCGGTGCGGCTGGACGGGCTGAAGGCCAATGCTCGGTACATGGTGCAGGTCCGGGCGCGCACCGTGGCGGGCTACGGCCGCTACAGCCTCCCCACGGAGTTCCAGACAACGGCGGAGGGCGGTAGGTACCAGCACTGGGCTGCCTCCATCTCCCAGCCCTCCCATGCCTGCTCCTTTCCCAGCTTGACTTCAATTCCTGCCTGTCCCTCCATCAGGTTCCACCAGCAAGACTTTCCAGGAGCTGCCTCTGATCGTGGGTTCGGCCACTGCAGGGCTGGTGTTCGTCATCGTGGTGGTGGTGATTGCTATCGTCTGCTTCAGGTACTGGCTTTTCAGGGAAGAGGGCTTCAAATGTGGGTTTGGGGGTTGCTCATGTCTGCCACAGAGCTTTCCCCCACTTCACCTGTGGGCAGAGCTCTGGCAGCTCCAGTCACAGAGTGAAGGACTGGACCAGCCACACGTGGGTCCCAGAGCAGGGGTCCTCTGGGAGGACTGTGCCTCTGCTTCCCCAGCACGAGCTGGGCTCCTGCCATGCACTCAGCACAACTAGGCCATCTCCTCCCATGGCACCTTGGGTGGAGGCATGGCTCTGCACACAGGCTGCCAGAGGGAAGGCTCTCTGGCAGAGGCTGTCTGTGCTGGGATTTGGAAGTTGGCAGTGAATGTCTTTGCCCCATCAGGAAAGGGATGGTTACTGAACAACTCCTCTCGTCTCCTTTGGGCAGGAAGCAACGCAACAACACCGACCCCGAGTACACAGAGAAGCTGCAGCAATATGGTGAGTGTGAGAGCCCAGCAAATGGACTCTGGCTGCCCTCTCCCAATTCCTGTCCCATGCAAAGGGGCAGCCTTTTCTAGCCAGGGGTGGGCTGACAGCCAGCCAAGTGGCCTGACGTCTGTCACCCTTGCTGCGTCCCTCCTGGTGATGGCTTCTGCCCTTGCAGTTACCCCTGGGATGAAGGTGTACATTGACCCTTTCACCTACGAGGACCCAAACGAAGCTGTCCGGGAATTCGCCAAAGAGATTGACATCTCCTGTGTGAAAATTGAGGAGGTCATTGGAGCAGGCAAGTCTGGGGGCTGGGCACAGCAGGTGCTGAGACTGCTGCCTCTCACCCTGTCCTGTGGCTCACCGTGCTGCTCCCCTCTCTCCTTCCCACTACAGGGGAGTTTGGTGAGGTGTGCCGTGGGCGCCTGAAGCTGCCTGGCCGCCGCGAGATCTTCGTGGCCATCAAGACACTGAAGGTGGGCTACACGGAGCGGCAGCGGCGGGACTTCCTGAGTGAGGCCAGCATCATGGGCCAGTTCGACCACCCCAACATCATCCACCTGGAGGGGGTGGTGACCAAGAGCCGCCCCGTCATGATCATCACGGAATTCATGGAGAACTGTGCGCTTGACTCCTTCCTCCGGGTGAGCATCCGTCCCCTCCTGCCCTGGGCTGGGGGCTGCAGTGCACGGGGGGGCAGCAGCTCTGAGCCTTTCTCCATCTCTCTGCATTGTCATGCTGGTGTCCTCAGGGTTAAGCTCTTCACAGACATCATGAGTGGGAGAAGAGGGGTGGCTCTAGGGAGGAGGAAGGTGATGGTGGTAGCACTTTGGGATCCTTCCTCTATCTGCTCAGGGTGTTACAAACCCCTCTGATCTCTCCCCTGGCAGTTGAATGATGGGCAGTTCACAGTCATCCAGCTGGTGGGAATGATGCGAGGCATCGCCGCTGGTATGAAGTACCTTTCGGAGATGAACTATGTGCATCGGGATCTGGCTGCCCGCAACATCCTGGTCAACAGCAACTTGGTCTGCAAAGTGTCTGACTTCGGGCTCTCTCGCTTTCTGGAGGATGACCCAGCTGACCCCACCTACACCAGCTCCCTGGTATGGGACACTCACAAGGGATCTGCTGATCTGGGGTGGGGGGAGACACCTCAGGTGTGCACTAAATCGTGGAGCTGTGTATCTGTGCAGGGAGGCAAGATCCCAATCAGATGGACAGCTCCTGAGGCCATCGCCTACCGCAAATTCACTTCAGCCAGCGACGTGTGGAGCTACGGCATTGTCATGTGGGAAGTGATGTCCTACGGGGAGCGACCTTACTGGGACATGTCCAACCAGGATGTAAGTGCTCTCTGGGGAGTAGGGAACTGGGAGCTGTAGGCTGCCTGTGGGAGCCCAGGTGGCTCACAACCTGCCTCTGCCTGTCTTTCTGCAGGTGATCAACGCCGTGGAGCAGGATTACCGCCTGCCACCCCCCATGGACTGCCCCACTGCACTGCACCAGCTGATGCTGGACTGCTGGGTGCGGGACCGCAACCTGAGGCCCAAATTTGCACAGATTGTCAACACGCTGGACAAGCTCATCCGCAATGCTGCCAGCCTGAAGGTCATCGCCAGCGTCCAGTCTGGGTCAGTGACATCCTTGTTTCCAGCCAGCACTTACCCCAATTCCAGGGAACACTGGAGTGGTTGGGAATAGAACTGCAGGAGGGAGGGGTTGAGAAATATCCCTTGCTTCCAGTTACACGTCTCCATGCCCTGCTCCTTGTGACCTGTGGCTCTCTTGCCCTTTAGCATCTCGCAGCCGCTCTTGGACCGCACCGTCCCAGATTACACCACCTTCACCACCGTGGGAGACTGGCTGGATGCCATCAAAATGGGACGGTACAAGGAGAACTTCGTCAATGCTGGCTTTGCCTCCTTTGATCTGGTGGCACAGATGACTGCGGAGTAAGTCCCTGCTTGGAGGGGAGGAGGGAGAAAACTGGGACTGGGGCTGCTGCACACTGTCCCTTGCCTATCTGACAGCCACCTCCCCCAACCTGGGTGAGTGGTGGGCTGAATTAAGGACTGAGATTCAGCATCCAATCCCAAGGGAGTTCAGTTTAGGATTCAGCATCCAGTCCCCTCTGGTGTTAGAGGGAGCACTGGAGCTTGGCAGAGGGCTGTAATGATGGATTAGGTCCCTTGCCCCAGTGGGGCAGGGCCACATGTTGATGTTGCTGGTGTCTGGGGGCTGAGTCGTCACCTTTTCCTTGCAGGGACCTGCTGAGGATAGGGGTGACGCTAGCAGGGCACCAGAAGAAGATCCTGAGCAGCATTCAGGACATGAGGCTGCAGATGAACCAGACGCTCCCAGTGCAGGTTTGACCACAGGGGACTCTGCATTGGAACGGACCAAGGGAACCTGCCAAAAAGGTTCAGTTTGCGGTGCAGCCCAGCTTCCTGTTTTCCCCTCCACATGGCGCTCCTCTGCCTCGGACGGTCGCCTGGGACGGGATGGGACGGGACGCCCTTCCCTGGATCGAAGGCACTCATGCTGAGGGAGCCCAGCTTTTCGTCCCTTGTCCTGGAATGGCGAGGCAGCAACACATCTTCATATTGAAGATGGATTATGGGACAGAGATGGCACATCCCACTTCCCACCCTGTCTTGGTGCTCATCGGTTTGAAGAGTTGTTCTGCTTCTTGGATTTCTTTTCACCCTGTTTTCCCCCCAGTCCTCACTTCCCTCACCTCCCCGAGGCCACAGACTGTTGACCCGTCCGCCGAGTCCGTCAGACATGTCCGAAGCCTTCCCTAACTCTGTTCCCCACATGGAAGCAGCCGGGGGAGGCCGAGCCAGCGACAGGGCTGGGGCCACCAGCCCCAGACAATCACTCCTCTCCTCCAGCCCTGGCAAGCCCTCCGCCCAAGGGTCTGCACTGGAACGTGTCCGAAGGGAAGGCTTCGCTCCCTTTCTTGGCTTTGCACGCCAGAACCCGAGCCCGATTTACTATGCAGGGAGTTAGGCAAAAAAAAAAAAAGAAAAAAAAAAGAAAAAAAAAGAGATATTAAAAAAGATAAGAGGGAGCAGAAAGGGGAGGGAGGGGGACCAGGTGCCCGGCTCCTCATCTCTTACCCTCTTGGTTCTCCTGGCCGGCTCTGGACTGCAGAGCGAGGCCATCAGCACGTTTGCACAGGGACCCTCCGCCCCCGGACCGACGGCAGCCGCGCTCCCCCGAGGGGCCGGAGAGCGGGGCTGGGGCGGGGGCGGCGCCGGGGGCCGCGGCTCCCCCAGCCTCCTCTTTTATGCAGAAGGAGCAGGTGCCGCCGGCGCGGCTGCCCGCTCCTGACACACGCTGTGATTGCTGCCAAAAGACTCACTCACCTTTCCCTGAGGATTCACTGCAGCCCGGTTCCTCCGAGCCGAGGGAGAGACTCCCAGCGTGCCTGAGTGTGCGTGAGTGTGTGCATGCGTGCGTGGGTGTGTGCTGGCCGCAGGACTGTGGGAGGCAATGGGCAGAATAAAGGCAATAAGAATTTTACCCGAGTTTCCTTTGCTCGATCGCGCTCTCATTGGATGGGCCCGGCTGCCTGCAGCTTCGCTGCCCACCAGGGTCATCCTTCTCCTCCTCCTGGCCGACCCCAAGCTGGCTGTGGGCCCCTTTCTGCTCTCCCCTTCTCTTGCTGTCATGTTTTCAGGTTGTCCGACAGGGACCAGGCAGTGATGCTGTACCAACCCTGTGCTGCTGGGAGACCCAGCACGCTCCCCGTGAGGCACCTAGGGTGGAGGCTCTGAGTCCCAGGTCAGAGCCAGTCAGGAAACTCTAATGTACTAGAAATACTCAGCTTTTTCCCCCATACCCTTTTCAAGTCAAGCTGCCACTGTGGGAAGCAAACAGGGAATGTGAAAGCCAAGCAGGGAACAGCCGTGCACATTGTTCATCCAATGCCACAGGGTCCCCACAGCTCCAGGGCTTCTCCATAGGGCACTGCTCCTGCCCTGCCTCCCTCTGGGCAGTCTGTCCTCAGCAGGAGGGCTGCAGCAGCCCCTGGCACCCCTGCATTACTGGCCTCACTCCTCCTCTAAAAATGGCTCTTGAGCAGGGGGGAGCTCACCAGGGTGAACAGACCAGCTGCAGGTGGCAAGGTAACCCCCTGGGAGAGCAGATCTGGGGGGGCCATGCCCTCAGTCTAGGGGAGATTTGTCCACAGTAGCCAAGTGGAACCCCAGTTGCTCGTCCTGGGTTTCTCAGGTCCCCCTCGGCTGCACTGCCTTGCTAACTGGCTTTTGGGGTGCTTTGCTGGCAGTCCAGAAGGGCAAGTGGTCTCTCCCCAAAATGAGGGGGTGTGCCCCTATGCTCTCCAGTGCTTGGCCCTGATCCCCTCCTCCCCAGGCTGACATGGCAGGTGCTGTTTTTTCCCTTCCCTTGGAACAGGCCTGCCCTTGGGTTTTTCATTAACCCCGTCCTCCTCCACAGGGTAAACAAGTCCAGGAGGGCAGGTGGCAGCAGGTCTTGCAGCAGGAATGGTCTCCCCACATCCCACCATCTCCTCTGTGAGATGTGTGTCCCTGTCAGGGATGTTGGCTGACAGGGGCACCACAGCCCCATTTTGCTGGGGTTCCCCATCCTGGCTGCTCCCCAGCCCTGCTGTGGTGGGACCCCAAACAGCAGCGCTGGGCAGACCTCACCCCTCTCCCAGATCAGGAGAAGAAACCTGGCATTGAAAGGCTTTTAAGAGCAAGTGGCTGAAGAGATATGAGAGCATGTTTGGGGTTTGCTAACCACCCACAGCCTCCCCATGCAGAAGCACAACGGGGCACAGGGGCTGCCCCTGCCTCCCTTGCCCCCCAGCCCCTACTGCTGCAAAGTTTGGTCCTACCAGCCCTGGTTCATCTCAAACATCCCCATCTCAGTCCCCTCCATCCTGGCCTGGCTTTGCTTTGAGGAGGGGTTGTTCTCATTTTAAACAACAAACCCCTTCTCCTGCCCTTCTCTATGCACACCCTGCTCCCATGGGGCAGGACACCATCCCTGCAGCCAGCCCTGGGTCTCACCCGGCCACAGGGGTGCACCCAGGGGTGCACCCAGCAGCTCTCCACATCCTGTACCTGCCTCCTCCCTTCCCATACAGATCTGGGGGAAAGCTGTGTTCCATGGTGAAAGAAAAGCAACAGCGAAAAACAGCAGCCAGGGAAATCAATGCGAGCGTGCGTTTGTAAAAATATTTTTTAACGGAAAGACTTTTTTTCAATTAAATTATTTAAGGAATTTTATGGAGGTCTGTGGTGCCTGTGTGGTTCTTGGGGGGCTCTGGGTGGCAGGGAGCCCTGTGCTGGGCAGGTGAGGGTGTGTTTGGGCACTGTGGGTCCATGGCAGTGAGCAGGAGCCACTTGACCCCACGGGGGTGCAAGCCCAGTCCAATTCCCCCCCAAAAGATGCTCCCTGCCTCCTCCTGGAACAGCCCATGGGTGAGGATGTTTTGAGGGGCTGAGTGGACCAGATGATGCTCCCAGGGCCGCCAGCCCTCTGCAGGAACATCCTGGGGCCATGGGGATGGGAGCAGCGTGGGGTGGCCCTTGGGGAGCGGCTGGCCAGGCTGGGCTGGGGGGAAGGCAAGCCCTGCCTGCACCCCGGCCTGTGCTCTGCCTGCGCCGGGTGCTTCCCCCCTCCCAGCCCACGCAAAAGAGCCTTTTGTGCTGCTGGGTTTTTTCCCCCCTTTTAATTCCTAACCAGGAGATTAAGGGAAGACAAAGGCTACGATTGTTCCCGCTCTGCAGAGAGCTGGAAAGTTCGGGGAGGGGGGATCGTCCCTTTCCAGACAGACCCAGAGGAGGGGGACATGCGCCCCAGGTGGAGGGGCCGGGATGGGGGGAACACCCTGGGAGCGGTGGTGGAGGGTCCCAGGGGCACAGCTGGGATGGAGGCACTCCGAGTTTAAGGGGGATCCCTGCTGGGGTGGCCCGGAGGCTCAGGGCGCCAGCGGGAGGGTGGGAGGCTCTCTGCAGCAGAGGAGGAGGAGGAAGGCTGAGGAGGATGGCTTGGCCGGCTCGCCGGCTGCTTGGCGTTTTCCCTGCTAACTCTTGGCTGACACCTCAACAACTTGGCAGGGAGAGGATCCCGCAGCCCCGTCGGCCGCCTGGGGCCGGCACAGCTGGAAGGGATCACGGCTCGGCACGGCTCGGCACGGCTCGGCACAGCGCGCCTGTGACCCGACAGGCCAGCACGAGGCTGGGGCAGTGAGGGCACAGCCTTTCTCCACACCCCCCACCATGCCTTGTCCCCGCTGCCACCCTGTGCTCAAGGGAAAGGCCAAGCACAGCCGTGCTGGGGGCCACATCCTGGGCCCACTGAGCCAAGGATGGGCCGGACGCCGGCCAGGCGGGTCACTGCCTCGTGGCTGGAGCCAAGGACACACCATGACCCGGGAGGGGCTGTCCCCACAGCACAAGGGACAGGACCCAGCACATTTTCCCATGCTCACAAGAAGCCACGAAACACCCACGAACACCCCAGTTCTGCTCCTTCTGTTTCCCGTTAAGATTATTTATTGGTAATTTTTAAGACCACTTACAGACTCTGTTCACGTGCCAGGACCCTACACGGCTTTTTCCCAGGGCTTTTTTTTTAATTATGAAAAAAAAAAAAGAAAAAAAAAAAAGAAACCAAATTGTTTTAATCATTTTCTTTCCATTCCTTCCTTCCAGTCTCCTTTGGTTGCTAGCAGAGGACTTGCACATGGTGCAGCATCTGTCCTCGTCTGCCACCACCACAGCCTGTCCTCCCTGCCCACTGCTGCTGGGGCTGCAGCCTCGCCCCTCATCAGGGCTGAGTGTCCCCACAGGGGGGCCATGAGGGATAAGACCCCCAGAAGCTGCCAGCCAGTTCTGGAAAAGGGGATCTGAGGGCCGGGGGGCTGCCTTGGGGAGCAGGAGGCAGCTCTCTTGCAGATGCCTGGGAGCTGACATAGTCTTTGGCAGCACAGCCAGCGAGCAAATGCACCCGCATCAATCACCCCACGCCTGTCTGCCTTGTTTGGGGAGCAGAATCCGACCCAACACTGGACCAGGAGGCAAAAAGCAGCTTTGGGTTATTAAATAAGCCCAGGGCAATGCCTTGACTAAGTGTGGTATGGGAAAGGCTGGATCTTCAGGGGAAAACCGACAGAAAGCAATGGTGGCCTTGCTGGTAGGGCTGGGGCTGGTGCCAGGGACTGCATCGCTCCCACCAAGTGCTGCCCTGGCTGGAAACGCTGGCTCCTTGGGAATGAGGGGAGCAAAGGACTGCCTCTTGGCTGGGAGCGAGAGGCAGAGATGCCCCCATCCCTGCTAGCTTGCCTTACCCCGGTTTCGCTGGCCAACACCCCTGCCCAGTCCCCCCCGTGGCAGCATTACCCATGCCACTGCCCACCCAGCCCTTCCTGCCACCTCAATCTGGCATCTTCAGATGAGGAGACCCTTCACCCTGCCCCAGTCCCCCAGCAAGCACAGCCCAGCTGCTGCTGAGCCCCCTTCCTGCCCCTCTCCCGCTTTGATCTCCCTCGGAGCCCGGGCCAGTATTGCCGCCGGGGCCGGGGGCCGCCCCGGGTGTCAGACTGGTTCAGCCACACATTTCTGGCTAATGAGAAATTTCCTCTCCCCGGCGCTCGGCCAGGTTTTTTTTTAGCTCCGGTATCGCTACCCCACCTCTGCCTCCGCCACGGCAGGCTGAGTCACGGGGGGCCCGGGCCACCTCCCGCACGCTGGCTTCACCCACCAGCACGGGGATGGCAGTGCTCCCCAGGCCTTCCCCTGAGCTCGGCATGACCGGGAGCCCGGCAAAACCAAAGCTCCGATGAGCCATCGTGTTGCAAGAGCCAAACGCTCCGGAGTGATGCCCCGAGCCCGGGCGCTGCTCTGAAGCCGGGGTGGATGGGCTGAGCCTGGGGAGGGGTCGCTGCGGCAGCGGGTGGGGAGTTCGGCTGCCACACCCTGCTGTGCCCCATCGTGCCAGCTGCCCCGTCCGTGCTCAGGGAACCACAGCTCGGGGCTGCTGGGGAAGTTCAAAGGGAGGAGGAAAAGCAGCAGCCCCACTGTGTGTGAGGGTTTGGGCTTGGATCCCCACTCCCCGTGTCACAGCCTGAAGTCATTTCGTGCCATTAACGGGTTTTCTCGCTCTGAACTCGCTAATGAGCCTGCGTGGGAAGCAGCAGGGACCGAGGGCCTCCAAACTGGGGCAGTGGAGGGAGCGAGTTGCTCCTAGCAGAGCATATTTGGGGGGAGAGACAACCGTCATCCACCCTTAACTCCCTGCATTGAGTTCTGCTTGTGCTTTGTGCTCCCCAGCCAGCCCCTCTGACCTCCAGCACATCCCTGCCACCCCAGCAGCCCCACACTGGTGCCTGGAAAGAAGGGTGTCTCATGTCACCACCTTACAGGGTGGCTCAGATTCTGCCACCTCCCTGCTGTAGTTTCCCCCCATCCCACTGTCCCCATTGTCACCCAGGCGGGAAACCAGGACTGCACCCCGGGAGGATGAAGCTGAAACCGTGACCCATCCCCGGGGCGGTGAGTCAGGCTGTGCCAGGTGACTTCTGCTGGAAAGCACCTTTCAGCACCATCCCCATTCCTGTCCGTCCCTATCCCTGCTCCTGTCCCTGTGCCTGACCCCATCCCCATCCCACAATGGCGCAGAAGGACCCCACGGGAGGCACTGATAAAGAGGAGGGAGATAAAAACCCCATGGCGGCGGTGGCTGTTTGTGTCCGCAGCCCAGCCTTGCAGGAAGCGGAGCGGGAGGGCGAGCCAAGCCCGGGGCAGGAGCACAGGAGCAGGAGTGCCGAGGTGTGTGAGGCAGCGTCATCAGACCTGTGCAAACAAACACAGGGACCGCAGCGATGGGGGAGAGCCGGGCACAGCAACGGGGAGGGCCCGTCCCGGAACACCCCCGGCGCTGGGGCTCCTGGGGCCAAGGGGCCGGGGGACGGAGCCGTAGCCCAGCAGCCTGGGGGCTCCTGTGAGGCGGGAGCCGTGCCTGACAGCGTGATGGCAGCCTGGTCCCGCTGCCCCTCGGGCGCAGGCGGCAGGCAGGGGACGGGGTGCGCTGCGCCGGGGCTGTGGGCTCCCGTTCACACGCTCCCGGCGGGCGGGCAGTGGGTGATGGACGAGGCCTCCATGCCGAGATAATCCCGTCCCTGCCGGCCCGCGGCCGGCATTTATCTCGCGCCAGGACTGACGTCAGCCTCCAAGACCCCAGCCAGGGAGGCCTCACTGCTCTTCCTGGCTTTTCCCAGGGACGAGGGGCTTTGGGCCCCTCGCCCCAGGCTGCGAGCAGGTGGATTTACGACCACAGCCATGCTCCAGCATCCAGGGGACAGGAGAGGCAACGAGACCTTTATAGCTTTAATACACCTTTCTGACAGTGAAGTTTAAATGGCCTCGTAAACCCCCTTGTCACCCACCCCTAGCAGAAGGCAGCAGTTTATTAGGGCTGTAATTCTTCTCCTGGCATTCCATCAGTGTCCTTTTAATCTGCACTTGGGGGTTTTTTATTTCTGCTTAATACCAGCAGCTGTAAATGCTGTTAGGGATCATCTTGTGCAGGGACCCTCCGGGGGGAGGCTGGGCACCAGGGCACGGATGCGATGGAGCAGGGGGAGCTGGAGGGTGGGACAGCACAGTTCCAGCTGAGGGGTCAAAGTGGCGAAGAGGAGCCAAATTTTCCTGCTCCAAGCACATGCCTCCTCTGCAAAGCAGGCCCAGGCAAGAATGCATCCATGATGCAAGGAAAGCCTTTCCAGGGAACCTTAGGATTTCAGCAGCAGAGCCGGCCGGGAGCTAATCCTTTGTGCCAGGCTTTCCATTTTCATCTCATTAACTCCCGCTCTCTGTGCCGCTGCCCTCTCAGTTTTTCTGGCGGGGAGATAAGTCTCCGTGCTCGGCGCGGTGAATCCTCCGCGCCTGCTCGCCCAACGCTCCCGGTTGCGCTGACGCTGGCAGGCAGCTTCCATCCAATTACAGCGGGGTGAAGCTCATTTTAATTGCATAGAGCAACTGGGATTACGCAGACTTTATCTCCTAATTCCCTCTTTATCTCTTAACTTCACACTCGCTGCTTGCACTGAAGGCAGGACAGCTTGTGCCGGGGTTTGCAGTTTCTGAAGTACCCTTTCCCCCTGCACCAACCCCTTGCCCAGATGGGGTTGGCCCCAAAATGCCGATATCGGGGAACCCTCTGTGTCCCGTGGAGCCACAGCCTCCAGATATCCCCGCAGCACTTGGGGGGTCACGCCAGGGGATGGCACCCATTACACTAGCTATTTGCCAGGAGGGCTCATCCTGGTGTCACACGTCACCTGGAGGCAGAGACTCTCTAGGAGAGGCTCAGATGGGCACAGCATGAGTAAAGGGCTTTTCCTCTTTACAGCCCAGATAGCAGGTGCCCAGGTGCCCACTGCTGAAGCTGCTGCAGAGCTCAGGGGGTCCCTGTGAGGGAGGTACAGGTTACTTGCCACCAAAAATGCACACTGAGGACAGCAAGCATCTCAGCCAGCTCCTTGGGGACTCTTGAGGACCCTTTATCTGCCCTGCACACTTAACCAGGATGAAAGCTTCTACAGGGCTCTGGGGCCTTGTTAATGGAGTCGAAAGATGTTTTTTAATCTCTCCAGGTATGAATAGCACCCATGGGTCCCTGACTCCCCCTACAAAGGGCAGCCCCCACCATTCCTCTCTGCAGCAGGAGCAGACAGAACCGTGGTAGTCTGCTCTTCCCACCTCGTTTTATTCACCCCTTGAGACATCCCTGGGCTCCCCCCAGCCACCCTGGCTTGGGCATCCAGCAACACCCTCTTGGCGTGCGGACACGTCCACCCCGACCCAGAGCGAGCTCTTGAGATAGCGAGATAGCCAGAGGCTGCCCCGGATGGGGCACTTGGCAGGGCTGGCCCCGATAACAAGCCGGCAGCTGGTCCCCTCTCCCTGCAACATTTCCCTGTTGGTTTGATGTCTCTTGGCTTCGTGGAGCACCAGGTGCCAGGCTCACCCTGCTGCAGGTGGGTAAACTGAGGCAGCAGGGCAGGGGTCAGGTGTCTGGCTTAGCAAGCTCTGCATCAGCACAGCTGGGTGTTAATTAGATACCATTAGCACACGCTAATTAATGTAATTCCAATGACCCACAATTCTGGAGCGTGAGAGCTGCTCCTCACCCTGTGCCATTGCCGTGAACAGCTGTGCCCCTGCCATGACTGGTGGCAGCAGGAAGGGGAACAACCGATGCCAGTGCCAGTGTCACGCTACCAACGCCTTCCCAGGGCTCCTTCCTGCAGGCTGGCACGCTCCTGGCCCCCGCTCCCCAGGCGCTGCCAACACAAGCCAGACCCAGCAGATCAGGCATTTCTGGTGCTGGCAGAGCCACGCTAAACCTGTCAGTTTTGACTGCAGGAGTGCCCTAAATAACCACCTCCTTGGCGTCCTGCTGGCTGCCCCCCATGGATGGGGGAGCAGGGCTTTGGCGCGGGGGCTGTGGCAGCGAAAGGGTGACTCTTAATCCGGCGGCAGCTGCGGGGCCCGGGCTTGCTTGTTCAAGGGATACGGCAGCTCGGTCAACAATCCCTGGCCCATTTCGGGGGGATTAGCAGCCCCCCGGGGAGGGAAGGGGCCCACACGAATATTGGGCGGGTGGGAACACAGCCCAGTGGGAACAAAGCCAGACAGGGAGGCAGCAGGGAGCAGGCACCCGCCATCCCGCGGCGTCCCCAAGGTGGGGGACAGGGGCTTGGGGACTGTCCCTGTCCCCATCCTACTTTCACACCACAGAGCGCTGACAGGAGGGAGCTCTGGTTATCATCCCCCACCACCCCAGTACGATAACCCTGCGCCAGCGTCCAGCCACCCCCTTGACCTCGTGTCCATCCTCATGTCCCACTATGGCAAGCCCCAGAGGGAAGTGGCACAGGAATGCCCAAACGCTGGCACTTGGGAGCTCCTGGCAAACGAGGGCAAGTGTGTGAATTAGTCCTTGTTTGCCACAGGTTGGCCAGCTGGGGATAATCCAGGCTGGAGGAGGCCATAGGGTATAAGGTCAGCCAGGAGGGGAGTTGGGCTGTCTGGGGACCCCCCAGTGGTGGTGGGAGCCTTACACACATCCAGGGCAGTCTCAGACCACTGAAACACCTGTGGATTCAATGTGGGAGGCTCCAGCTCCTGACCAAGCAGCAGGTAGGACCCATGAGAGAGGAAGAGGACAGCTTGCCTTGGGGATATCCAACCCTATGTTTCCCATGTGCTCAGCACCCCTCCATTCCCTCTGCACCCTGCTGTGCCCCATGCGTGGGGACCATGCGTGGTGCTGGTGTGGGGACCCTTTGCCCAGCGTTTGGGGTTACTGATCTGCAAGGTGTCTGGGCCCTGTGGCCCTCAGCGTTTGCTGGGGTGAGCCCCAGGACCATGTCTACCCTGGGCTTACTGCTCAGGGGAGCAGAAGCCCTCTCCCTTGGGGACTGAGAGAGTCCCCAGGGTAAGTGCAGATCCCTTTGATGCCTTAAATTTGGGCCACAGAGGCAGGAGAGACTGGGGCACGCACCCAGGGAGAGGTCTGCTGGGCGGTGGCACTTGGGGAATAATCCCCCACCCCCAGGGACATGCACTGGGCACATGTTTGGGTACATGCACACGTGTAGCTGGGTGCTCCCCCCTCACCCTTTCCCCACGGGTGCTGAGCAGGGGCCGCTTTTCTGCTCCGTTAGCCACGGCTGTGCCGGCACATAATGACACGGTAATTGTGAGCCAAGGCCCGGCCACACGCGCTGCCCAGCTCGCTGGCCAGCCCTCCCAAACCCGGGGTAGCTGCTGCCCGGGGGGTCCCACCATCTGCCCCCTCCCCTGCCCATGGGACCCCCACATCTGGCTGCATCCGGGACTCGCCCCGGTGGCAGCGAGGGGGGACCCCCCGGCAGGCTGCGGTCACCTCCTCGCCTGGGAGCTGGGAAACCTGTTCTTCCCCGTGCTGTTTACACGGGTAAGAGGGGTCCTCTGCCGCTGCACATCGCATTTTCTGCTTGGTCACTTCCATCTGTGTCCCCGCATAATGATTTTTTCTGCTACATTAATTTAACACACTGCGGCGAGCCGAGGCGCTGGGACCCCGGGCTGCTTAATTGTGTCAAAGGAAAGGCTCCTGCTCCCGCTTTCACTGGCAGCCAGGGCTGCTGCAGGGTGGGTGTCCCTGCGGGGGGGTGGGAAGGGGTCTCAGGGTGGTCACAGGGGCTGAAGGGAGGCCGGAAGGATGGAAGGGTGTAGGGTGTCAGAGGGGTTGGCGTGAGCCCCCAGTCCTGGGGCTGGCAGCAAGTCCTGGCTCAGGTTGTCTGCTGGGGGCTCTGAGGTGAGGGTGAGGCGTCCTGGGGGCCCTAAACTTCCCTTCTAAAGAGCCTGGCTCCATGGGGTGTCTCCCATCATCCCGTCAGATGTTGCAGCAGGATGGCAGCGGCACATGCTGGTGGCCAATTCTCTGCTTGGGGCCGGCAGTCCCCGCCCGGAGCCGGTGGGAGCCAGAGGGTTAAGTGCTGTTTGTGTTGGCTGAATGAGGCGGGAGTCGAACAAGCCCCCACAAATGGAGGTGAAGGGCTGCCCAGACGGGATGTGACAACCCGATTTCAGGGCTGTCAGCCCCAGCATGGAGGGCATTGAGCGGGGACATTCCTCCCCGACACTCCCTGCTCCCCTGGCTCCAGCACCGAGACACCGACAAAGGCACGGGCAGCGCTGCCCACCTTGCCCCACCATCTGGGGTGCCATGGGGTATCCATGGGGCACCGCGGCGCGGGAGGAGCCCCCACTCGGAGGGGGATGCTGGGAGGCCCCCTCGCC
This sequence comes from Urocynchramus pylzowi, assembly GCA_013397555.1. Lineage (NCBI taxonomy): Eukaryota > Metazoa > Chordata > Aves > Passeriformes > Fringillidae > Urocynchramus > Urocynchramus pylzowi. The sequence continues at coordinate 334,330 of VZRH01006018.1, forward strand.
CTCCCCGCTGGCGGCCCCGCCGTGAGTGGCCTTTGGTATTTGCAAACATTGTGGCGAGGGGCTGGGAAGGTCTCGGCCCACCCCAGCGGGCGCCTTTGTGCTGTGCGGACCCCCGGGGGCTCATTTCCATCCCGCCCGGGCGCTCGCCTCGTTCCTTTCAGTGCCGACAATCCTCGCTCCTGCTCCAGCAGCGTGCCCGAGCCAGTGCCAGGCACACAGCTGTGCCCAGCCCGCCGCTGTCCCCATCCCGGGGGCTCATGCCCCGTCCCGGTGTGCGGAGCTGTTGTGTGTATCACTGCCCCGTGCCGGGGTTGTTGAGCTGCCGTGTGTCCTTGTCCTGCTGAGGATCTGTGCACACCTGCACAGGGGTGTGTCCACTCCTGCAGGGGCTGCCTCGGTCAGGAGTGTGAGCTTCCCATGAGCTGCCTCGATCAGGAGTGTGAGATTCCCATGAACTGCCTCAATCAGGAGTGTGTGTTTCCCATGGGCTGCCATGATCAGGAGTGTGAGCTTCCCGTGGGCTGCCACAGTCAGGAGTGTGTGCCTCCCACAGGTGTGCACCTGCCCCCCCCAACTGCGGCCAGCTCCAGCTATGTGTGCCCACTCTGCCGTTTTCACACCCCCTACCCTCAGGGTCCCCCAAATCCCCCCACCCCAGCTGAGCAGGGTGCCTGGGGCTGGCAGGCAGCTCTGTCCAGCCCAGTACAGCCAGACCTCATGGCACAGGGATACCTGAGCAACTCTGGGCTCCCCACAGCTCCCAGCATCCTCCCTGCACACCCAGCTGAGGGGTCACATCCCCCACCAGACGGCGGGGAGCCAGCCATCAGTGCAGCTGATTCTCCAGCAGTGCCCGTTTGCTGGAACCGGTGTTTTATGGCCCTACTCAACACCTGCGGATCAATGCCAATCCGCATTTTATTTGATTTCGGAGTCATAAAGGTGGATTGACCCAGCTGCACCTCTGCAACTGCTCTCCCCTGCTGCCAGGTGCAGGGTGGAAGAGAAGGGCAGGGACAGGGGACCCCGGGACACGGTGCCCATCCCTCACCGTGCCGGGAGTGCCCAAGGGAGATGGGGTTGCTCTTTTCTCGTGCTTTTTGTGACTGGAAAATCTCCTCGGGGGCCCCTGGCGGTGACCTCTTCCTGGGCGCAGCGCTAAGCCCTTTGTAATGGGATTTTGTGGCAGAACCGGCAAATTAGGGGCGAAGTGAATGTGTTAAGCTGCTGGTTTCTTTCTGGTGGTTCCCCCTCCCCAGCCCACGCCGGCCGGAGTTCGAACAAAGGCTCTGCTTTTATCTCGGATCTTTAGAAGTCAGAGCTGTACAGGGCTGTGCTTCCCCCTCCGGAACAGGCAGGCTGGGACAGAGATGGGGACATGGCAGTGCTTGGGCTCTGGCAAAGAAGCTTGGGAGGAACATGCTGTAAGCGAGTTGTACCAACACATTGGCTGTGGGGATAAATTTAGGGAAGGGGCACAAAAGGACCCATCTCCAGGTCAGGGAGATATGGCACCGAGGGGTCCCTGTGGCCTGGGACCCCTCAGCATCCAAGACAGAACAGCAGTGGGAGGGCAGCAGGGTGGGGAAATGTATGGATCTGGCCCGGCATGAGCACGGTCCCCAGGCCACAATGGGCCTCTGCTTCAGAGTTCATATTGGTACAGAGCAAAGGCTTCATTAACAGAGACAAATACAAGCCATAAATACTTGTTAAAATCCCACATCACTGATGGGATTGGTTGTCCCCTTTCACTTCTTGTCCCCCAACTATCAGGGTCCCTTTGCCTTCCCGAGAGAGCGCAGAGAGTTCTGTCTGCCCCTTGAAAGAGAAGAATGGGCAACCCCCAGCCTGGGGCATCTTCCCCAGCACAGCCATCCCCACCAGGAGGTCTCCTCTCAAGGGTGCCCCACCATCCCTTTCACTTAGGGTGAGGGCTGATCCCCTGGAACCTGCCCCGCTGCCCTGGGTGTCTCTCAGCACCCTCAGGCAGGAACAAGGTGCCGTGGGGCTCGGTGGGAAGGATGTTGCTCTGACACCCCAAAAGCCCCAAATGCAGGCAGGGAGCAGGCAGGGGACAGTGTGCTGCCCCCAGGGTCCCCGTAAGGGCCTGATTTATTGCTGTCTCTTGAAGGATGCCATTAAGACAGCGTCCGGAGCTGGGAGCGCAGCTGCCGGAGCAGATCAGCGCCTGATTAATGTTGGGCAACTTGTTATATTGTCAGATAATTATCCCCAAACTGTATGACTTTTCTGCTAAGTGGCAGCGCTTAATTGCATTTTTAATTACACTGCCATCACTGCAACCCCTCCACGGGATGCAGGGATGCCGGGAGCCAGGCAGGAGCAGGGTAGGGGGCCTGGGACCCTTTGCAGAGGGCATGGCAGGGGCATCCCGCTCCCACAGAACCCTCCTGGTGTGGGGCACACAGCTGTGGCATCCCCAAGCCACGAGTGCTCCAGGCAGCGAGGTTTTGGAGTGATCCTTCTCGGTGCTCCCCAAGGGGGGGGGGGCAGATGGGGTGCAGAAAAGGGGGGAGCAAGGCAGGGTGCCCCCATTGCACTCCATGAGCTTTGAGGGCTCACTATCCCCTGCATCTCCCCGTCCCCATCCGGCTGGGGGCAGCTCAAGGTCTGGCTTCCCCTCACGGGCAGCAACAGGTCAGGGGTCAATACATTTAAAATTCCTCCTCGATCTCCAACTCCGGCCAGCACAGGGAGCACCCGCCGGCACCCCAGGCAGGCAGAACCTGTGGGCAGAAACAGGCGGCTGTGCCTGTGTGTGTGAGCTCATGTGTGCTCATGTGTGTGCGTTTTTGGGGGGTGCACGTGCTCAGGGACCACCTGTGTGTGTGTGCACGTGGATTTGGGGGTGTGCAGGCATGAGTGCCCTTGAGTGCACACCCGCACATCTGCTGATGTGCACATCTGGCTGTGTTGGTGTATCGGGGTACCTGTGCTATGTGTGCAAACATGGAGCTCTGTGCACACCTGGGGGCCTGTCTGTGCATGTCTGAGTGCCTGGGGGAGGAGGAGGTGCCTGTGTCCGTCGGTGCTGGGACATCAGTGCCGCGTGTAGTCCTCTGTGTGTGTGTGTGTGTGTGTGTGTGCAAAGGTGTGCCTGTGGCTGCACACGTGGGTGTGCAGACACCCCTGGGCCCCCACCCCACTGGCTCTGCCATCTGGGGTGGCTGCAGTGGGTCCTGGCTCTGTCCCCCAGCCCAGCCGTGCAGGACCTCCCAGGGAGACTCCCCAGCTGACCCCGTGGGGGCAGCAGGGACAGGACCCTCGGGGCTTCAGGTGCAGGAGGCACCTGCAGGTCACAGCAGCTCCTGTCCCTCACCCTCCCTCCCTGGGACATGATGCTCCCAGTGCTGCAAGGGCCCCCCAGCACTGCTGGGCTGCCAGACCCATCTGCTGTGTCCCCCAGGGCCAGGGGCTGGCTGGGGCTGTTCCTGCCGGGGTACAAGGTGCTGCTGCTGGGCAACCCCCACACCACACCCCTCCTCAGCAGCCGGACGCTGGGCAGTGCCGGGAGGAAATCCAGGCGTTATCAGGCAGCCGGCTGCAGCCCTTGCCGTGGCCTCTGGCCCGAAATTTCCTGGCATGGCCATCACAACAGCATTTGTCCCGGGCTGTGCCTTCCTCACCAAGGTGGGGTCCAGCCAAGCTTCCCCTCGACACCTCAGGGGTGAGGGGATGTGGTGGATCAGGCCCCCCAGACCCCTGTCAAACCAGTGGAGAGGAAAAAACGTGGATTTTGATGGGGAAGGAGCCAGTCCTAAGCCCTGCCTTGGTGCTCCTCTGTGCCCCCATTCTCACAGGGTACACAGACTGCAGAGAGAATCAGGCTTGGGGGGGTAATAAGCCCCCTGAAAGGCATCCTGGCCCCCAGCAGCCCCCCTACAAGCCTCTCTTATCTTCATGGCAGCCGGATGGGGTCTCACCAGAGAGAGGCTGAAATTTCCAGGAAAAAATGTAAATAAAGGTCCCTGTCCCGCCTGTCCCCCTTATCTCAGGAATCCGGAGAGCGTCGGGCGCTTCTCCCAGCCGTATTTCATCCCAGCCATCCCTGCTGGCTGCAAACCAAAGCAACAATGATGGGGATGTGTAAGAGACTTAAAGATCACAACTGCCTTCAACATTGTCAAGGCCACAGAATGGAGGGAGGCTGTGTCTCAGGGCCTGCCAGGATCCCAGGACCATGGAAGCCACAATTTCCCACCCCACATGGCTGGGGGTTCATAGGATGGTCAGAGAGGTTTGGTACTTCAGATCTCAACACATCCCGCCCAGCCACGGGGGTTCCAGGATGGGAAAGCTTTTGGGTTCCCATTGCCCACCTGGTGTCCCCAAGCAGCAAGGTTAGGGCTCAACCCCTTCCCCTCCCTGCTCCCAGATCAGCTGCTAATGATGTCTCCTGACCCTGCTCCAAAAGAACTTAAATTATTCAGCTTCTCATCAGGGCAATTTAATTAGCTCGTCATTGCAGGCCATGAATATTTCAGGGGGGCAGGGGCTGGGGAGCTGGGGGGCCAGGGGTGACAGGGCTGGGGCTGAGCCCCATTCCTTGGCCAGGAGGTGCAGTGAGTGTGTCCATTCTCAGACACGGGGGACAGAGAGGGTGGGGAGAAGGGGTTGGGGGTCTCTGGGCAGAGGGTTGAAGTCTGGTGCCCACATGTCGGGGTCCCATGTGGGCAGCCTGTCCCGTTGCCCTGTCTGTCTGGGTTACCTTCCCTGCTGCTGACAGAGGCCAGGTGCCAGCAGCCAACCCCTGCCCCACTCCCAGAGCACCTCCTGCACCCCACATTGCCCCCCTTTTTCGGGAGGACGCCTGGGGGGTGGTGGCACTGCAAGGGGGCTGCCTCCACCCTAGAGATCCCAAATCCCCCCTGCCTTCCCCTTGCCCCAGGCTGTGCCAGCTCCTGCCCGCTACCCTCCCCAGAGCCTGCGGGTTCTCCGTCAGGATTTCTCTTTCCTTTCTTCCTCGCACTGAACAATTAATAATTTATCCCATAATAAAAGAGGAAACAGTTAATGAGATGAAAACAAGCCAGAAACATCTGCTGGGGCTGCTTTCATCGCCTCCCCGGGCCGCCTGCGCAGGAAGCGGGGGCGGGAGGGGGACGGGGGCGCCGGGGGGGCCACGGCAGCAGGAGGCTGTGCCCGCATCCAGCCTTCCTTGCCACGGCCCCCTCCTCCTCGGGGACCCCCAGGCCAGGCACTCTCTCCCCACTGCACCTTCAAAACCTGGCTGAGAGCTGCTGGGCTCAGGACAGGAGTAGCACGGGGGGTTCTGCCATGGGGGTGTCACGCTATAAAAGGCAGTGGAGCCGGTTGATCTGGTGCTGCCCAGTGTCCCCAGAGATGTGCCTGGCTGCTGAAGGGGGGACAGGGTTGTCCCCTCCATTCCCTGTCCCCAGCCCCCATGCCCAGCTGTTGTTCATTACTGCTGATCTGATCTCCAGTGAGCGGGGCTGCCCCCAGGACCTGATACTATCAGGGTAGCCACACAACCCCAAACCCTCCTGGGGTGCCAGGGGGGACACGTGGGGATGGGGCAGGGCACCCTGCCAGCAAAGGGGACTGCAGGACTGACCCCATGACTCAGTGCTTTGCTGAGATTTATGGAGTCCAAGGAGGAAGCTTATTTTGGGATCACTTATTTCGGAACTGTGGCTTCATGGCATGTGAGGAGAGGTGTGAGGGGACATGGCTGGGATGCAGAGGGAATGCAGGGTGCTGGGGAAAGGGAGGGCAGGGAGAGGGGGCACTGAGAGCAGGAAGGGGACAGGCAGGGAAGGGGAAGGGGAAGGCAGCAATGCTCAGAGGCTGCTGACATGTGGCCAAGACCCAGACTGGAAGAAAGAGCCAGCCCCGACCAGTCCATGAGGGGACTGTGAGGACCCCATAGAGGCACCCTGGGCTGTAGGGATGGGGCTGGGCCAGGGGTTTGGGCAGGGGCAGTGAGCTTGTGCAGGATGCTGCTGCCTGCCTCTGTTTCCAATTTAGCTGATCCTCGCCCCGATCCCTGCAGCTCCCTAATCTGTTTGTCTTCCAAAGCCGTTAAGTGAATTCCGAACCCAGCAAAATCCCACGGCCTTCATCCCAGCCCACCCTCCAGCTCGATGGGTCTGGCAGGGGCATGGCAGGCAGGGGCATGGCAGGCAGGAGCATGGCAGGGGCATGGCAGGCAGGGGCATGGCAGGCAGGAGCATGGCAGGCAGGGGCATGGCAGGCAGCTGCCAGACTCTGCCAGTGTCCAGCACGGAGCCCCTTCCATCATGAAGGCGCAGGAACTCGCTCCTGCAGGCGCCAGCAGCCCTACGGTCCCTCCTGGGGCCGGGTGCCACTAAGGGCCATCATGGGGACAGGCGGCTGTGATGACAGCTGGGGAGATGGCCTGTCCCTCTGCCAGCCCGGACAGGCACCCGGCCCCGCTCTGAGAGGTGCCGCGGAAAAACTGACATCAGCATCAGCCCGGAGGAATTCGGCCTCGCTGGCCCATCCCAGCTGGGGACAGGGACAGAGACAGGGGCCTCTTCCATGCACCACAGCAGACTTGAGCAAGGTGAAGTAGGAGGGGGGTGGTATAAGCCCCCTTCTTTGCTGTCCCCCTTCCCAGGGGCCAGGAGCAGCCCAGGGGGTCTGTGAGTATCCCCAGGGTACAATCACTGACTCTGCTTCCTGTAAGCACAGCCCCCTTCAAGCTCTGACTGCAGAAACAGCCAGCTCGTGACACTGGTGACACTCCCTGTGGTGGTGAGGGACCGTGGTTGGGGTTGAATTCCTCAGGATCTCAGTGAGGAGAAAGAAAATTCTGATCCCTTCCCAGACGTCTTAGGGCTTCTGGTATGGTTATGGCCTGGTCACCCCTTGGTCCCTTCTGTCCCCCACCCCTGGTGGCAATGAAGAAGTTGTGGAGAGGTGGTGACACCCCCCAATTGCCTCCATGCTGGAGACCCCCGCATCCTGCCCCCCTCCCCCAGTCATGCTCCATCATCTCCTCATTCCCAGCCCGGGTAATTGGTGGCCTGGTGACAGACAGGCTCATTAACAGCTTAATTTCGGCTTCGTCTCTTCCTGCCCGGCCCCCAGCCCAGGTGGGGACTGGCCCAGCAGGGTGCAGGGATGGGCACCCCGAGGCCACATTGCTGCCCCCCATGGGGGCACCGCGGAGCTGGTGGGAGAGCAGAGGGGTGCCCAGCGGGGCTGGCAGCACTGCCTCGGGCAGCCCACGCGCCTTGGCTCCCCGACATGGGGGTGCAGGGGGGACCCCCTTTCCTGGGCATGGGGAGAGTGCCTCCCTGCTCCTCGCCCCACTGGGATGGGCAGGGATGCCAGCACGGCAGGTGCCGGCCGTTGCCCACCTTCCTGGCCTCACCCTGCCCTTGTTTGCTTCCGTAACGGTGGCGGCCTTTCGGCTCCTTTGTGCCGGCGGATAACAGGAATCGCCGCAGCCTCTGAAGTGCGGGCCAGCAGCCCCCGCCCCAAAGTGGGCAGCAGCGTGTAGGTACCAGCGGGGAGCCGGCCAGGAGTGCGGGCAGACGTGCTAGCAGCAGCTGTGGGCGTGGGGTGCGGGCAGGTTTCTCGCCCCCACTGCTCCTCCGCTTTGCCCTCGGCTCCATATTGCAGCCCGTGAGCCCGTCCCCGGCACCCCAGCCCCAGGGCGGTGCCCAAAACCCTGTCCCTGTCCCCCTCCCAGGAAGAGCAGCTGGCAGCAGCCCACGATGGCTGATGTGGGGCCCCCAAAGGCCGCCCCAGCGGAGGGAGGCCTGGCTGCCTTTCAAAGGCGTTTGTGTTGTATAATTTATCGGCAGCAGATAACAGACCAGCGGCTAACGAGGGAGGGGCTGTGCCCCTGCCCTGGGGAGTCTGGCACCGCAGCACTGGCGCTGCCAGGATTCATCCCACCGGGGGCACGCACACCTCCCTGCCAAGGTGCAGGCCCCATTTTGGTTTGGGGATGCTCCAAGGCAGAGCCAGAGATGGTCCCGCTCCGTGCCTGCTTTGGAGCTGCTGCCTGCCTTGCACAGAGACCCCAGGGGCCGCTGCACGGTCAGAGCAAGGGGAGCCCAGGCCCAGAATTTGGGGCTTCTTCACCCCAGGGACACGTGGACTTCCCAGCATGGGGGAGGGGCAGCAGGCGTGGAGGGGCACAGGGTAGGGAAGGACTGGTCCCACGGGCACGGGGGCAGCACCTGGCAGTGGATCTGAGGAGAGTTTGTTTAATCCCAGATAAGGAGGCGACGCCAGGCACCTGGCTGGCAAACGGGCGCTCCCCGGGCAGCAGCAGCGCAGGCAGTGCCAGCCCCAGCCCCAGCGGTGCCAGGGCCGTCTGCTCAGCCCTGGCTGCACAGGGCTGGTGTTAGCTGGGCACGTGAGTCCCTCTGGCCACCCACGCTCCTGTGGCACAGCATGGCATGGCGTGGCACGGCTCATGGCACGGGGTCAGCGGAGCAGCCGGCACACGGCACAGCCGGGGCAGATGGGCACGGAGTGCAGGGAAGAGCAGGGTGCCCCATCCTCTGCCAGCCCGGGCCAGATTCACCAGGGCCAGCCACCCCCTGGCCAATCCTGCCCCGAGGGTTGTGTGGGGGCACGGGGCCAAGGAGGGGGCTTAGGGACAGGGACAGCTCTTGGCATCGTGGTCCTGCTACACAGCCAGCGCTCAGGAGGTTCAGGACTGTGCCAGTCTCCTGCTGCCACCCTGATCCTGTGGCATCTGTGGGGCAGCTGGAAATCCAGCCCCCTTCCCCATCTGGCCCTGGAGGTGGCTGCATGCCCGTGACCCTGCCCAGGGCGGGGGCTCAGGTGTGCCCTGCCCACAAGGGCAGGGAGGCAGACGGCAGTGCCGGCTGGCGGGGTCGCTGACCACAGCACCCCTGGGGGCTGCCTCGCCGGCTGGTGAGCACAGCCCCAGCTGCCTGCTGGCCTCTACCGACTGTGCCAGGTCTCAGCAGGGGCAGACAGGCACAGCCAGGTGGGATTAGCCCTTTGTGTCACCCCGCAGTGGCCCTGAGTGCATCCAAGCAGGGGGAACAGCTTTGCCGTGGCACTCCAGCCTGAATCACATCAGGATCCCAGTGGGTACCCCTGAGTACAGGGGGGGCTGGGACATGGATCCCGCCCCGAAAAACAGCCCTGGCCCCCACGCCACCCTGCCCCGGCCGGCTGGTGTCCTCCAGGGAGGTCACGTCCCCTCCAGGAGGGCACCCTGAGGATTCTGGAAAGGGCAACTGGTCTTACTGGTGAGCCTGGCTGTGGTAGGACTCCCTCCGTTCCGGCACACCCTGGGGCTGTCCTGCCATGCTCGGTGTGCTGCTGCCACCCCCTGGCAACCTGCACAGCCTCGGGGGTCCCCCACAGCCCCTCGCGCAGGGGTGTCCGGGTCCCCTGCACCAGCCCGGTCCTGCACCCAAACAGGCGGGGTGCAGGATGCCAGGAGGGCGCAGGAACTCTGGGGAAGGGTCCACACCTCTCCCCGTGAGCCAGGGGGGAGCCTGTCTGTCCCCACNCTCATGGCACCGGGTCAGCGGAGCAGCCGGCACACGGCACAGCCGGGGCAGATGGGCACGGAGTGCAGGGAAGAGCAGGGTGCCCCATCCTCTGCCAGCCCGGGCCAGATTCACCAGGGCCAGCCACCCCCTGGCCAATCCTGCCCCGAGGGTTGTGTGGGGGCACGGGGCCAAGGAGGGGGCTTAGGGACAGGGACAGCTCTTGGCATCGTGGTCCTGCTACACAGCCAGCGCTCAGGAGGTTCAGGACTGTGCCAGTCTCCTGCTGCCACCCTGATCCTGTGGCATCTGTGGGGCAGCTGGAAATCCAGCCCCCTTCCCCATCTGGCCCTGGAGGTGGCTGCATGCCCGTGACCCTGCCCAGGGCGGGGGCTCAGGTGTGCCCTGCCCACAAGGGCAGGGAGGCAGACGGCAGTGCCGGCTGGCGGGGTCGCTGACCACAGCACCCCTGGGGGCTGCCTCGCCGGCTGGTGAGCACAGCCCCAGCTGCCTGCTGGCCTCTACCGACTGTGCCAGGTCTCAGCAGGGGCAGACAGGCACAGCCAGGTGGGATTAGCCCTTTGTGTCACCCCGCAGTGGCCCTGAGTGCATCCAAGCAGGGGGAACAGCTTTGCCGTGGCACTCCAGCCTGAATCACATCAGGATCCCAGTGGGTACCCCTGAGTACAGGGGGGGCTGGGACATGGATCCCGCCCCGAAAAACAGCCCTGGCCCCCACGCCACCCTGCCCCGGCCGGCTGGTGTCCTCCAGGGAGGTCACGTCCCCTCCAGGAGGGCACCCTGAGGATTCTGGAAAGGGCAACTGGTCTTACTGGTGAGCCTGGCTGTGGTAGGACTCCCTCCGTTCCGGCACACCCTGGGGCTGTCCTGCCATGCTCGGTGTGCTGCTGCCACCCCCTGGCAACCTGCACAGCCTCGGGGGTCCCCCACAGCCCCTCGCGCAGGGGTGTCCGGGTCCCCTGCACCAGCCCGGTCCTGCACCCAAACAGGCGGGGTGCAGGATGCCAGGAGGGCGCAGGAACTCTGGGGAAGGGTCCACACCTCTCCCCGTGAGCCAGGGGGGAGCCTGTCTGTCCCCACTGGCAGGGAGGAGGTTTCCGCCCCGTCCCGAGCCAGGGTGGACAGAGTGGGGAGGGGGCTGCGGGGCTTGGGGGAGTTACCCAGCCGGGCGATGAATAGAAGGAGCCGAGGTTCCGTCCCAGCGCATTAAGACCGTCCCCGCTGAGTGCCACCGCCGCGGGGTGACCCCGCCGTGAACCGCCCACGCTCCCCCGACCAGCCACCAGACCCCTGGCACCAGCACCCCCTTCACACCAGTGTCCCCGCTGCGTGTCACCCCCTGCCCCGTTCCGCTGCCTGCGCCTCAGGCACGCGTGAGGATGCGCTGGCACCGGGTCACGGAGGGGACGTGCCGTGCAGAGGTCACACCTGTGTGTCTGGGGACCGCGGGCATCTTGTGACAGGCCTCCCGGTGCGGATGCAGGGGCATCTTGGCTCTGGGTGCCACCCCGAACCACGACCCGGAAATGTCTGGCTCCTGGGACAGCAGGGACTGTGTCCCCACGAAGCCACCCCGCTGCGGGCATAGGGGCCACGCACGGGGAGCCGTATCCCAGAGATGTCCCCGCTCACCGCCTCGTGGTCCCTAGGGAGATGGTGGCATGTGACTCACACACGGCGCCGCGCCACCCGCCAGTCCCCAGCACTCCGGGACACCTGCCGGCCCCACCAGCCTTTGGGCGGGCACACGCTGCCCAGAGGAGGCGCGGGGTGCCCCTGCCGAGCTCTCCAGAGGCAGGGAGAATCTGTTCAGGCAGGCTGCGGGTGGCATTCGGGGAACGCGGCGGACAGGGCTGAACTCTTGAACCCGCACCGGCAGCTCCCGACCAGATGCCAAGCGTGGAGCACCCCGTGGCGCCCAACGAGCGAGCAGCCCCCGGCCGTGCCAGACCCCCCTGCTCCCCTCACGGTTCATCGGCAGGACACGGGGGACAGTGTCACACGTCCCTTCCCGCCGTGGCTGGCGGGCGAGGAGGAAGAAGCCGGTGGGGGCGGCAGCGCCGAGACCCATCCCTGGCTGAGTCCGCGCAGCTCATCACACCGGTGTCAGCTGCGACCGCGGAGCGCGGGCGAAGCGCCTCCGTCCATGCGGCGAGGGTGAGACGAGGGCTGCAGGAGCCCCGCGGGTCACCCCGGACCCCTCCCGGGACACCCCGGACCCCTCTCGGTACATCCCGGACCCCTCCCGGGACACCCCTGACCCCTCCCGGCAAACCCC
>VZRH01006019.1:0-11699 GCA_013397555.1 Urocynchramus pylzowi
GGCCCGGCTGCCGTGCCGCCCACTGCCCCCCGGGCCCTGCGCCTCGCGTTCCTCGCCCCGCCGCGTTCTCTCCCTGCCTGTGCCCGCCTCCGTGGGCTGCCGGGCTTGGCACCCGTCCCGAGCCCCCCGAAAGCGGCTCCGGTGCCAGCCTGGGCCGGGACGGTGACCCTGTTCCCACCGCGCCCTCGGGCATCTTCTGTGGCCTTGTCCCTGACTCTGCTGCTCTCCCCAGTGTCGCGCCTGCACTGCGAGAGCGAGTCCTTCAAGATGGATCTCATCCTGGACGTGAACATCCAGATCTATCCCGTGGATCTCGGTGAGCCGGCACAGGGCACAGCGCGGCGCCAGCTTGGGTGGGCGAGGTTAGGGGGGATGGGGTCGGGAATTGCTGTGATAAGGAATAAGCTGCCTCATGCTTCCTTGTGCCCCTGTGCTGTCCCCAGGTGAGGTTCAGGGCTCTCTCAGTGAACTGAGGCTGGTTCTGGTTCACCTCCCTGTGTGTATTTGGGCCCCCTCTGTCCCTTTCCCCACAGATGCTGTCTGGGGAAGCTGCTTCAGCTGGTACTAACCAGGCTTTAAGGGAGACCTCCTGAAAGTAACTTCTGCAGATGAATACACTAAATTCATGTGTGGAAAAGAGAATATTACCCTTGATGAAACACAGGGCTGAAGCTGATGCTGCAGGGGGCTCATGTACCTGCCCAGGGTCCAGGGGGGGATACAAGTGAATATCTTGTTGTGTCCCCTGAAAATACCAGCAGTGGTGTCCTTGTGGCTCTGGTTTCCTCCACGATGTGGGGAACAAGGAGACTCAGGAGACTCCAGCATGACCTTTCACACGTTCCCCACAGTCCTGTTGGAGCACTGGCAGCAGGGACAGAGCTTGTTTAGCACCCCCTGCCAGGGGGGCCCTTTGCCACCACCCTGAGTTGTGGCTGTGTGTGCTGCTGCTCTGGTTGTGCTCTGACCTTCTCACTGCTGCTGTGGCCTCCTGGCAGGGGACAAATTCCGCCTGGTCATCGCCAGCACCTTGTACGAGGACGGCACGCTGGACGACGGCGAGTACAACCCCACGGATGACCGGCCCTCCAGGTACCCTGCGCCGGGAAGGAGGGGAAGAGTCAAGGGCTGGGGTTGGACGTTTCAGGTTGGACACCAAGAGGAATTTCTTCCCAGAGGGGGTAATTAAACATAGGAATGGCTGCCCAGGAGGATGGTGGAGGCAGCATCCCTAGAACTGCTTAAAGAAAGACTGGATGTGGCGCTCGTGCCGTGGTCTAGTTGACGAGGTGGTGTTCAGCCACAGGCTGGACTTGGTGATCTGAAAGATCTTTTCCAGCCTGATTGACTCTGTGACTGGGAGGTGCCTTCTCCCAGAGCACACTGAGCTGGGGGAACGGCCAGGTTTGATTCCTTGCTGACCTGAGGCCGTGCTGTTGCAGGGCAGACCAGTTTGAGTACGTGATGTACGGCAAGGTGTACCGCATCGAGGGCGACGAGACCTCCACGGAGGCGGCCACGCGCCTGTGAGTGCCTGTCCAGAGTGGGGGACACCGTGCCCCAGGGTGGGCTGGGGGGCGCTGGGATCTCGGCTGGGGTCTCCCAAGGGATTCCCTGCTCTCACTGCTCCTCTCCTCCCACCTCAGCTCTGCCTATGTGTCCTACGGGGGGCTGCTCATGCGGCTGCAGGGAGACGCAAACAACCTGCACGGCTTCGAGGTGGACTCCCGCGTTTACCTGCTGATGAAGAAGCTGGCCTTCTAGCACACCTCCCTGGGCTGCCCCACAGACATCCAGCTGGAGCCCTGAGAGCCCACATTCTGCTCCAGCACCCATGCTGCCCAGCCTCTTCAGAGCTGAGGAGGCAGGAGCAGTTCCCCTCCTCATCCCAGTGTCTTCTGACTCCTGCTGGGATCCACACCTCTATTTGCAAGGAGAGAGGTGCCTGACATCTGAGTGAACACCATGCTGGGTGCTCCGGCCCTGCCTGATGGCATCTGCTCACCTTTGCCCATGCTCAACAGCCCTGGCTCTGGCCAGGAGCAACTGGACTAGGACAGCTAGCTGCCTGCCTGCCTGCCTCTGGGGACCATTCCCTCAGGGGCCATCCTGAGGCAGGCTGCCTGGCTTTGATTAAACTGGGATGTTTTGTACACCTGGCTCTGCTTGCTGGGTGATGAGGCTGGCAGGGAGTGGATACACCTGTGCAGGGGCAAAGGTGGGACCCTGCCACTTCCCAAAGGACGGGGAGGCTTAACCCGTGGCAGGTGGGCACAGAGAGGAGGAGTGGCAGCTCAGGCCGTGCTGGGGGATCCTGCAGCACTGGCAGCTGCCATGGGTGGGAGCAGGCACTGGGCAGAACTGGGAGCGTGTCCCAGAGGAGCTGGCTTCTGCCCCGGGCCCAGGCACAAGGACACACACAGCTCTTTAGAAAAATAGCTCTTTAATCAAAAAGCATTCACAGTAGAGGTGCCTGCCCAGATGGGAGCAGGGCCTGTGCCTGCTGGCACATGAGGGTCACTGTTTGCCTCCATGTGCTGCACAGTTGTGAAGACTTGAGGAACGGTGCCAACCCCTTCCCTGTGGGCATCTTTCTGGGCACCCAGAGCACAGCTTGGTGTCCTGCAGGATTGCTCCAGCATTGCTTTGTTGTTGAGCCCTGTGTGCAGCCTCAGCGGGCCCCGCATGGAGGGTCTCTGCTGTCCCCCTGTCCTTGCTTGCACAAGACCTTGGCCAGGTCGTAGAAGAAGAAGCGCAGCTTGCCCTGTACCAGCTGCCGGTAGGTGAGGAAAATGCTGGTGACGTGGCTCTGCTCCATGGAGTGTGGGGAGCAGCCAGGCTCCCAGTGTCCTGCCTGAGAGTGGGACAGAGGGGTGACAAACACCCGCCCCAGCCCAGCTGGCACCTGTGCCGGGGTGGTCTGGCTCATGTGGGGAGGTCTCACCTCCCAGCTGAAGGTCTGCAGGAGCAGGAAGAAGGAGTTGGCGTGTCGGTAAAGCTGGCTCAGCTGCCTGGCCCCGCACTCGTCGCTCACCTGGCCCCGGGCCCCTGCTGCAGCACCCACCAGCAGGGCCAGGTCACACAGGATCTCCCGCCGCTTGGTCTCGTTCTGGGGGAGCAGACAGTGACCCCCCAGCGCCTCGTTGCTTTCTGTGCTCACCTTAGGTCTGGGTGGGGTCCTCTACCCTCCCTGTGCCACCAGATATGCCTACAAGCATCTTGTTCAGCATTTCTGGTGCTTGTGCCAACCCAAGGTTCCTTCTCCAGTCCTGTTAGCACACCAGTGCCAGCACCCTCCTCCCAGCCCCTCTCACCGATTTGGATTTCCACTGCTGGAAAGTGAAGTCCACCAAGGGCAGCACTGCAGGGCACTTGAGTGCAGGCACGGCCTGGCACTGGCCCTAGTGAGGAGAGATGTCAAGTGAGGTGCCAGGAACTGTGCATGTCCCTGGTCTTGGGTTTTGTGGGACCTGTATCCTCACCAATCTCTTTTCCATGTCCTTGGCCTCCACGATGTACTTCTGGATAAGCCTGTTGTCACAGACCAGCCGTGTTGGGCTGGCACGGTCCTCTTTCACGTGCAGGAGGAAGGATGTGAGGAGGAGCAGTCCTGGAGGAGATGGGGTTGCCTTGTGCACTGTGCCAGCCTCCCTGGGCAGTGCCAGCCCAGAGCCACTTGCAGTGGCAAGTCCTCTCCCCAGCCCTTTGGACAGTCTCGATGGCCCCGTGGAGGGGGTGCAGGGGGAGGTGTGAGCGGCTGGGGAGGGCCCGGCGCTGCTCTCCCGCCAGCCAGCGAGGGGTGCCCCGGGCTCACGGGGGAGAGCCGGGCTTTCCGTGCCGCTGCCGCGTGCCAAGGGGCCGCACAGCCACGTCTGCCAGGTTTTTCGGCCGCGCTCCAGGCAAGGAAGCGGGGCTGTACTCCCTGTGCAGACCAGGGCCAGCCCTCCGGATCCCTGCCAAGAGCGCTTCCAGGCGTCATGTGCACTTCGGGGAATCCCAGCCTGCAGTGTCCCACAGGGAACATCTGCTCCTGGCCGCTGCCCGGCCGAGCGCTCCCCTGCCGGCGCTGCCTTCCCCAGTGCTGCTGCACACCGCTGTGCCAGCAACTGCCCATCCTGCCGGCTTCTCCATACCCTCTTTGCATCCTCCTGCCTGCCTACTGCCTGCCCTGGCGCCACACCAAAAATCCTCAGTGCAGCCTGTTTACCTAGGAGGGGCATGGATGCTCGGTTGCCCTCACATGCTGGCAGTGGCCAGGTCCAGCTAGCCCAGAGCCACCCTCGGGGTTTGGTGCCCAGCTCTGGGATTCATCGTGCAGGGGACGCTCTGGCTGTGGGGCCACAGTATCCACAGTATCCACAGTATCCACAGTATCCACAGTCCCTTCCTGCGCACCCCGTCCCCCCTTTTAGCCACACACTCACTGTTCAGCTCCATGCTCGGCTGGGGCCTTCGGCCCTGCATCTTCCACCCTGGGGCCAGCGGCTGCTCCCAGGCTCCCGTCCCCCTTCCATGGAGGGCAGTGGTGGCGCGGGTTCCCCGCGGGCCGCCCAGCCAGGACGGAGGGCCGGCGGCGGCCCCGGCACAGCCCGGCACAGCGGCTCTGCGGCTCCGGCCCGGCCGAGGCAGCACGATTTCCTGTTGTGTCGCCGCTGACCTTCCAGCAAAATCGCAGCAGGGGCCCCGGGCCCGGGGGAAGGCTTCCTGCCTCCGGCCGCTTCCTCCCTTGGCTCGGGGCACGGGAAGGGCGTCCCTGGGCGCCCTCCGTGGCTGCTCACCTGGCCCCAGGCCCGAGCTCTCCGCAGCCAGCACCTCAGTGGTCAGTGCCTCAGCTGTGCCCGTCCAGGGCTAGAGGGTGGCCCTGGTACCCGCAGAAGAGATGGTGTCAGTGATCCTGCCCTGGACAGCCCCGGGAACATCAGCCATAAGGAAGTCCTGCTCCTGGCTGTGGCAGCCAGGTAGGAAAAGCCACCCCAGAGGTGGACCAAAATCCTGGTGGCCCTCTCCCAGAGGTGGACTTCATCTGTGGTGGCCTTTACCCAGTCAGACCCCATCCCTGTTGACCTCACGCAGAGGCATGCTCTGACCCCTTCATCCACCAGAGGTGGCTCACGGAGCTGGAGACCCCCGGGATGGCTGTGGTTCATGGGATCCCTCTGGGCTGGGGAGGGCTATGGATCACAGGGGTCATGGCTAGTGTGTGGCCCCAGGGCTGTTTCACCAGGGGTATTGGTTGGGAGTGGGCTGGGTGAGGCACCCACAGGTGCCTCCTCCCTGGGTAGGAGAAGCACCAGGGGCCCGTTCAGCACCATGGCCTGGCATGGCTGTGACATTCCCTGGCAAAGCCAGCTCTCGCTGGGCACTCTGGCAGGGGGTGCACATCCCCGTGCCCATGTGTACGTGTGTGTCCCCCCGTACTGCTCACGGGTACACACCCACCACGTGCACCCTCAAACTTCCGTGTACACACCTGCACTTCCCTGGCAGGCACTCAGATACCCCTCCACCCCGCAGCCCCCAGGGCTTTGGGCAACACCCCCCTCCCAGCACACGTCCTCTCGCTCCCGTCTCCCCGCAGCGCCTGCGTTTCCTTCTCACACCCCGGCTCTCTCTCCACACTCTCGCTCGTTCCCACCCCTGTCCCCAGGGACGGCAGTTCCCGGCAGCGCCTGGCCGGGTGACAGCAGTTAAAGTAAACACCCGTGCCCGGCTCCACCTGCCCCGTGCCCTGCTCAGCCCCCCACAGCCCACCTTGCAGGGTGCCTGGGCGGGGGGTCCAGCGGGTGCCACCACTGCAGGGATGAAGCTGGCAGCGCCGGCTCGCCTGGGCACATCTGGCAGCAAAGAACCCGTGAGCACCGGGGTCAAACACCTCCAGGCTTCCCCCACAGGGCCGTGGCCCTTCTGCGGACGTGACAAGCTGCAATCACGCCTGTCAGCACCCTCAGCCCCTCTGCCAGCGCTGGCCTCGGGCCCGCTGCCGTCCCCATGCCAGTCCCTGCCATGGCCCCACCGTGTTCATTCCCTGTCCCTCCCTGGGTGCAAAGTTATTTTCGATGCCAGGCTGGAGAGCTGCGGTGCCCTGCATTCCTTCTTGATTAGGCAAACAAACCCACCAGGGGAAACTGGAGAGCAACTGGAAACTGGAGGTCTAATGGACCCCCATGGTCAGCCTAAGGTGCCCACAATAGTCCCTTTACTCCAAAATATTCTTTACAGCAATGCCAGAAGCTGGCAGGCAGCATGAGCCTGGGCCCGTGGGCAGCCTGGTATTCCTCTGCTGGAAAGGGCAATGCCAGCTTTTGCTGCCCGTGCTGGGGGAGCAGAGGAGGATGTGGGGGAGAGCTCCTGCTTCTAGCCCAGCCCGATCCCACGGATGTCGCGAGCTGTAGAGGGAGAGTGTGGGGGCAGTAAGTGAGGCACAGGGACCCCAGAGGGACACGGGGGCTCCGGCCAGGCAGCCCGGGCTCTGGCAGGGGACAGGAAGCCAGGCGGGGGCCGCGGGGCTGCACAGCTGGCCGGATCCCGGTGCCAAGATTCCCACCTCTCCTTACAGGGTGCAAAGTGCTGGGATTCCCGCCGCAGGGACAGCCGTTCGCACCCACTTTGCCAAGGTGCTGAAGACAGCGGGAGGTGCCAGGAGTCAGGGAAGGCGGGGGGGAAGAAGAGGAATACGCGGGATGGGGGGGGAGACTGTGGTTCGGTGGCACAGCTGCTGTCCCCGCAGGCCACCCAGATGTGCTCGGTGGGCACCCACCCCCAGGATGTCAGTGCTAGCATGGGAAGCAAACCTGGCCTTCCAGGGACAGGGAGGGGGGTCCTAGCCCCCTTTGAAGCCCCCATAAAAGGGTCTGGCATAAAGGAAAGAGAAAGTCAAAGGAACAAAGAGAACGGCTAATCCTGGCGTGAGCAAACAGCCCCGTTTGCTCAGGACACAGCTGGCTCCGGGGCCAGGGAAAGGAGCACAGCGGGGCTCTGCGGGTGCCAGGCAGCGGGGACCCTCTACCCGGGCTGCCCCTCCCCGAGCACGGGCCGTCCCCGGGAGCAGGGTCCCTCCTGGACCCTCCGGGCAGTTTTACTACATATGCAAATTGCCAATAAACATCCGTGAGCAAATCCTGCTCCCCGCGCAAGCTGGTCATTGCTCTGCTCCCAGACAGCCGTCCCAGGAGAACACCCACGCTGCCGGCTAAACGGACCTGCAAGGGGCACCTCGCTCGGGGTGCAGCAGCTTGGGGGTGAAGGATGGCAGGGTTTTACCTTCCCCAATTTTCAGCAAGCCACGTGCTGCCCAGCACCCCGTCACAAAGCTCTCGGTGCTGCCCAGAGGATGGGCAAACCCTCCTTGCCTTGGGCAAGGGCACCTAATGCCAGTGGCTCTGCTGGCATCTGGGGCGATTCCACTGTGCCTCCTCTTCCATCCTGCTTCTCAGCCAAGCTTCCCACTCCAATGGGGCACACAGAGTGTGCTGGGAGGGCACCTCATCCCTCCGCCTCCATCCCACGGAGAGGAGAAGGGGTTAATGCCAGGCAGCTGAGCCGCAGGTGGGCGCAAGAATGAAATTCCTTCTCGCTGTCCTGCGAAGTCTGGGCACAAATATTTGCCTGCATGTCCGTTGGGGAGGGGGGAGACCACCATCGCTTCTGGGAGCTTGCTAATCCCCATGCCAAACAAGGCCCCCACATGCCCCACATGCCCCCCGTCTTCCTCCTGCTGGGATCAGCCTGCAAAGCCTTTGAGGAGGAGACGTTTGGGGCCAGGGGGACACCAGCACCTTTGGGTGCTCCTGTGAGCAGGGAGCTCTACGAGCTTTACCAGGCACTCGGAGCAGGTATCTTGTTCAGGAGCACTGCCAGGATCTGCTTGGCGTGGCCCATGAGATTGTTTTGGGGTTTCTGTTCTGCTCCCCGAGCCGTGGCCAGCACAGCAGGGTGAGATGCAGGCGAGAGCCCCGGCCATCCCCACCATGCCAGCAGCACACCCTCCGTGATGAATTCCATGTGTTCACAGCCAGAAAATAGCCACCTTCCCCAGCTCCATTGTCCCCTCAAACTGCATCCCCCTTCTGTACCTACCACCCCCAAAACTCCCTCCATACCCAGACCCCCCTGGCCTTCATCTGGGATGGCCCAGCCCTGCAAGTCGCCTACCAGTTGTGCAAATATTGCCGGAACGGCTGTAATCCCGGTGTCCAACGTGAATTATGAGATATTTCCACCCATTACGACAGCCCCCCCGCCCCACCGCGTGTGTGTGAGGCCGGGGGGATTAGACACGGCACAAGCCACGCTCGCACAAAGCTTTGGGGAGGCTGACTGCTCTCTGCATCCCACAGCGGGGCGGGGCAGTCGAGGGGGGCTCTCTTTGCAGAGAGGGGGTGCCCCACATGCCTTCCTGTCTTCAGGCTTAGGCCTGGAGGGAGCGTTGGGGTGCCCAGAAGGCAGTGGGAGGCTGTGAGAAGGGGGGCCCACGGCATGCAGTTTCACCACGACCCCATCCCTGGGGAACAGAGGCTCCTTCCTGTCGCCCTGAGCCGGGCTCATGTTCAAAGCCGCGAGCAGGCAGCAGCTAATGAGGGCAGACAATGGGAGCTGCGCAGGGCAGAGCTCGGGTGAGGGCCTGCTGAGACACCCCCACGCCAGGCACGGCACAGCCCTGGCACCACGATCCTCTGGAATACTGCGTGGCATCTCACCACCGAGCAGGGCACATGCCCACAAAGCCCCTGCAGAGCTGCAGGCTGTTCTGTAGGCACCGCTGGGACACCCCACCTGTACTTTGCTGGGACAGGAGACGCCCCACGGGACCATCACCCCCCCACCAGGGACAAGCCAGTGCCCGCCCTGGGAAGAGGTGGTGGAGGGGTGAAGGTGCCCGGCTTGAGGCTGCCCATGGCCAGCTGTCTCCACTGCAGTGCAGCTCCAGCTGCCCGCAGCTGGCAGCCCCGTTGGGGATGTGCCAGTGCCAGGCCCAGCTCTGGAGCCTCAGAGGTGCCTTTGTGCAGGGCACTGCCCCTCACACACATGTGCGGGCGCTGGGAAGCAGCTGGTGGGACCGGGACCCTTTCCCAGCGCTGCCCTTGGCTGGCACCATCCCCTCTCCAAGAGCACAGGGACCCCCAAGGCTCTGCCAAGCCACCTCTGCCTATTGATGAGGGCACCCCTTGGCATTTCCAGGGGCAGCCCAGGCACAGCTGGAGCATCCATTTCCTCCCTGCCCATGTGCCTCCGCTGCAGCGGCCCTGCCCCCCTCCCTGGGCAGGGATGCCCAGCAGCCTCCTGACCTGGCAGGCCCCATGCCAGCATACCACCCTGCTCCCAGCCTGGCAGTGCCTGCAGCCCCTTTCTCCCTCACGCTGCCACCCCGTGCCTCGGATTCCCCCGTGCCTCGGGGCTGCAGCCAGGCGGGTTCCCCGTCTCTCTTTCCTTTCCCCGGGAAAGGGGAGGGAGCTTCGCTCATCTCTTCCCCGTGTCCCGCAGACGAGCCAGGAGACTGTGACGAGCTCTGGGTGCACAGAGCCAGCACCGGATTCCTGGCACCGGCGGGACAGCTGGGAGCCATCGCCCGCTCCTCCCCGCTCAGCCCCGCTCACGTCCCGCCGTCCCCAGAGCCGCTGCTGTGCCGCAGCGGGCACCGTGCAGCGACGCTGGCACGGCCACACAGACCCCAGCCCTGCCCTGCCCTCCGCGTCGCTGGACCCCCAGCCAGCGAGGACGCCGGGAGAGACGAGAGGGGACAGGTCAGTGACACCGCTGGGGACCGCGGGGAGGGCACAGGGCCAAGGGGTGCCATCCTGCCAGTCATGGTCGCTGCTCCTTGCAGGCTGCAGGGTGTCAGGGACAGTCACGCCCGGGGGATGCCCGAGGTCCTGGCAGTGTCCCAGCGCTGGTGGTGCCAGCGGGCTGTCCTGCTGGGCTAAGCCCAGCTACGCCTCGCTGCCGTCTGCCAGCTCCTGCCACGGGCCAGGTCCCCGGCAAGGCCGAGCCCCCTGTCCCGCTGCCCTCCCGGGAGGGGTGTCACTGCGTGGAGGCGTGTGCCAGGCCAGGGCAGGGAATGGGATAAGCTGGGGACGGGCAGCCCCATGCTGGCCCTGGGGCGGGGGGCGGTGGGCTGCAGCCCCCCCAGCTGCTCGCTGGGCTGCGGGGAGGCCCAGGAGGAGCTTTCTGGGGAGGCAGGGGCCTGTTGTGCTCCAGCTGTGCCGTGTTTCCCTAGCTACACCGCGCAGCTGGCCGGGTGTTTGCACCGCCCGGAGTTGATTTTGGCAGCCCCGCGCTTCCCTCTCCTCCCCTCCCCACCCGCCTTCCCCCTGCCGGGCGCCCGCCTGCCACGCACCCACCACCCTCGGCCTCTCCCTGCCATTCTCGGCGGGGGTGACAACAGGGACATGGGTGGCACAAAGTGCCCCCACTCCTCGTAGGCTCCCCCTCCCCTAAATTCATGCCTCAGTTTCCCCGGATGGATGATGCTTTCCCCAAACTTTTCCATGGTGCCTACTCACTTCCAACCTCTGCCACCCTGACCAGCCCTGGTGTGGGTGAAGAATGGGACTGGTGCTGGGTGCTGCTGTCACAGCATCCCCTCTCTAGATGCCCCTTCCCTCCCTGGGCAAGGGAACCCAGGCATCTGGGCTGCTGTCCCCCTGCAGCCCCTGTCACTGGTGGGCAGGAGCCCAAGATCCCATTCGGGAGATTTGCTCTGCCCGGGGTGGGCAGCAGCTGGAGAAATTCAGGACTGTGGAAGGCACAAGCTGGAGGAGGTTGGTTGTGCCTTTGCAGAGAGCAGTGTGGACTGGGGGAGGGGGCTGGCTGTTTTGGGAGCCCGTGCTCAGGGTGCCGGGTGGGTGGAGGAAGGGCTGGCAGCAGGGGAGCGGAGGATGGACAGCGCCTTGAGAGCCCTGTGTCCGGGGGTGCCAAGGGGCCTGGGGGCAGACTGAGTGGATGGAATAGTCCCCAGGATGTCTCATGCCTGAGGAGTGGGGGACAATGAGCCCTGGGAGAGCTCTTGGCTGAAGGTGGACTTTGTGGATGTTGGGGCTCCAGGATGCTCTGTGCCCAGGAGATGCCCCATGCCGGGAAGAGTGCAGAGATTGAGGAGACCGGCGTTTGAATGGGCGTGCCCTGCAAATGCCTGACTCCCGAGGGGGCTTGTCCGGATGAGAAGACTCCTGTGGGGCTCATACCCTTGAGGAGGGGAATGTGAATGGGGGCATACCTGGGATGTCCAGTGCCCAGAGCCCAAGCTCTGTGGAAGGGGTGTGGATGGTGGTGGTGGTGTCTCCACAGTGCCTTATTTCCCAGAGGGTGCTGTGTAAACTGGGAGGGGATGTCCCCAGGATGCCCAAAACCTGAGGGTGCCCGATGCTCTGAGGAGGGTTATATCATAGAATCGTATCATAGACTGGTCTGGGCTGCAAAGGACCGTAAACATCACCTAGTTCCAACCTCCATCCCTCAGGATTCCCCATGCCCTGGGGCTGGCGTGTGAGTAAGGATGCTCTGCACTCGGGGGAACCGCATGCCCGGGGAGAGGGGGAGCAATAAATGGGCGGGGGTATCCCCAGGACATCCCGGGTGCGGGGGTACCCCTGCCCGGCGGGGCAGCTGCATGCCCCGGGTGCCGCAGGACGGGACAGGACGGGACGGGACAGGACAGGACGTCCCGTGCCAGGCGGGGGCGGCGGGGCCGGGGCTCAGGGATA
>VZRH01006019.1:45035-59214 GCA_013397555.1 Urocynchramus pylzowi
AAAAAAAAAAAAGGCAAAAAAAAAATTATTTACAAATTCACGTGACCAGTAATTGAATCCTTGTTTTAATAATTACACATGCGGCTCGTCACATCCGGCGCTCTATAAATACAGGGGACGCGGATGAGGGGGCCGCCCTGTCGCTTGCCCAATTGTGGCCTTAAACGTTTGGGAGGAGGATGGGGGCTTTTGGGGTCGTGGAGGGGACTCAGCCTGGCCCAGAGAGAAGGGGCCACCCCCCCTCCTCCCCGGCACCCTCCCCAGGTGTCAGAGCAGGAGCTGGGGGGGGTATGATTTATATTTAAAATTTAAAAACCATAGAGGGGAGGGGGTCCAGGCAGTGATGGAGGAATAGAGAGAGGACAGGGGAGGGGGAGAAATCACGCTCCTGTCCCCAAACCAAATTTAATAAGTTTATATATATATAATCTCTCTATATTTCATCAAGAAGCGGGGAGGAGAAAGAGGAGGAGGGAGAGGAGGGGAAGAGATACATCCCCATCCCATCCCCCCCTCTCCATGACATGAATCCAGGGGTGCTGTGCCCCACTCCCAGAGACCCGGTGTGCCTGCACTGGGAGGGGGGCAAGGAGGGTCCCCAAGGGGACCCATGGCAGCCACCGCCTCAGTCAGCATCTGTTTATTATCATCATGACAAACTCGTACAGGCCTTACAAACAGAACCAGGACAGAGGAAGAAGAGAGAGGAGAACTGAAAAAAAGAGAGGGGGGCTGGCAAGGGGCACAGCAGGTCCCTCAGCCCTGGCATCAGCAAGTCCATAGGGGCCAGGGGTGGGAAGGGATGGAGTCACTCCCCAGGGTGCCCCGCTCTCTCTCCCCCCTTCCTCCTCCTCCTCACAGCTGCTCAGTTGTTGTCCGACTCATCCTCAGCTTCCCGGAGCCAGGTGAAAAAGGCTGTCACCGATTTGAGAGCCACCCCTTTGCCCTGCTGCTCGGCCGGGTCCTTGCTGGACTCCCACTTGTAGAAAGCCTCCTCCTTGATGACGTCCTCATCGTAGAGGGCATCAAAGAACATCCGCAGCAGGTCTGGGGTGGGGGGACAAAGGGGAACCTCTGCTATTCTCCAGCCACCGGCCACCCTGCTGGGGTGGGGACACATTTGCCACCCTCTCCACAAGCCACCCACACCCACGATACTCACTGGGAGGCTGGTCCAACTTCACCACCAAGGCTTGCAGGGCATAGAGTGCCTGGAGCTCCTTCTGCTCATCCTTCAGGTACTTCTGGAGCAGCTTGGCTTGGTTGCGGATGACCATGCCGTCCACGCGGTACGGGTTCTCAACTGCAGGGCGCAGGCCGTGAGAGGGGCAGTGGAGGCAGGGGAACCCCCACCCTCCCACCTCACCCTGGTACTCACAGACAATGGCCAAGTGGCACACAGACGTCATCAGGGCCCTGATAAACGTGTTGGACGAGACCTGCTGCTCGCTCAGGTTGGCCTAGAGGGGGGAGGGTAAAGGACTGTGAGCTGGAGAGGGAGCCAGGGGGGAGCCTCCAGACACTCAGGCATTGTGCCCCCAACCCTCACCTCAATCCAGTCGTATATTCTTTGGTTGTTCGGGTTCTCCTTCAGCAGTTTGTCCATTTGCTTGCACAGCTCCTCTGAGGTCAGCTCCTTGCGGCTTGGCATGTCCGAGCTGTCCCCCATCGTGTACTCCAATTTCTGGGGAAGCAGGCAGAGAGAGCTGTTGAAGGCAGCACAGAGGAGTGCCACTCTCACACTGCCCAAGTTCTGCCCACGGCCCACCTCTGCCCCTCGCTGCCACCAAGCCCCCACCTGCTCTGTGACAAATTTGTTGACATCCTGGTCCTCAGGCAGGAATTCCTTCCAGCTCAGGCCTCCATCCCGCCACAGCTTTCCTGCGGTCTTCTGGCCCTGTGAGACAGACAGAAGGCATCAGCATGGCACACCCTCCATCTCCAGGGAGGAAGATACTGTGGTTTGGCCATGCCAGCCCCATGACCCCCACACTGAGGGATGCCCCTCACCACCCTCTCTTGTGGCAGACGGGTTCAATCCCCACATGCCCACCTGGCCCCCAAGCAGGATGCCAATCCTTGAGACAGCAGCCAGCAGCCACGTGTACTTACCATGCCCTTGCACAACAAGCCCAGCACCTCGACCAGCAGCGTGGTGGCCTTCCCAATGGGCACCAGGGGCTTTGTGATCTCCCTGTGGGGCACAAGAGACCTGGATGAGCTACCTGCTCCAAGGACTCTTGTGCCAGCCCTACTGAGGAGCACAGCCCTCACCTGAACAGCTCCTCCATGGGGATGCCTTCCTCTTGAAGGATGGGGGTGATGAGCTCAGCCAGGTACAGCCAGATGTGTGGGATGTCAATCTCCATGTCCTCTGCAATCTCCAAGATCTCCCGCAGCCTGAAGAGCAGAGGGAGCTGTTGGGACCCAGCAGTCCCCATGCTCTTGGCTATGAGAGACCTCAGGATGTCTCAGTGCTGAGTCCTACTCAAGGGAAGGCCAATTCAAAGCCAGGCTGCTGCAGCCCTCACCCTTTGTAGTACTGCTCCTTGGAGAGCGTGCCTGCCTTCACCAGCTGGCAGAGCAGGGCTCCCATGTGCTCACGGGAGATGGTGCTCCTCTCCAGCGTGGACTCGATGCCATTCTGCACAAAGATGTAGAGCGAGGAGGGGCTGCCCAGCTCCTGCACACACTGCAGGGCCTCCTGCAGAGAAAAGGGGGTCAGTACTGCCCTACAGCCAGCTCTGGCTCCCCCCTTCCATATCCATGCAACACCAGGACTCTGCACAACAGTGCTACCACACAGGGACGGAAGCATATGGCATGTCAGAGGAACATGTATGGCCACCCCCTTCTCTCACCTTCATGTCATTGATGTGCAGGTATTCCTCTATGATCGCCTTGGATTTCTTCTCCAGTTCCTCTTCTGACAGCGCGGGCTTGGTGGATGTTGCAGGAGGTGTTGGCTCTTGTTTAACTGCAAGAGAAGAGCAAGGATCAGGCATCACCTGGGACAGGCAGAGCTGCAGGTGCAGCCAGACCTGGGATATGGCCCCTCCCCAGCTCACTGGTCTCTCGGCTCCGGTCCCGTTCCTCCGTCATGCTCGCAGCCTTGCGCACGGCCTCGGGGCCGCCCTGCTTCTCCCGCTCTCGGCTCCTGTCCTCTGTCTCTTTGCTGAAGCTCCTCTTGGTGAGGGCAGACCTGTTCCTGTCTACTCTCTCCCCCCGGTCAAGACGCTCTAGACGGTCGCTGCCCTTCTCTGAACGTGACTCCCGGTCCCCTCTGTCCCCAGCCTTCTCTGACCTGTCACGGCTGGAGCTGCTCCTGGTTGAGAGAAAGACACAGAGTGTGAAGAACCCATCACCACCCTCCCTGACCCCAGACTGTAGAGCTCTGTAAGGTAAGGCTGTGTCACTCCAATCCTCATCTCTTTTAGCACTTGACCATTCTTGGGGAAAAACATTTTCCCTATTTCTCCCCGTTCCAACTCATATCCTTTTCCTTTTACTCTGCTTCTTAACATGGCTGAGCACTGCCTGCCTTTGTCCTACCCACACCTTCCTTCTGATGCAGACTGTGGCAAAGCCCCCCTTTGCTTTCTTTCTCTCCAGAACAAATCCAAACTCCAGCTCTCTTTGGGTTCCTCACACTCCTGCCCATTAATGCCTATCCAAGGACCCCCAGGCCAGACCGAGCACCCAGGGGTGGTCACCCGAGTGCCAAACAGTAGGAAGGACACCCAGGGTGAGGTCAACCTTCCTTGCCACAAGGATTCACCACTGACTCTGAGCTCCCTCAAGGCCCCATCTTGCCACAGGGCAAGTCCAGATACCGTAACTTGCCTATACACTGACCAACCACAAGACTGAATCAGGGGCTCCCCCTCAACCCCATCCACCCCACACCCATCCACCAAGGCAGGGCTGGCTCCTCACCTCTGCACCACACGGCGGGACTCTGGGCTCTCGGCAGGCATCGACTGCTGGAGCGCTGAGAAGCGGTTCAAGGTGCTCGTGGCTGGTCGCCCTGAATCAGATGCTGGGCGTGAAAAGAGGGAAGTCTCAGAGTTCGGCAACTCCTTGGTAGAGGAACTGCCAGGGGAAGGCTCACCCCTCCCACTCTGCCCCAGCACCCAGCCAGTCCCACGCTGCCTACCTGAATCTGCGGGCTTCGCACCAGACCCTCCGCTGCTGCCTTTGCCCCAGCTCAGCCGCCCACCCGGTGCAAAGAGCTGGTTATTGGAGTCGATGGATCCAGGCTGCAGGTGCAGAGAGAGACAGTCAGGCCTGATCCCCCACCAAGGCAGGACCCAGGCCAGGCAGCCAGCTCGGCTGCCACGCCACACCCCCAGCCTCACCTTGGTGATCTTCGTTAACCGGCTGGTGTCAATGGGCCGGTTGCCCTTGCTGATGGGCACCGTGTTCCAGCCATCATCTGCAACCAGGCTGCTGCGCCCTGAGCACAAGAGGGACAGTCGTAAGGTGCAGACCAGCCTCGAGCAGAGTCCAGCAGGAGCAACGCACTCCTAGAAAACTCAAGTGCCCCCAAGCCCAGCCACTCACCACCAGAGGATGGCCCAGGGGGTCCTCTCCTCTTGTCCTTTGACATGAGCTGCTGCACTTTGATGTGTTCCCTATGCTCCTCCATCTCTGCTTCCTTGTGGATCTGATCGATGGTTTTGGGGCCCTGGTCTCCTCGCCGTGGCACCCAGCTATTCTGCAGAGGTCAGGGAAGGAGGGAAGGGGAAACTGAGATGGCTGATAGATGGAGGGCCCCCTTCCCAGCCATCCCACTCTCCAAGTCTCAGGTTGGTCTCCTGCCTCGGCCATCACCGCTCTCCATGTGTTGTGGCAGCTTTTGGCACAAAAAGGCTCAGGTTCCAGAGCCCTCCTGCATTAAACAGCTGCCAATTACTGTGTGCCCACTACCACTACCATGATAACCAAGAGCAGGGGCTAGCATGGTGTCTCTGGGGCTGGCCACAGCTCACACACCTTCCTCTCCCCTAGAGGGGACACATGGATTGCTGGCACTCAGAGGACACAGGCCAGCAATTCCAAGGGACCAAGCAGCAGCTGGAGGACAGTCCCCAGGCAACTGCATTCCATGAACCTTACCCTTCTTAAGTCAATCACATCCTGCAGCATGAAACGGATTCGGGATGATGTCTTTTTCTCTTTAATGATCTTCTCCATCTGATTGAAGTACTGGTCCATCCTGGGCTATAGAGGAACAGAGCCATGGTCACATTCCTCTTAAAGGCAAGGGAGCAAGCAAGATAGGGCAGGGCAAGGAGTACCTTGGCTTTCTCAAAGTCCAAGTCCTTGCCAATAGTCGTAAGCAGGCGGCAAAGGCACTCAAGAGACTCCTCATCGTGGTTTTTGAGCAGCTTCACCACGCAGTCATGCATAATGGCCTCCGTCAACATCTTCAGTTTGAAGAGCTCTCCAATGAACTTGATGTTGCCCAGGGATCGTCGTCGGGCCTTGTCCCGCGCCTCCTCCAGCTCATCCTTCATACGCGCCTTCTCCTCGGGCTGCAGGAAAAGCCCAGCAGGCCAGTTCAGCATCCAGAGCCAGCCCAAGGACACCCATGCCAGCCCTCAGTGGCAGACTCCCACCACAACTCACAGCACTGGCATCATCCATCTCCTTCTGCCGCTTCTCAAAGATCTCGTCATCATCCTTGTCCTTCTCAAACTCCTTCTGGCAGCGGTTGAGCAGCAGCTTGCGGAAGTTCACAGTCACTGTGGGCTTGTCTGTTGTGGGCACTTTAAGCTGCAGAGAGAGGTACAACCCAGAGAAAGAGCATGAGTTGTGTCTCCCCCAGAAGCTGGGCAACTAAGGTGGCAGTACTCAAATCAGGGAAAAGCCACCCTACAACACTGTGATGCCCTGCTGAGACTCTGAACTCGGTCCTCCATCCACACACCCCAGTTTCCCCACTCCACACGCAAGGACCTGCACACTACTAAGCTCAGCTGAGGTGGCCAAAACAACCTTGCCCGCTCAGCAGGAGACCGCCCAGCTTCTGCTCACCCCCATAAGGCAACGGCACATGTTAGCATAGGCAACAGAGAAGTTTGGCTCCGAGATGGCCTTCTCGAAGACGAGGTCGATGACACCCTTGAGCCGCTCCTCAGTGTCGATGGACAACTCCATCACCTGCTTCATCAGTTGCTGGAACATCTGGGGCGTCAGCTTGTTGAGGATGCTGCGGACACGGCGGAGCAGTTCCTGCAAGGGCAGCAGGGTCAGCATGATCCGGGCACCCTTCCCCCAGGCCCTCTGACTGCCTGCCCACCCCAGCTCCCACCTGTGTCTTGATATTCTCAGGATCCTCCTCCTCGGAAGCACGTTTGCTGCTGGGTTTCCAGGCCTTCTCGGCCTTGTTCAGCTTGACATCCTCATTGAGGGACACAGTAGCAATGATTTTGCGAGGCTCCTTCCTCTGGTTCTGCTGGGAGCGGCGGGGACCCAACCCTGAGGGCTGACACATGGAGAGGAAACTCAGCTTGCTGCTCTGGGACCATGTGAGCTGGCTCCCAGAAGTCCCCAGTCCACCTACTCAGATCCTCAACTCCATCATGGACATCAGTGGCCCAGACACAGTGGCTCGAAAGCTTGATCATCACAGAGAGGCAGAGCAGGATGGCAGGAATGAAGTGAGGAGATACTCACCAGGCCCCGGTTGCCCATGACAGGCCGGCCAAGGTTGGCGAAGGAGGGGGTGAAGTCAGGGCTGCAGTTCATGCCACTGAGGCGGATGGGGTCGATTGCCCGCAGTGGGGTCTTGTTGGCCTGCGAAGGTACACACGGCTGAGGATGCCCGGGGGCAGAGGAGCGGGATGGATCCATCCCCCAGCCTCAGCGCCGGGACAAGGAACTGGAAAAAAGGCCCCAGAGGTGCCCCACACCCACCAAACCCAGGCTCAAGGGTCACTGCAGATGCAGCAACAGGACCCTGAGCACAAAAGTAAGTCCCTGCCCCGCCTTCACAAGGCACAAAGAGGAGCCAGATCCCCACCTAACCACCACCCGCAATTCCCCAATTTCCAGGGCCGCACCGACCTTGTCCAGCACCACATCTGTGATCTGGGGCAGCCCCTCAGGTTTCTGCATGCTGGCAAAGATGAACTGGAAGCCCAGCAGGAACTCCCGGTCATATCGCTTCTTCTCCTCAGGGTTCAGTGGCTTCCATTGCTCTGCAGTGGGAGGCAAGAGGGAGACTCTGATGTGGCCTGTCCCATATTCTCCACCCTGAGCTGTGGCAGGTCTGGGTCCACACAGGGACAAGCGAGGTGAGATGTAGACAACCAGAGAACTGCCCCAGCCTGGTAACCCATGAGCATAACCGTGCATGCTTAGAAAGCCTGATGCCACCATGTCCCTGCCTCCTGCCAAGACCCTTGTGCTGGGAACACTGTTCCCCACCCCATGCAAAGATTGGGGACAAGATGGAAGGAGAAAATGAAATTTAGGACAGCGGGACCATGCCACCCACACCTTCCCCACTGCTGGGTCCAGAGGTGGTGGCTGCCAGCAGAGGACTGTGCCCAGGCACAGCTCACCTTCCTTGTAGCCATACTTCTGGCCAGCAGCCTTGCCCTTCTCCGGGGCCAACTTGTCTTCCTTCTCCTCCCACGTCTCTTCTGACTCTTCCTGTGGACGGGCAGGAGCCACATCCTCTGCTTCACTGGCAGGGGCAGACGTGGGGGGCTTGTTCTCCGCCTCCGAGGCACTATCACCAGTCTGAGACTGCAGCAGGGGGACAGGGACAGCAGTCACCCACACGAGCCTGTTCCTGTCCCCTTCACCCCACTCCTCGGTGTCCACCCCACCTCAGATCCTCATTACCATCACAGAGCATCAGTGGCCCAGACACGATGGCACAAAGCAGAGTTCATCACAGGAGGGGATGGGACACAGGGTGATCCCCAGACACCCCGGGACACTCACCTCTTTAAAGGCATCCAGCAAATCCCCTACTGCCTCCTTCTTGTTCAGCTCCTTCATCCTTCGTTTCTTCTTTGGCACCGACATGGCGACTGGGAGGAGAGGCAGGAAAGTGAAAGTCAGGAACCCTCCCAGTCCCCAGTACCCTGACACTAGCTATGGTGTCACCAGCAAGGCCCCTGTAACAGAAGGTGAGCTTCAAGATGGAGCCACATCCACAGGGATGTGGTCCTGCCACCCCATAACAGCCCCCATCCCCAAACACACCCCGATTTACCAGGTGCCTCATCAAAGCCTCCCATCCACACCACTGCCCTAGCGCGTGCTCCCCATCCTGTCAGGGGATCCCTGCAGACACTGCTCTACAGGCAGCCCTTACAGGGATGATCCCACACAAATCTCTGTTCCCATACACACTCCCCTCCCTGGCACCCCTATACACCAGCCCATACATGTGCTCCCCAGGAATGTATCTGCCCCCAGGCTGCCCTCTTAGAGCATCCCTGTATCCCTGCCCAGGCACTCTATATATATAAACACATCCTGTGAAGCCATCTTCCCCAACACTCCTGTGCAGGGTGCTTAAATAAATAAAGAGAAACCCCAACACATCCCCAGAGCACCCCACTTTCCTCAATCACCCCTGTGTACTTGCATACCCCTACATCTTCCCTTCCAATCCTCCACCTCCCAGTGGTGGACAATCCTCAGATACATCCCTGATACATCACCCTACATCCCTGCGTAAGACATCATACAAAATGCACTTCCATTCCCCATGACACCCCCACACAAAGCCCTCTACATCCATCCCATACATCACTACACAGATGTACTCCTCAGACATCTCCCTGATCCCACCATCCACAGACACCTTGTCCCTCCTCAGTTTCCCATACCTACACATCCTGTATCCCTAACCACATCTCCCTCTCCAACACCCTCCATACCTCATGCCTAGCACCACACCCATGTGATGCCCCCACCACCCAACACCCACCCTGGGGCACCCTGCAGCCCAGCATTCCCAACCTTGAGCGGTCGCCTCCGAGATCTGCGAAGGGGCAGGGGCTGGGCTCAAGCTTCGCTCCTGGGTCTCACCAGGGCCTTCACTCTCTTCCTCCTCCTCCTCTGCAGGTGGGGAGGCAGGGGCGCCAGCCTGGGCTGGCTCCTCAGGCTCTGAGACAGGGCTGACATCCGACTCGGGCTGCTCCTCGCTCGGCTCCACTTTGCTGGTGCCCTCCACACCATTGGGTAGGGGCAGCTCTTCAGGCTGGGCAATGGGGGAGTCCAGGGTGGGCACAGGCACCGGCTCAGAGACCGGCACTGGCTGGCACACGGGCGCCTCAGGGACCGTCTCAGGCGTCTCCTCCAAAACCCCATTGGCCTCAGCAGCGGGCTCGGGGCAGGGCTCTTCCCNGTGGTGGCGACGGCGCAGCCGGCACCAGGGGCACGGCTGGCATCGAGGGAACAACGGGCACCGGTGGCACCTCGGGGGGAACAGGCTCCTGCTGGGTGGGCTCTGGGAGGGAAACAGCAACCTCCTCCTCCTCTTCCTCCTCCTCCTCCGCAGCCACCGTGTCCATGTTGGGCGCGGGCGCAAGGGGCAGCTCCGCAGCCCCTGGCACTGTAGTGATGGCGCTTAACGTCTTTTGCGGGTCAGGTGGCGCCTCGCCCTGCTCCGCTTTCGTGTCCGTGTCCACAGGAGGCTCCATTGGCACCAGCGTCACGGGCGAGAGCACCACGGGCTCCACCTCGGGGATCAAGGGAGGGGGAGGTGACGGGGATGCCGACTTGCTGGGCTCCAGGGAGACGGGCTTGCTCACCACCAGCGCAGGCTTCGGGCGGTCATCTGCAAGGTGGATGGCATTAATGGATGACTCCGTGATTCCCTGCTCATCCCACATTCCACCCCCCAGATCCCTCTATCTTCAGGAGACATAGGGACAGATGTGTCAAGCCACATCACAAAAGGGGGATGGGGACAACAGGGGTCCTCCAGTGCCCAGAGGACAGCTGAGATGAGTATATAGTCCCCATAAACTCTCCTGGATCCAACCAAGTCCCCAAGCATGCAGGGACGGCCTCTGACCCCACAAGCATCAGGAGAACCAAGGAACAGTGGGGCTGGCATTTCACATCCTGCAGTGCCAACACCTGGGAACCTTGCTGCAGCCATGCCAGCTGGCACACCCAGCCCTGGCACGGGCACTTACCGGGCCGGACAATAACTGCTACATGGGGGGTCTCTCCATTGGCCTGGGGCTCCAAACCGCTTCCAGCCTGAGGGGGCAAAGAGGGAGTTGAACAGGGCCACATGCACTTCTCTCTGCCACAGCTGCGAAGTCAGAGGGTCCACTTACCTGTGGAGGGGTGGGGGTGGATGAGGTCCTTGCTCCAGACATAATTTCTTCTGTAATGTCTTTGCCGCCTTGGTTGGGGTCTCGTATTCGGATCTGTCCAAGAATCAAAGCAGAGTGGAGAAGCTGTTGGCAGAGTGCAGGACACAACACACAGGCCACCCCCTTTCCATGAGCCCAACAGCCCACAGGACACCCTTCTCCAAAGGGAAAAGAAAGGTTCATTCACTGCAGTGCCTGTCCTGGCCATGCAGTTTGAGGAACAATGGGTGCCACATCCCCGCACCAGAGGGCACAGTGTCCTACTGATACTGGCATGTTCCAGTGCCTTGCCATCTCAACAGGCAGCTGAAGCCAGCAGGTCCCCAGGCCAGTGCCCATCTCCAGAAGTGGGGGGACCCCAATACATCACTGTGCTGGCATAGGGGCTGCAAGGACCTCCCCTCATTTTGGGGACAATACAGGAGACTAGCCTCAGCAC
Source organism: Urocynchramus pylzowi (assembly GCA_013397555.1). Classification (NCBI taxonomy): domain Eukaryota; kingdom Metazoa; phylum Chordata; class Aves; order Passeriformes; family Fringillidae; genus Urocynchramus; species Urocynchramus pylzowi. The sequence goes on from VZRH01006019.1 coordinate 55,833, forward strand.
ACAGAAACCACAGTGTGCTCTGTGCCACCCCAGGCACACCCTATATGCCCACAGCCTCACTTGTCCCATGTCTGCCATGGGTGCAGCACGAGCTACAGGGCACCCTGCTGCGGGGTGACTGGAGGGGTACACCTGGGTCTGGCCATGACTACAGAGCAGGGCAAAGTGCAGCCAGGAGTCTTGTCCTCTCTACCTTCTGAACACGACCTGCTCCCAGAATACCAAGCGCAGAGCCCAACCCATCTCTGATGAGAAAATGCCAGCATCCCACCTCCCAGTGGCAGCCCCTGCCTCCCGGGGCAGGGCCATGCCGGCAGCCACCCGGCTCCCCGCTATAAATAGGCCCCATGCGAGGCCTCCGAGCACCGGCATCTCCGGGAGCAGACAGCAGTTGGCAGCCGCGGCACCCCCGCCCTCCCGGGAGCTGTGACTCAGCACAACGCTGCCCGCCGGGACGACCAAGGTCGCCAGCACCCACCGTGCACCCCAGTTCCCTTGCTAAGCCCTCCAGCCTATGGGGACACAGCCCTGTGCCAGCCCTTTTCGCCGGCATGCTGCACCACATCCATCCCACACAGCACCAGCAGCCGGGGCTGACACCACCCCCTCCTGCACACGAGCACACCCTCTCGCACGCGAGCACCCCCACGCCTGGATGGCTCCTTACCGTCTTGCGTTCTCGTTTTGGGGGGATCGGTGGTTGCTGGCTCACAATGACCTGGGCAGTGGGGACCCCCGCTGAGAACTGCTGCACCCCCTGCGCCGGGTAATACGCGCCCGCTGAAGGAGAGGAGAGAGCGTCAGACCGGCCAACCCAGATCCTCCAAGCCTGTCCTGAAGACTCCCTGATCTCCCAAAGACAGGGGTCTGTGAGGAGCCCAGAGAGCCCTTGCTGCTCTGCAGCGAACCCCCATCGCATCCGGCCTGGATTGTCCCAACCCGCCTGACAGGCCTGACCGAATTCCTTCCCTGTGAAGCAGAGAGCGTCCCCGCGCCACCCCCACGCCCAGCCAGGCCCCGCAGGCATCCACCATGCCCACCAGCTCCACGCCACCAAGAGCCCTGCCTGGACACTCGGCCATGTCAGGTACAGGCGTCCTGGCTCTGCAGGAGGCCGCCTTCCTGCCTGTGCCCTTATCTCCCCAGGGCCAGCAGCAGCCTGAGGGCGGCACCAGGCAGCCTCCATTCACACCCAGGCTGAGGGGCTCAGGCTCCCCATGCAGCCCGAGTCCATGGAGAGCCCAGCCCAGAGGAAGGAGCTGTGCTGAGGGACAGAAGCAGAGCTGGACCCCATCCAGGGCTGGCACAGCCCTCAAGGGGTGCTCCACTCCTCCCAGGGCATCCACGAGCATCACCCCAGAGCAGTGCCACAGGGATATGGATGTGTTGGGACAGGCAAAGCTGGGTCCTGGCCCCCTCTGGCTCCAGCACCTTCTCTGCTGCACTGACCCTGAAGTCAACCAAAGTGCTCTGGTGACTGCCTCATCCCTGAGTCAGGGACCCTCCCTTTGCTCAGGGGACTCGCAGGGACGCTGAATGGGCCTCACACGTCAGGATGGGCTGGGCATGGGAGGAAGGAAGGAGACCCTGAGCTGCCTAGCCCTGAGGACCAGACAGGAGACCCAATCTGATTCATTTGTCAAGGGTCACACCATGTCGGGTCACCCTACCAGTCTTGTGGGCAAGAGGCAAGTGCTGCCAGCTTCCCCAGGAAGAGCCACAGCAGCCCCAAAGCAGAGGCTGGGGGTACACCCATCCTGGAACCTCAAAGAGATACCCAGAGCATGTCCCAGGGCTGTGCACAAAGGTGCAGCAGTGTCCTGGCCCAAGCACAGGAGACAGCCACAGCCAGGGGCCACCTCCCTCCTCTGAGGGGCTGGCTGGGCCCTGAGACAAGAGGGAGGGAGGCCGGGCACGTACCTGGCTCAGGAGAAGCCCATCTCTGCCCCGGTTATGCTTTGCTGCTGTGCCGGGGCCAGGCCGGAGGCCTCGGCTCACATTTCTGTGTCTGCTGGGCCTCCCGGGGCCAACCAAGCCTAAATATAGTCACAGCCCGGGTGGCCACATGCGAGCAGGGGGAAGGAGGAGGGGCTGCTCACATCGCACTCCCCAGGCACCAGGAGGGGGCAGGCACGGAGCACCCCGGCTCAGCTCCCGGGGAGCAGGAGTTGAGGGGGGTCAGCAAGCACTGAACTGCTCACCACCTTGACAGCAAGTGAGGGGGAGCAGGGGATAAAGTCTGCCCCAGCCCTCCGCCAGCAGAGTTAAATATTAAACAGCCCCAATTTGGAAAAGGACAGGGGTGAGTGGACTGGTACGAATGGACCAGTGGGACATGATGTCTGCTGGGCAACAAGCAACTGTCCCCCAAAACAGCCTGCAATGGAGTCACAGAGTCAGCCCCAGTGAGCCGTGTTCAGCTCGGCAGGGCACACAGAGGCCAGGGGAGCAAAAAAAACGGGGAAGTGCTGGGACTGAAAGAGCACCGGGGAGCAGAGCAACCCCTCTGTCTGTACCGTAAGTCCCGAACTCTGTGGGGCTGGCTCCAGGGTAAAAACTAGGGGCGCCAGGTTGGACCGGGTACTGTTGGGTCGGGACAACGTACGTGGAGCGACCCTGCAATAGGAGAGAAGAAGAAAAGTCAGTTATGTCTCCTGAAGAGCACAGACATACCCCCAAAACACTGATGTAACCCCAAACCTGACTGTGAACTAGTTGTACACCAGGGCAGTGAGCAGGACACAGGCAGAGTAGACGCCAGGTGCCTCAGGGAACTGTTGGGGAGGGGACCAGTACTGCCTGCCACCTCTCTACAGCGCCAGCAGCACCCTGCTCAAATCAGCAGGTGCTCAGAGTCTCAGGACCCCTTCCACCCCCCCCCAAAACAGACCTGGGCTCCAAGCCCAGGCAACACCTCCCACCGGTACCCATCCCAACCCCCTCCCATGGAGCGCAAAGCATAGCCCTCACCTGTCCGGGAATGTAATAGGCTCCTTGGGAAGGTGTGTAGGATATCTGGGAGGGTATCATCATCACCTGGGAAGCAGCTGGATACACATGGGCAGGAGGGCCGGGCCGAGCCGTCGTGTTACTCTGCACGCGGGACGCACTGGCGGGAGGCTGTGCCCTGTTCTGGTAGAAATGCTTGGGGAGAGAAGAGGCACAGCGTCAGCAGGAGCTCCAGCACCTTCATCTGCCACCACTGCACCCGGGGGGAGACACCAGCCCCCCCCACTCTGCCGGGATGCAGCACCACCTCGGCAGCCCACAAGCCCACCCCCACCCCGGCACCATCCTGTCCCCACGCACCTGCGGGGCCGCCTGGGTCCACCCGACCCAGCTCATGCCCGGCGCGGCCCCGGCCCAGCCCCCCCCGGGCGAT